>QCXZ01000137.1:81630227-82230227 GCA_025024175.1 Rhyzopertha dominica | reverse complement strand
TGCCTCCCCGTCCATTGTGATGTTAATGCCAGTCAGTTTCGAAACAGATATTTAATCTTTATATAGTAATACCTATTCAAGCCGTCCACTTTGTCTGTCGGTCTTTCGGGCCGTAAAAACGATGGACAACATTTGAATATAATGAAGAACAAGGCGATGATGCCACTATAACGTCTTCATGGCAAAGTTCGTTTCTTTAAGGAGCACGATTTATTTGTCAATACGAGGAAGGAGTTCAAACTTCTTTTGGTTGAACATAAAAACGAGAGCATGTTTACTTATTCCCACAATCTGTTATCTGCGTTATTTTATCTTGTGTTTGCAATATTCACAAATATAGTACACATGACGTGATGTAATTCAGCATGAGCTGTGGTAGACAGTGAAATTACACTGGTTAACAAGATTTTTGCTACACAAAAAAGTATTTTGTGTTTTAATCACAGTTACACTTTTGTTTTTTGTTCTGTCAGCCACAGTTTTTTGTGACAAATCGCGCTTTATTGCTTTTTTCATATTTATAGAAGTTATAGAAGTGGTGATGATGGTCTCGGTATTAAGCAATGACATTTAATAAAGATTTTATAGCCTAGCCACGTTCAGCTAGTAAAATGCTTCTTAATTCAATGGAAAATTTCAAAACCTCAACCTGTCTCCTTTTGCATACTAAAACGGTTCAAGAAATCAAATTCATAGAAAAGCATAAACTGTGAATACTTCCTTTGCAGATAGTCCCGTGATTTATCACATTGCTGGAGTTTTAATCAGCCGTAGAACGGATAAAAAACGAAAACKATACATACCAGTATTAAAAGATTAGCGATAACAGGTGAAGTAATGCACCTAAATATAAATTTTATCGTACACGAACAGTAAATTTCTATGGCTGCATTCCTACATTCCTTTCGGAGTAATTCGCGATACGTGATGTAAATACCTAATCCAAAATTTACCACTTCCTTAATTGTCGCAGGCCCCAGAACAAAAGGAACTTCACAAGATGAAATATTTTGATGATACAACTAAAGGGATTGTAGATCATTTATATACTTAATTTACCAAAAGTTAAGCCAACATTTTTATTATTAACACCTTTTTTTCACTAGCTATTAAAACTCCTCCTGTTGAACTGAATAAACAAGGGACATATTTAATAAACTTCTGCTGGAATCAGCCTATGTCAAGTATTAATCATATGCTTAGTCTAAAAGATTAAATGATGCTGAATAAGAGAACGATTTTCTACTTAATAGAAAACCTCACTAATTAGACATAGTTACAGATTATGTTTCAAAGCAACAAAAAAATTATACACGAAAACCTCAACATTTCCCAAAAGTAAAGCTCTAAAGATGATTAATAGTTGTGGACATCACCTAAAATAGTTTTTCCAGATTTTTATTTAACCAAACAGAAGTGTTTTCGTGTATTGAATGGTAATTTATTTTGCCTTCGACCTTCGAATAGAACTAAAATATACCATCCATGAAATTAGCATTTAAATAAAATTGAAATAAATATGACTCGAGAAAACAATAAATTAACTCCTTTCTCAATTAATTACTACGATGATGTTACGTTTTCTTCCAATTAAACATTGCTGCAACTAATTTAAGAATGTAACATTTTGTTCGTCTTTTCGGATTTTTAAGCTTCACTATAGAAAAACTAAAACTAGTTTCATTCCACATATTTAGTGTTATAGCTACATTTAGTGTTATGTTAAGAACTGACCAGCCACTTGGGAAGCTCATAAAAATCAAAATAATAAAAAATAAGGTCAGGAAAAATTGCGAGAGAGGCTGAGCTAATACAACAATGGAGGGCATCAGTTAATTTCGAGCATTCATTGGAAATAATCAATAAATGGCTGTCAAAGTGCTAAATTATTATTTAAATAAGGAAAAACATATTAAAAATACACTTTCAAACATTTCAAAAACTCAAGACTGTACGTGCAGATTAGATAAGTACGTCGCACGATAAATCATCCAATCTCCCGTATTCATTCAACCAAAAGCAACATGAACGATTTTTTTACTGCCAATTAGAAATTATGTGCTTAGCAGGAAATCTCTCATACGTGCGGCAGTTCAAATTGAGCAATCTCAGTGCAGAACTGCAAAGCAATGCAGCCTTGATATTTCACAATGCAACGTTATATTCAACCGTATATTAATGATTACTGTACGCTCATGCTGCCGTTATTGCAATTATTCCTGCTGGAGCTGCTGCCTGCTATATCAATAGATTGCAAAAGATAGGCTATAGCAGTTCAATAGCTCACGGGGAAAACTGAATGTGGTAGGGCGAAGAGCTATTTACTGAAGATATAGTTTTTAGGTGATTTAAGCTTCTACTTAGGTTTAACTGTGTCAATAGTTGCGCCATCTACTACAAGTAGGTGTTGATTTCTTGAATTTATGTTTTATTCCTGCTTGTTGCTTTTTCGATAATGTTATCGTTTATATTGCTTGTATCATTATAATATACTTGGTTTACAAACTACAAATGTACAGAATTAGCCTTAGACAAAGTAACTAATGAAGATAAGAAAAATGCACGTGTGCAGATATGTTATTAAACAAACAAACGAAAACGCAGTTCAGATAAAGCATTACGTGTTAAAATTAAATTAATAAAAATCTTATGTCCTTTGATGGGTATAATTTTTTCAATTCTACCTCCTTCAAGAAGCTTTTAACAATCCTTAAAAGTAAAATAAAAACTCTCTCATATAAGAAAAGAAGAAAACTGAACAGTGTTCTGATTTGTGCCAGATTCGCATAAATATGGCTCGTAGCAGCAAGTATATCAACGTGCACAATACGTGGAGTTAGTACGACTAAAAAGTGGTACAAGAGTAAATTGCCGTCCTAAACTGGGACGGCAGGCAATATCAGTTGATCGAGATACTTGCTGAATACAAATCAGGCTTATTGGTGTCAATAAACTGATTCGGAATTTGGCTTGATCTTAGGTATATACCGCAACTATTCCGACCGATGAGAGCATTCTGCTATTTTTGCGGGCCAGCTGTTCCGAATTCTTTTATTTGCTAAGCATGTTTTGGAGATCGGATGATATTATAGAGTAGCACTTCAGAAGTTACTTCAGAATGTACATAGTAGGGTAAAATTTTAATTAAATACTGGACGAAATATTTAAACTAATTATAGAGGTAATTTATATAGCATGTTCCTTGGCGATTACTTAAAATCTTTCAGAAGGAGCTACTTATGTCTTATTAAACACAAATGAAATTATGTCTACCTATATAACGAAAAATGAAGAAATACTCAATTCACGAAGGAAAACGTATTGAAGTGGTATAAAGCTGGCAACCAGTTGTATAACAGGACCTCAATGAATATCACGCGTGTTACATGCAGTGTTGGAAAGATTACCCATAATTGATACACGTGATTGTACACCAAGTACATTAGATCTAGAATTAATAGAAAAAAGTCAGACGTTTATTATTTGGTAAACCAAATAAGAATTTAACAATTAATACTTCAGACACAGCTAAATCTGGCGAGTAAAATATCATAAAAGGTAAACACCAACAAAAATTAACGATTAGTTTTAAAAACTTAGCTTAAGATACATGTTATATAAAGGATACCTAGACAGTACCGCATATTGCAAGTGGGATCTGAGTAAAAAGAAAAACAGTGCATTTAAAACGTGAACTTTACGAAAATCCCTGCAATTTCTTTAAATAAAACCTATTTTTTTGCAACTGTTGCCGATAATGTTATTAATGTGGTCTACAAAAAGGCATTTGCCATCAAAAAGTATAGGTAAATCTTTAATACAAAAGGAGCTAAATACTCACGTTCGTATAGTTTCATAGTACCAGGATTGCCTGTGGTCCCTCTTTTGTTTAACGTGATTCTGATGGTGATATGAACTGGCAAAATTATCTGTAGTAGCAATGAGAATTGCATCTGCTAAATAAAATAATAAGATATCTTATTTGTACCCATAATTATGCTAGTTTCTTGTTAATCGGTTTAAAACGTGCTCAAAGTTTGCAAAAAGGAGCCTATTATTGGCAGATCAATGACACATATGGTACTTAGTGGCTTGTGCTCTGTAATAATCCCATTTCTTATTAATTTAGCAAGCACTTGCGAAATTTTTAAGACGGTGTAAATAATAAACGTAATATAATAAACGTCTGTACAACTTAACAAAAGATTACTTTTAGCAAGGAAGCGCTACTGAGCGTTCAGTGTTTTGAATGTTTATGTGATATCAATGAACAAATAACAATAACTTGACATTTCAACAGTTAAACACCCTTTTTAGTTMGGTTAATGACCGATCATTAAGGTCAGGGATAAAACTGAAATACACAAGTGCCATGTAGTCGTTATGTATTTCAAAAGATGTAACACTGACGAGGACTGTGATTTTCAAAAGGAACGTTAACTACACTAATATATAAATTACGATATTTAGCAGTTGACTTAAATATGTAMATGATTTAGATTTCATTAATAATTTTCTCTAGAAATCATTACAAGGAAAGTACAGTGCCAACATGCAGTAATGTTAAAAAACGTGATTTTAACAATACATCAAGAAAATACAACTTTCAATAAAACAAGCACTATACTGTTTTAGATCGACATGCGCTTTGAAGAATTTATAAATTAGGTTTTTGACACTTGACGTTATAAAGCTTTATTTTAATTTAACGTTATTAAATACGATCTAACTAAAAATAGGGATACTTCAGTTACAAGAAAATATGTATGGGCTTGAATTACGTCTTGATTAAAAGCGGTCTTCAAATGAACCGAGGATCATTCCTATTTATGTCGACCTACGCTTTAAATTACAATCGTATTCTGGACCGCTTACGCCTTTTGTCTGAAGCTGAAAGTTCGCGTGCTATTCAGATATATATCCGAGACATTTAAACACAAAGAAAATGTACTCTACAGCTCGCATTTTAGTCCACCGGGGCATCCCCCCTTTGACTCACAAGACCTATTTCTACAGCAGTTACTGTATTATCAAACATTGACAATAGCTTAATTTTACATCTGAAGCTGTAGACATTACTTATCATTATTATTATTACTTATCAACTGCAAGTTTTACCATCATAAAAACATTTCGCCAGCCAGACGCCAAAAACCTCAACCACATAAGTCTACGTAAAACTAAGCCTGTTATGTAAACAAAGATGCGTTAACTGCTCCAATAAATTTCGCACGGCTGTAAAATGTTTGTGTTTCCGTCGTCTAATTCTGTTGCTGACGGACATGCAAGCCTTAAATGCTAGCATAGACAAAACCGTTGCCAGCCTACCAGGCCAAAATGTCGACTTTTTAAAAATAAAGTCCCGACTGCCCCACTGAACCATTTGTCTAAAAAACTTCTCGTGCAAGATCAAAAGAGGCTCACTAGAAGCTGGTCATTCATCAAGACAGAAACAACACCTTTATTTTCTGACTAGAGAAACGTCAGGTATGATGGAATTGGTTGTTGTCACCAAAGTTGTGGGCACTTCTTATCGAGAGAATTCGAATAATCCTGATCAGGGTGACAAGATCGTTCTGGAGATAAATGTTAACGTTAATATTAATAGTAATTCTAAATAAAATGCCACAAAAGCGACAACACGCCAAAAGTTATTTCCTGGAGCCCAGCAGACCTTGAAGGCTCCAAGCCCCGACGCTTCTTTGTCTCCACCGGCCTCATCCCATTGCATAAGATCCCCGAGTCACTTCCCTCCAAGAGATTAAAGACGCGACGCGCATTGACGTGTAAAATTTCTTTTGTGAACGATTAAGTCGTCTGGGGGTTTCAGACCTTGACTTTTACGGATTCACAGACCAACCCGATCGCTTTGGACAGGTAGAAATCTATTTATAATCGGCCACCGATGTGGTGCAACAAAAGATCCCTGGTGGACGCCAGAGAAAGAGAGGATTTTCGTTGGAGAAGAGCCCCAAAGAACTTTGAGCACTATAGGTGTTCAATTTATACATATTTGAAACAGTAATCGAGAGACGACAGGTACGGAGTGCGAATATATTGCTTAAAATAAATGCAGTTCATGAAATGCATTTTTTTTCGTGCTCGGATACGTCTACTAGTATTAGAAATACAGTATTGTTCACGCACGAAATAAAGTACGTTGCTCTACATTTAGAAACCAGGGAGTGCCAGGAAAAGTACTGGTTGGAATAATAATGCAGAGATGTGCAGAAAACTGCAAGTTTTGATTTTTTACGAATATACTGAAGAATTCTTATCTGGAAATGTCCTTTGTGATATTTTAATAAACTCGTAGAAGTACACAGTAACAATTATTACGATTTGTTTCACAACGTGCTCCTTGCATTTCTTCAAGTACCACTTTTTATAAACCGTTAATTACGCGATCAATTAATTGCACCTATTAATGTGTAGTGAGCTGTGTTATTTCATACGGTCTTATCTATTGAAACATATAACGTTTTTAAAAGCAAACAAATAAATAAGTCACATAAATTTCCAAAATTTGATTAATAATCTTAGCACTTGCAGGACAGATGGTGTATATTAATGAAATGATGTCACGCACAAAAAAACGGTACTTACGTAAAAAGGAGCAAATTAGTTTTGAGAATATGATGAAAAAAAGAAATACAACAAACAACTGAAGCTCAGGCTCATGATCATTAACAACACTAATAATTAAATACTGTTATTTAGCCTCATCAGCAAACAAATATGTTCAATTGAAAGCTTCTGTTGTTGTATATTGTGTTAAGTTTCACTCAAAACCCAATCCATGAATTGAAGCTTACTAAGTAGCCGGTACACATTAACTCTATCAAAAGCTTTTGTAATATCAGTTTAGATGCAATCAAAGATATATCCTAATTTTGAGGAGTTATATAGGGTGTTCCGAAATTAACCTTATAATGAAACTCAAAATACTGTAATATAAAAGAAGTATCCATCGGGAGACACACTTATTTAAATCAATCAACCAACCTAGTCTGCATTCGTTTCGTTCTTTTAATCGGTTGTACACTCTTGCCATTACGAGGCAGTGCTAGTAAGTTGTTATTCCATTTAACTATGCTACACCTACCAGATAAAGAGCAGTTTAACTTGAGGTCGTTAAGTTAATTGGTTGCGTTTTACGTTCAAAACTGAAACAAGACAATATTGATAAGGAGAAAAGTACACTTGGCTGACTTACATTAAAGGTGGGTTTATTTGTAAACCTAATTAAATTGGAACGACTTTTCTTAAATCAACAGGATATGTAGACACATATAATTCTGATATTTTATAATACCTCAGAAATGAGATTAAACAGGAAAGACGAAAGTTTAATCTAGTAGTATGTAAATAATGTAGGATCTTATTTGTACAGTCGTTAACTACAAGTGTCAGTGTACCTACGTTATGTTCTAGTGTATAATTCAGTTCCAAATTCAGTTCAAAATCAGACCAGGGAAAGTTTGAAGCAGTAAAAAAAGGTACAAGAACGGACAGACAATTACACAACATACTATAGCAGTGGAAATGTACACAGCATCGTGCTATGATTAGAAAGAAACTATAAGTTGTACAAGACTAGAAATTGGGATATGTGATCAATAATACTTAAAAAAAGATTATATAATAAATGATAATTATTGTACTTGGCAACTACCTCTATTACCAACGTCATCGATGGGTTTAATTTAATGAAATAGTCAAAATTAGCCGCAGGTACCACGTACTGAATACAGTAGAAGGTTGTTGCGTTCTTCATGAACCAACGTTGGCAATTCTAAATATAAAAATGATGAKTTTATAGTTGTGCGCGAGATTGCTTTTTGCTGGCGTTAACAACTTAATTTTATATTCGTATATTCGTAAGAGGATGGTAGCTGCAGCACTTATGGACTTCAGAGAAAGCAGCATCGCCCCAATTTTTAGATTCTCAGAAATGATTCAAGCGTACCGGACGAGGATTGGGCAATTGGCAAAACCGTAAAATTGCATGAGTAATTTTGTATCTAGCGGACGTGTTTACCCCTCGTTTTGCTTCAACTGCAAAAACATTACGAAAGCTTAAAAATTAGTATTAAAAATTTACATAAACAATTCCTTATTCTATATTTTATCACATCACGATTTTTACCACTGTGTAACATGTTTTTCGCATTAATTGCTGCTCACTCTATAAAGATGCAACTGCAATTTAGCTTTCACAACGTGTGCAATGTATTGAAATACAAGTGTACAAAATTTAATAAGTGTTCAGCTATATTTCAATGTAGATTCCGTCTGTATGTTATATACATTGTCAACACTTTTCCACATTCCATGAAGAAATTAATGCTACAGGTATAAAGCTAGCGTTGACAGTATAAAAAATCAATGATTATAAGTAATTCAGAACTCTTATTGTGATTTTTATGTGTTACTTTAGCAACACACTGTATAATGATCCTTGCAATACGGAGCATAAACATATTTCCTAAATAATTGTACATTTCTTGTCCAAATTTAAAGTAAATCTTTCGATGTCAAACAGCTTAAACAATTTAAGGTCCTTAAAAAAGGTTCTCTTGTTCCATTACGATAGAATAGGTCATAGACGAAATTAATTGCAAATCAGGAAAATATTCCGAGGAGTTCAGTGCATGAAGTACTATGAAACAGCAACGGCAGTGTTGCTTCTGTTAAAACCATGATATAAAGTAGACATGATCTAATACTGTTATTTTTAACGCAATCTACACCAATTTGTATTCAACTATCCCAGAAAGAACTACGTATTTCGCGTTGCAATTCGATGAATGGACAATAGCTTAGCAAAACACACAAATGCAGTCGTCGTCTAATTTTAAAGGCCGAAAATAAACTCACATGTGTGAACTGCTGCGCTATTCTCGTATGTTCCTCCTGGTACTGCTTCCTCGCCTTCCTTTTTTCCGCATAAATCGTGTTCAGGGCGTCGAGTGCCTTGCTCTCGATGGCGTCAGCGTTTTGCCTGATCAGCTTGCCCATGTTGTCCAACTCCTCCATCATGGTCCTCCAGGCTGCTGCGACCAGGCTACCGGAGAGTTCATCACTCCTGTCGATCTTCAGCCCCTGGTTGGCCACGGAACTAAGGGCCACCGCGTAGTCCCTGTCGCTGCGGACCTTGGAAGTCAACACCCTCTTCATGGTGTCCAGGAGGCGCAGCTCGGCCTCCTGCCTCGAGAGGAGGGCCTCGTGCGCCGTTTTTCCCTGCAGGTTCGCAGAAAACCCCATTTCTTTCAGGGACACTCACTGTTTACATTTTCACCCAGCTGGTTAGAACTATCAACAAACAGAATTTCACGGCCCCGCACCGAGCAACATTGTTCTAGCACTTATCACTGAAGCTACTTTCAGTTTTCCGACTGACGATAACGAATGATCCGCGAGAGATAAGCGTTCGGTATTTTTATTGCACACGGCCGAATTTGAACGGGAGATACGTGGTGCTGATGGTACGGATACCTCCAACGAGTCGACGCGTTCTGAGGCTGAAACGGCGAGTGCAGGCTGGCACCGACCGTAAAAAGTCTCTTTAGCCGGGCAGTGGCTCGCGGAGGTAGGGGCGTTTTGTTGTACTAGGCGGTTTGCAGCACACGAAAGTAGTAGAGTAGGTGGAAAGTGCGATCCGATCGCGAAGAATTTGTTTGGTTTATTGTCGGCGAGACGCGGCCAGAGGCGGCGAGACTGGTTTTTCCACGATCTTATTGCCATTTCTTTTGCTAGCCTTACCCTCTGCTTTTTCGTATTCAGCGCCCTTTTTGGTATTCGATTCATTTCCATCATCTACCTCACTACAGACCATGGCAGTCACATCCATCCCTTTTTGCTCTGCGCTTTTCATCTCCATCCGCGAACTCCAAGTGTTTTGCCTCCTCATGATCTAACCGTCTACTGTTTTTGTCTTTATTTTTTTACATATTATTTCTTCTGGCATGCTCTCCAGATGTTCACCAGATTTGTTCACCATCTTCCATCCTCTTTATACCTCTATATATTCTCCTCAGTATGTTCTTCTCGAAAATTTCAATTGCCTTTCTATCTTTTTTTATAATCTCCATTCATATGTTGATGTAGGCTGTAGGTTTGACCATTGTTTGGTATATCCTCTCCTTTGCTCTTCGAGAAACGTCTTCTGATGTCTTCACATATTTTGAGAATCCTGCTACTTTCTAATCTCTCCTTGGTCTGATATGCAGCTCTATTTTTTTCAGATACTCTTGTATCTTGTTTGAGGTATGTAGACATTATTCTCAAGATATATTCTACTGAAAATTCTATGAGATATTGCCCATTCTCTGTACTTCTTTCATGTCTACTACACATTCCTTTCACTGTTACAGATCCATTTGCCAATCTATAACTTTCATAGTATTTATTATAATTCAGTGTTATTTATCCTCAGTTGCAGTTCCAAGAGGCTATTTACAGTTACCATAAATTCGTTTTCAAATATCCCCTCTAAGAGAAAATAAATCAGGGACCTACAGTTACTAATACCAGTCTGCCCCTCTCTACGCATCTAGTGGAAAAGTTTGTGTAAATGTTCTCCAATAGAAATCAAAAAATGAGCTGGAAGCTGCAGGAAATAAGCAGCACACTTTTTACAGTATTAAATCATACTTCTGGACATTACATTAAAGTTTTATTTTCATACAATAACTGCATGTAAAATATATGAAAATGTAGAATCTAAATGAACACTTAACTAAATTACACAAACTATTTGGCAAAAATCAATTTAATGCGTTAATTAGTTATAATTAATCAATCTTTTTTTATCTGACAATTTAAGTGATTTCTTAAGCTCTGCTATTTCTTCCTTTTCCAGATACTTTCTTAAATACATCTCAAAGTTTGGTTCTCGACTCAGAACCTTATAAAGACGCTCTCCATATTTTCTGTCAACAAATTTAGGTGGCAACAAGTCGCGAATATATATCAAATGGCTTTCATAGAACTTACCTCACGTCTAAATGCTTGTCATCCAAAAACTTCACCATATGCACAAACACCCTTTTTCGTGTGTGCTCATTGTTATTAGGGTTCAAAATGTTTTCCGCCCCAGCAATGACAACTGCACAAACCAGCAACCTAGCTGCTGCTGTTCGAACCAGATTATTTTTATGTGTTGGTCCTTTAGCACAAAGAGTTCTTACAGCGTGGAATGTGTTAATGTGAGTCACCATGCAATCTAACGACAAGTTTGCATCTTGTCTTATGAATTTGTTTGCATCTGCGGTTTTGAAGAGTAACAGGTTCKCTATGTCGTCGAATTCCTGAAAAACTGCTGTGGATTACTCCTAGGGATAAGACATTCACATCAATAGGACAGAGGTCAAAATTTAGCTTGGATAGAAGTTTAACACATTTTTGCAGAATGAAAAAAAACACCGAATAATTTCAATTTTTTAATAAACATTATAATAATAGTTTATTATAAGCCCAGCAGACCAAAAGGATTGTAGTGGATATATGTATATGTACAATAAACACAAAAAATAGAGTTATAAAGAGCTAAAACACCAGAAAATGGTAGAAGGGGGTTTAGATCATATTATACGGAAGTCCAACAACCTTTTTTATGTTTTAAAGTGTTTTGAAAAGCAACAGAACTTACAGGTCGCCTAGTATCCTTCATAGATTCAAACAAATGCCCAGCAGCTTGACATGCAGTCCTGCAAACATGAGAGCGAGAACTGCGTAGTAATTCCAGCAGGCGTTGATGAACTGCTGTCATATGGGGAAACAGCAAATCCGGGTCGAGTATACGACATAATTCTATTATTTCCGCCAATCCTTTCAATGATGTACTCCTAAATATAAATTATCTAGTACTTTTATCGCTATTATCGTGGTTAGGCGAAGCTAAAAGATTACCAGTCGCTGTCCCTCAGTTTAGCAAGGGAATTGGCTATCGTATTATCTAAAGAAGACGTGGTGGAGTTTGATTGAGATACCCTGGCCTCACTACTTAGATTTCCCTGAAATGGAATTCATAATTAAACTGAATTTAAACCATCTGCTTTTTTAACGTTACATCTGATGATACTATATCTAAAGTAAGATTGTCAATCCTCAACAGATCCTCCTCAAACATGAGTGTATTGTGAGGTGGGCTAATTTTAGCAGTAGCAACGTCTACCCCGTGCATATATCTCCTTTGGCTTTTTGAACTGTCACATCCGAAAACTTCACCCGATTCACTCTCATCAATGTATGGAACTCTAGTGAGAGTATGCCTTGTTTTAGCAAATTTCGGACTAGTTGATCGCCCCCTCCTTATCGGAGACAACAGCATGTGCATCTTTTGAATTTCGGGCAGCTGATTTCTTTGCTCGCTCGCTAMGGTTGGAGACATAAACGAGCTGCTGCGGTTTCTTTGTCTCCGTCTCGGACTAGGTTTTGGTGAGGGCTCGGGATCTTTCATGAGTGGTTCCGTTCTAGGACTCGTCTTTTTTAAAGGGATTCCAGAACCGTGCACATGCGTCTTCTCTTTCCTATCTCGAACCTGCTTCACCGTGAACTTTCGTTGCTTGGGAGTTTGTTCCTGTGGAGAGTTACATTGATAGGAATCGACGAATGACTTAGATTTTAATTTAGTCGAACTGTTCTTTTTCATAAAATTAAGGAAGTGACTTCGTTTCATTTCATAACCTGAGAAACAGCTAGAGGTGCATTCTTTGTATTTGGTTTTGGCCAGGAAGGTCTCGGTGAGTGACATTTTTGGGTCACTTTCATGGCTGTTTCTAAAATCATCAAAATTCTGTCGATAATAACTGGGTTCATAGTCGACTTGTTCGTGCTCAACAACCGAACCATCTAGGGAATACTGATCCTGCGGCATGACTTCACAGCTTTCCTTGTAGTCGTCATCATCATCTTTTGGTGATTGCATTAAGCTATCAGGGCTCAAATCTCTGGCCTGTTGTACCAACTGAAGTATGGTTTTACTTGTTTGAGTACCTGAATCCTTCAAGTCATATAGCCTTAAAGCTGTTATCTCAGCACTGATGTCTGTATCCAAGCTTAATTGATGTCGAGGAACAAAAGGATTTTGCACCTCAGGGTGAGTAGCGTACACTACACTCGAATACGTTTGATGATGAGGAGCCAAGATTTTACGTAGAGCATTTGGTTTTACAGGACATGAAAGAGAGTTTAGATTTTCATCAGACGGTTGTCGGTCCTGAAAGAGAAGTTAAGAAAATGGAAGTGTAGCAGGGCAACTTACCATCAAACCGAAAAGTTTACGGTGTATAAAATTTCATAAAGTGAATGTAGATGTCATGTAATTGTCAACTTCATGATCTGACAGGCTGGAAGGTGTGGGAAGAGTTATCAAAAATCCAGTCTTAACAAAAGGAACTTTTATTTCACCACCGAACTACATAGTCTTCTCTAATGCAGCACTTGGATTCATAATAGATTCACAACAAATGCAGCTACTACCATTGAAAAACGACATCAGAAAGTGAATTCGGCTATTCAAAATCGTTACAAAAATAATAGTACGCATGGTATGTAAAAATCACAAGGTCACTATATTACAAACCTCCTGAAGGGTATATATATGTTATACGTTCACAAGCATAGTACATTTCGGCACAGAGGTAGCAGCACTTACACTGAAAGAATCACCAGTTTTTTCCAGCATAAAAAATGAAAGATACTACTAATAGTTAATGTAGTAACTTAAATTAACAGTGCAGTACTGCTACGAGCGGTATACACTTAACAGCATCACAATTAGTTTGTTTTACACAGTGAATGTATAATATAAAAACTATAAAAAGATAATAAAACCAGTGAGTTGATGCATAGATTTGTTACATTTTTACGCAGAATTGCAACTTTGTACACCAATGGTTGTGAACTCTTTCTGAAGCTGCCCGGTTTTTAATTTGCTCTGTATGGTAAAAAGATTAAATGAACAACAATAATACAAAGTACTAATGTATGCATCAGCTCAAAACTACATACTATGGTAGCCTTGACAAGAATATTGTAGTCCACATCTGAACAAGACAATGTTCTGATTTGTCTCTTTAAAACCACTTAAAAAAAACACAAATAAATAAATATATAAATAGAAGATAAGTACATAAAATTTGCAAAAAGGATATGTAATTCGCTTCAAGAAATAAAAACATTTTATAGCTACTAACCACCAATTATCAGACACTACTTTCTATCCAGTAACATACCCTGATAGACACCAATTTGTTAATCTATTTACAATGTAATTGTACTATATACACTTGTAAAAATTGAGCTGTGAAAATAATCCGTAGGAGAAAGAAAACTTAGAAACCTCCATTACAAAACCTAACATCGCCTACTTGTACTCGGTATTTACTAATACTCCTAATCCTTAATAGGTCGAGAAGGCATTTTAAGGTAATGATAAAAATTTACGAAGTAAATAAATGCAACTTTTCCTAAACAGTGGTCCGAAAATTTTAGTACTTAAATTTCGATATAAAATCTGTATGACTAGCAATAACATTGGAGACTATCAGGTCCTCTATTTCCATCCCCGCCAACATTTGTTCTCTCGATAATGTGACCTCATAACTGTTCTCTGGTGTTACAAATACAACTCGATGTCTTCTTGTTTGCAGCATATTACCTATAACCAACTGAAGATCCCAAATTAAAACTGAACTAGAAGAAGGCAATAATTGAACACAACTTGAAGCAAAATTTCAATTTTTCTTAATATCAGATTGGGAAATAATCCAATGAATGTTTAATCTAAAGGTTCCTTACACTCAAATAGTCTTTATTTCTGTACCTAATATGAGATGCCGTCCTTACCTTGTGCTTGTATTTATTCAAGGAATCCCTCGCCTTGTTAATAAGAATGCTTTCGTCCGTCTCCAGTTTGAAAGAGACGACGAAGGCATGCGGCACCCAGAGACTGACGAGGGGTGCCAACAGTTTGGGAACCAGCTGTAGCGAGATCGTTGGTGCACCAGCACCTGACTGTATTTTGTGGGTTGGCTAAAATGCAAACGTATGCAACCTTTTCCTGATAGCTGATGCTAAGCGTACCTATAGAATACGGCTTTAGTTTTTAATACTCCCGTTTAAAAATGTCTCGTTGATTTCAGTGGAATTAAAAAAACAACTGACTGTCGTGTTTTGAATTCCACAATTTAGTGCATCAAAGAGACATCTACAAACAAGGTATTAAAACACTAAATGTCATTGGATACATACCATTTCTTTTGATGGTACATAGAAATCAGAAACCGCAGCCGCTAGATACAACAAGGCTCTGGGACCAGCATGCGATAGGCACTCACATGCAGCTCGCAAGAGCCAGAAATAATCGGAAACGGTTGTGAACGTGACAAATAGGATTCTACCCCCCTCTTGTGCCGTTTTATAATTAGCTAGTACAGGTGCTAGGATATCTACGCTGTCTGGTTTGACTGAAATAGAAACAATGCTGAGTTTACTGCAATTGCCAGTTAACCAGAATTATGGATAATTCCATCTCTCGTGCTAGAAAAATGGTCCTCTTTAGAACGAGGATGGATAGAGGTTACAAATGTCACTGTTATGCTCTATTTTTATCATCTTAATAAGAGCGAAACACATAATATACAAACTGCAGCAGAGGCATTAAATTCATTTAGAAAAAGAAAACAGAAGGCAGGATACCTCGGCAAGGTCAATTCAACAGGTGTCAATTAATATTCTAACATACCCACCAGTAATTGTGGTATTTGGTCCCCTTTCGTGTAGTTCCAGCATATCCATAAGCTTCTGCCCATTAAAGTGTCTTGTATAGGGTTCGAGTGACTTGAGTCTGTGCATAAAAATCACCACATAGCCATGTTCCAGAAAATATTCAGCGGAAGCGGCTCCCCTGGTGCCAGCACTGAAGTTGTCGACAAATCTCACCGTATTATGTTCCAGGGGCACTGTGGTTCCTCCGGACTGCAAATACAACACTTTCACATGAAGAATTTACTTCCTAACCTAAACTGTTAACTCTCACAGTTATCAGGACGATCCTTTGACCAGATTTGTAGTGGCGGTCCACAAATTCTTTTAGTAAAGATCTATTGTCTTCGAAATCTGTGGGAGGCAGGTGTGTAGCGTAAAATTCTTCCCAGTGGGAACTCATTTTATGAGCCTTGGAGCTGTGAAAAGGTCTAAACAGATCCCTGGAAACTTTGGATTTTGAACCAACAACGTAAACAGTGAGGTTCAGTGCGCCGGTAAACACCATCTGTGCTTTTTTCGACCCTAGTCTTAACACTGTTGCCATCATCGCAAAGAAAAATTCTTGTTTGTTTGGAGAATTCAGTCACGAATGGTTTGCTGCAATTTGAGAATACATGTAACAAAATCGAATCTAAAGAAGAAATAAATCAAAGAAATCGAACTGCTTTTTAGGATTCAGCTAAATCAACATATGACTGTGTTCATAGAATTGTAAAGTTGTGTCATTAACGAAGTATTTCATTACCATTCTGAGATATCCGTCAGCACAACGCAATGAGAACGATAGGACTGATTTAAGTTGGCATCATTGTACAATGCTTTTCATTCATTCATAACGTAATACAAGTATTAAATTACCTGATATTAAGATATGATTTCACTGACAAGTAATTTGCCTTACTAAAGACTTAACTTAAAACTTAAACTTGATAGATGGAACCAGCTCTTAGGGATATCAAAATCCTGACTAACGCCTACTATTTACAGGAGTTTACTATTTATTTACAGCTTTGATTGGTTTTTCAAAATCAATTTTGTTTATTAATAGTAAGAACATCCTATTTCAATGTTGAACTCCAGTAAAGTTTGTGCAGCTGATACACATATTTCACAAAATAATAACGATTATTTAGCACAAGCCTTTATTTACAATACATTTAACATTTACTAACTTAATTACTWTAAGCACAACGTCCTTCAGTACTTGGGTGCAGGGCTTTTCAGGTTTTCATAGTCCAGATTGGGTGAATAGAACTGAAATTGAAAATGATATTACATATAACGCAAACTAACTACTTACTTTAACTTATGACTAAATAAGAATTGACTTAAATGTCTGTTTACCTTGTACTGCTTGGTAGCATACGTATCATTGGAAATCTCGTCTGGTTTCCTATTCCATGCTACATCGGGGTTACGCAGAGCCAACCTTAAGGTGTAGAATGCAGCTCCGGCACATCCAATACCAACACATACATAAAGGGGGATGAGCTGCAATCAAAACAGGGTCTTATTATTCTACTATCCATCTATCATTCGTAATGCTGTTGATCACAGATTATTACTTAACAATGAGGTTATGTGGAAATTAGTAAGGATGTAACTTACAGCTTTGTGTTTTTTCAAACTGGAGAGGGTCATTCCCTGCATTTTGGTAATTAAGTTTGGATTACTTCGCACTGGAAATTAAGCACGTAGCACTATTCTATAAAAAGCAGTAATCGCAATGACAAATGGTAACTGCGATACTGGGAATGTCAAAACGCTATGCTCAGTTGCCAGATTTTTTTTTGTGTCACGCCACGATGTGTTCTCATTCTAATCGTTTAACAGACATGATGAAGAAGAAGGATGGAGATGTTATATACGTTTACAATCGCCATCGAACCAACTAGCATAGGTTCTTATATAATCAGTCCATTCTAAGGCAGATTAAAAAATAATGGAAAACTTGTCGTAATCTCCAACGTTACAGTTACTTCGGAAAATAGTAAAGTTGTTAATATCAATCTTGATATTCATGATTTTGCTGCGAGTTAATGGTTGAATAGATAATTATAGGTCCCTGCACTTTACCTTGTGTACTGTGGCGGAAAATTCAAACTACATTCCTACCTATTATTGTTATTGCTATACCTATGTTTGTACATTGCAACACACTTTTAAACATATAGTTCGGTTAATTTATTCTTCCTACGCGTAAACACAACAAATTAACAATCAAATATTCGTAATTACTGATATGAAGTTATCACTTTTGATTGAGCATTGGCAACGCCGCGTATTCTAACCTCCAAAGTTCTGACAGGATGTTTTGAGGTTAAGTAGTCAGCGA
Source organism: Rhyzopertha dominica (assembly GCA_025024175.1). Taxonomy (NCBI): domain Eukaryota; kingdom Metazoa; phylum Arthropoda; class Insecta; order Coleoptera; family Bostrichidae; genus Rhyzopertha; species Rhyzopertha dominica. Next base: position 82,212,118 of record QCXZ01000137.1, on the reverse strand, counting down.
CATGGTTGCGTAACAACTAATGTGTATATTCTAACTTTATTCATATTTCCGTATCTCTCCCCTGCTAAAAGCTGCCTTTTCTGAGCAAATATAGATTCAGACATGATAAAGTAAGTAGGCCTGTTGTTTTTGTTAATTTGTTTTGCAGAACTGTCAGTTCATTGTATCAAAATGTCAAGTTTAATTTCAAAATTAAAATTTCTTATCCCCAAACGTAATACACCTTCAAATCGGTTTTACAGATTCGGCATTAAAGTAGGAATAGCAGCTGGCGCTGTTTACTATCTTAACGAGCAAGGTGTGTGGAAAGACAGCGAGGAAACGCAAAAAATTTATGGCAAGTTGAACACCATTGCGTCACCCTATGTTAAGCAAGTAACGGAACAGTTGCCCTTTGAAGTAAGTACAAAATATTTACTTGAGTTGTATTTAAAATGCAGCATTTAAATTTAGATCCCGCCATTACCCAGTAGCGAACGAGTATCGTACTTAACCAAACAGTACTGGAATAGAGGTGTTATGACGACTTTTGAATACCTAAGCAATTTGCCAGACACCGTAAGCAATTGGACGAAGAAGGGATTCGAAGCGGTGTATGAAAACCCAGAGGTTAAGAAGTTGTTAGATTCATTCTCGGCAGTGAAAACACTACCCGCTTCAGAAAATAAGGAAACTAAAAAGTGAAACGTTCGAAGTAGCCTATTTTTAAATTATGTATTAGAGCAAACGATTCTGTAAATAAATACTTTTACCTGTTGTTGTGTTCTTTTAATCTTACATTTTAGCGCTGTTTATTAATTTTAACGGGTTTGTCATACTTAAATAGTGTGGTTGTTTATACATGATGTGACACCTACTACAAACCTTATATGAAAGATTTTCAAAAAGAAACTGAATTCATATTTAAAATATTTTCAAATTTTTACCAGTTCCATTATATAGGTACTGCAACAAACTGCATATTATAATGTTAAATATATTTGAACATAAGTCAATTCGGCATCAATCGAAGTTTTAAAAGAATTTTGTTTGGTTTATTTGTAAAACCTTAATATCCAAAACAAATATATATGATTTTTTGCCAGAAGCAAAAAAAAAGTTGTTAATTTATAACTGAATGAGTTATTTCAGGATTTTAAACTTCACATATGTTATTGTACAAATATATAATTGTTAAGCCAGCAAAAATTAAAGTTCTATCTCATGACAGACAGACACTGATAAAAAAGTAAAAGTATAATCTGTAGATTCCAGTGAAACTCAAATAATTCAGAATCCACAGATGACAACTTTTTGTCTGTAGATACAAGTCGCATTTTTGCAATTTTTTGGAAATGTTGATGTTCAAGAAGTGCTAAAGCTAGCAGGAGCCGACTTTTTAAAAACGATTAATGTATTTGATTCAATAAAATATATACCCTCTTTGTTCAGTCCCGTCATCTCGTTCTAGAGTATTACAATGTCTATGATATCTTGTAACCAAAATGTCGGGTTGTACGAAAATTTAACATACAATTTTTATAAACCTTTTTTACAGTCAAGGTAAGTACCTTTTGCAAATTTGGCGCCATCAAAGTATATTTTATCATAGTGTCCGCTTAATCTCAAGATTTCACTATGTTTGGACGCGAAAAAACATTCAAAAAAGTGAAACGAAGACAAACCCTTAAATTTAACTGTTTAACGATTTTTACGTTAGCGCTACTAATGCAGCAAATTTGGTTAAGATCGTCGTCGTGATATAGTTTTTTAATTCATATTACTTGATAAAGAAAAATTGTATTCTCGTTTGTCTGCAAGACAGTTATGTATAGTAAACACGGTAACGTGTGCGTAAGCAATATTAAAAATTTTTGCACTCTTCTATCTGTTTAAACGTTTAACGCTCTCAAAGTAATTCATAGGCTGGGTGTCGTAAATATTTCAAGTAGAGGAAGACAAACATGAAAATGTTCCTATTAAGAGCCCTCGCTAAGAATTGCATATCATGTTTTTTTCGTTAATCTCTTTGACCCAGTGTTAATGTGGCGACAGAGAAATTTGTGGCTGGGAATCTCGTCAAAGCTATCAACATCTGCCATCTGATACACTTCCGAGTTCGTTAAGTGAGTTAGGGCGAAACGTTGTGCAAATCGAGTCTGTTTTATTAGTCAGTTATGGCTATAATGAAAAAGCCATAGTGCAATGACGAAAAATGAAAAAATATAACATGAATAGCTTTATATACACGCCCCACCATGGAGATTATTAGTCCATCAAAGCAAAGAACTACAGATCAGAAATCCAAAATACTGCAGCAATAATTTTGATTATTAGATTATTAATATCGTTTTTGTAATAAGTACTTGGTCTAAATAAAATCCTAAACTCAATTGAAAACTGCTCTTTCAATCAATGATCGTCTCTGGCGATTCGAATAAGTGGTCAGCGTTGGTTATATTTACGCAATGCAAAATAGCCTGATACTAATCGCACTTAATCACTCTATTATAGAAACATATGTTTGTCTATGAACAGACATGATTTATGGGGCCAACATTTAAACATTCATCTTTAAATTAAACGGTTTTGACCACGTAGACGACCTAGATAAGTAAAGCGCACATTAGCTGAAATGAAGAAAAAACGTATCTATACATGCAAATTAAATTTACCAACAATACCCTMTAGTTTTTTAAGGGTCTGTATAAGAAAAGTATTATTTTGAAAACTTCAGGTTTTCGATTGGATTTACAGCTTCAATAAATAAAGATATCACTAAAGCACGTTAAGAAAGCGTACGTTAAAGCTCGTTTTCAATGGAGGTAAAGCTTTATATTTAACCGTTTTTATTAGTAGTGGGGATGGTTCTAATTAGTCCCGCCACAGTTTAGTATTAGATGATAAATACAAAAAGAAGATGATCACTTCCAGAGAAGCATTTGCCCAAGACAGGGTCTTCGGGAGATACAGGGCTGCGCAGCCCTAAACTTATACTGAATTCGTCAAGGATAACATTTAGTACTAGTTTATCGAGCAAGTGCAAAATAATGAGAAAAGATAGTGACTGTGATGCAAACGTAAGGTGGGTAATTTAAGAGGTATGTGACAATAATTATTATTAACTAAAATTTAGATAATAGTTATCCTAGTATCTATGTAACTTCTCAAACAACAGAAATTAGAATACTCTCCTAAAATGTATAATTAAATCATTAAAAGTGTTCGCAAATTATTCAGGTGATTGAAAGAAACACTTGAAAGTACAATTATAGTGATCTATTGAATTATTAGTGGAATATAATATACCCCAAGGAAGAATCTTAGGTATCATTCTACTTATGATCTACATTAATTATATATTCAGCATTAAAACAGCAGAACAGATATTTCGTGAAATATTCTAAAACAATCAGAAGTAAAGTCAAGTGAAAAGAAATGAGTAAGAATTTTGGTTTTCATGTTTTCTTCTTCGTAGCTAAAATGCGCTTTCATACCTACTGGATGGTCATAGTAGCTGTCGGATTCTTAGATTGCACCGCGGAAGCAAGGGTGAGAAAATCCGATATAAAAAAGAATGAACCGTTACAAAAGGACAGCCCACAAGCACAGCAGGCTGAATATGGAGAAGACGATTATGACAATTACGATGATTATGACTACACAGACAAGAACAGTAAGTCTATTCAAAAAACTTTTCATTTAGTTTCTACGAACGTTTCTTTTTAACAGATAAAACAACTGCGGGAATTCCCTCTGTACCAGTAACCCAGGAATCTGTGACATATCCTCAGCCTCCAGATGAAATACCTACAGAAGGTACTACGGTCTTTTTCCGACAGCCAGACGACGAAATCCCTACTGAATTTCCTAGAATACATACGGACAGCTATGCTGCTGCTTATAGCTGCTCAGAAAATGGAAAATACTACCACGAAGGACAGAAATGGCAATCTAGTCCATGTACAAATTGCAGTTGTGTCAACCATCAAATTTTGTGTAAAAGAGACCCCACTTGTTCGACAGGTATATTATGTTATTATATAAAACGTTTGTAACGGATTGTATTTATGGAAGTTTTCCCATTTTTCACTTTTTTACATTGGTTCAAACATTATATAGCACTAAATACTCAAACCTATCAATTTAAAGAAATTATAAACATTATAAAACGAATCCAATCATTAAACGATACTGTCTAGATCTCATTCAAGCTTAATTTTTATTTATATATTTGCAAGCCATCTGAATCGGGTTCCAATTCAGAAACAAGAAAAAACCGCAGCAGTTAATTACTGCCATCAAATACCTATTACTATTTTTATGGTGTGTAGATGATTATTACTCTAATTTTCCAGTACAACCAATACCTCCACTAGACATACCAGTAACACCCCTACCAGGACCGCGCGGAGATCATGGACTACCTGGCGAACCCGGTTACCCTGGCGAATCGGGAATTCCCGGGTCTCCGGGAGTCCCAGGCATTCCCGGACCACCAGGTCCTCCGGGACCAGTGCCCGACCTGTCGTCTTACTACCATCAGTTAGCACTGTCCCAGGGTGGACAGGATAAAGGTCCGAGCTTCCCCGTAGAGCCTTTTCAATACTTGCAGGCCCAAGTGGGACCGGTGGGAGCTAGAGGACCACCAGGTCCGTCTGGCTCTCCGGGACCGCAAGGCTTCCAAGGCAGCAGAGGAGAGCCTGGAGAACCTGGACCACCGGGGCCAGCGGGTCCCGCGGGACCCAGGGGCCTCCCTGGTCCACCAGGAAAAGATGTAAGTAGCATTAGAAGATCTTTAATTGAGTGATGAAGTTGAAGTTCTAAACTATCACATTTTGATTGAGATTCGTATTATTATATTTTTCTCATAGCGAGCTCATGTGATGATTGACGGTAGTTCTTGTAATTGGTAGGGAGAATCTGGAGAAGATGGTGAGGCGGGTCAGCCCGGTCCAGCAGGCCCTCCAGGTCCAAGAGGCTTGCCGGGAATGCCCGGCCTTCCCGGCACCAAAGGTCACAGAGGATATCCCGGCATGGACGGTGCGAAAGGAGACCAGGGCGTGCCCGGAGAAAAGGGATCCTTGGGAAGTCCAGGTCCGATGGGTTTGTCGGGACCTGTCGGTCCTGCKGGACCTCGAGGAGAAAGAGGAAGGGAAGGTCCTCCAGGACCGCCGGGCATTCGAGGTTTAGATGGCGTGGCCGGACCACCAGGTCAACCGGTGCGTATAAGTATAATCGCAATTGATTCGTTATTGTCATGGTGGTAATTGTGTAGGGGGCAGTTGGTAAACCTGGTCCACCTGGTTTTCCCGGAATTCCTGGCAATAAAGGAGATCAAGGGGCGATAGGACCCAAGGGAAGCCAGGGATTACAAGGACCAAGAGGTACGTTTTCTCATGAAACAAAGTATTTATGTTATGTTCATTTTATAATGACAAATTAGTGCTATTTATTTCTTTTCTATTGCTTAATATTTCAGTAGCTACTTATCCAGTAAAATTTAATGACGACTTTAACCACTATCACTACATTGTATCATAAAACAAAGTCCTCCGCCGCATCTGTCTGTCTGTTCGCGATAATTTCAAAACTACTGAATGGATTTTCAGGCAGTTTTCACCAATATATAGAGTGATGTATTAGAAAGACTTAGGTAAACAGTTTATCAAGGTTTTGTGTAAAATAGTTCAGCACGCATACACAACCTGTACAGATCGCGTTAAAAATTAACAAAAATTTTGGCCAAAACAGCACTAAAACTTTATAAAATTCCACAGTCTTATAATGTTGAGTGCTAGTGTCATAACTAAAAAAACTCTGTTCAGAAAATGCTGGACGTATGTTTTACATGTTGGACGTATGTTCTACATACTTATTATAACATTCTTAGCTAATTCCACAAACTTATAAAACTTCAGGCGAACCGGGAAGGCCAGGCCAACACGGAGAACCTGGACCACAAGGTCCACCAGGAAAAGATGGGCTACCCGGTGAAAAGGGCAGTCCTGGAGCAATAGGTCTAGCAGGTGCACCAGGTTTTCCCGGTGCTAGAGGATCCCCAGGGCTTGCCGGGAGTCCAGGACAACCGGGAGCAAAAGGAATGCCGGTTAGTCCTCAATCATACACAATCTAGCTTTTTTTAATTATTAAGTCGACAGGGAGCACCCGGTGAAAGAGGCTACAAAGGAGAAAGCGGTCAGAAAGGAGAAACGGGACCGGCGGGACCTAGGGGTATGCCGGGACCATCAGGACCCGAAGGCAAACGCGGAAAGAGGGGTCAGCGCGGTTCACCCGGCCCACAGGGGCTCGCAGGTGAACGTGGAGTTCCAGGTGTGAGAGGGTTACCAGGACCTGACGGAGCTGCTGGACCTAAGGGTAATAAAGCTGGGAGAGCGATATAAAAAATACTGAATCTGTATATTTTTAGGACAAACTGGAGATCGAGGCTACACTGGTCCTGCAGGTCCCAAGGGAGCAACGGGTGAACCTGGTAGACCGGGACCTATAGGCTTGCAAGGTTTGAGGGGACCTGCAGGACGACCTGGTCCCCCTGGAAAACCTGGAGGACCCGGAGAACGCGGAATACCGGGGGCAGACGGAAGACCAGGCGAACAGGGCATACAAGGGTTACAAGGCCTTCCTGGCTTACTAGGTCCTCCGGGAGATAAAGGACTTACGGTAATTAGTTGTATTTAAAATATAATACTGCAAGGTGTTCTGTAGAGAAACCGGCTCATCTTAACAGACAGCCATCATCACGTAATAACCGCTTTCCTCATTAGTTCTCTAAGGAGTTAACTTACAAAATAAGAAAAAAGAATATATATCCAGCTATGTGCTAAGTCTAAGAATCTTCTTCGATAGTTTTATTCGCGGCATACATGTTAAATTGAATGATTTGTGCAATAAACCTAAGAACTTTTGGAATTTTATCCCCTCAAAAAAAACCATAACAGAATCACTGGTGTTATGCACCTTGATGATGAAGAGCTCTATACAACTGATCCTATTGTTAATGCTTTTTGTGATGATTTTGGAAGTGAAAAAAGTGATAAGCACTTTTTACAGCTTTCCACATTTACCATAGATGATATTTTTGTTGCTTTAAAATCGTTACAAATAAAGCTTCTGTTGGACATGATGACTATGCTCCTGTTTTAGCTGAAGCGCTGCTGCCGCAGATTAATATAATATTATTATTTTAGTATTTCCTTCAACCTGGAAAAATGCAATTGTCTGTCCAGTTTTTAAAAGTGGAGATTCCTATGATATTCGTAACTATAGGCTCATTTCTATCCTGAGTAATTTTTCTAAAGTTTTTGAGAGCGCTTTTGTATAAACATCTATAAACTGTTGTCCGCACTTCTTTTATGATTTACGTAAATGATTGTTCCAATACTACCTCCTGTGATCATCTATTTTTAACTGTCTGTGATTTAGGTGTATTATGAACACTGCTTTTGCCTTAAAGCCTTTCACTTGATATATCGTAGCTACAGTTATTGTAGATTTGTCTTGTACGAACAATGATTGAGTACTGTTCGCTGGTGTTGTCTTTTACGCAAAAATGCTATATAAATAGCTTAGAAAATGTACAGGGAAAATTCATAAAATTTCTTGAATCTATTAATAATGTATACCCGCCTAGAGCTGTTAATCATTCTCTACTACTTTCGCACTTTAAAACATTCATCAATTTTTTGATGTGTGGCTTCAATATCGTTTTTATATAAACTTATGCATTTCAAAATAAACGTACTTACCTGTATTATTGAGAAGTATTGATATTCTAGTACAGCGTATTACTTACTACACGCCAGCAAAGCTTTTTTGCTTTCAAAAAAGTAATAACAATGTTATGTTGTGTTTCTGCAGCTTGCGATATGTACGGCAGCTCATTGAATTGTGTATTTTTTCTTTATTCAACATAAACTGCCGTTTAAAGGTAACTATTATTGTCACTGTAGGGTGAACCCGGAAAAGACGGAGAACCTGGGCCACCAGGTCCTACTGGTCCAAGAGGTGACGCAGGCAAAGACGGTGCTATAGGACCCCAAGGACTACCCGGTCCTCCTGGTACTGACGGAGACAGAGGACCCCCAGGAAGCGCAGGACCAAGAGGGTTTCAAGTACGTAACATAATGAAAAAAGACTTTAATGAACATAACAATTTTTTTCTGCAAGGGTTTACCGGGAACACCAGGAAATCCGGGACCTCCAGGGAAAGATGGGGAAGTCGGCTTACAAGGGCCACCAGGATTGCCGGGAAACGCTGGGCAAAGAGGTGAACGAGGTTTTCCAGGAGAACGAGGCCCGGTTGGGCTACCTGGATCGACAGGTCCGAGAGGCTCACCAGGAGCACAAGGAATTGATGGACCACCGGTGTGTATGCTTCACTTTTGCTATAGATAACACACTGTAAATAATTAAATTAGGGACCACCTGGATCGAAAGGCGATAAGGGTCACACGGGACTTCCCGGCTTAGTAGGCCTTCCCGGTTTGAGAGGACCGCCTGGAACCCAAGGGGAAAAGGGCGATAGAGGATCCGTCGGACCCGTAGGGCCAGAAGGCCCACCAGGTCGGCAAGGCGAGCGGGGGCTGCAAGGACCTCAGGGACTGCCGGGCCCCCCGGGAGAACCTGCAGAACAGGGCAGTCCCGGTCCGCCCGGTTCACCGGGAGAACCGGGAGCACCCGGAGGAGTAGGTGAAAGAGGACCCGCAGGTCCACCGGGGTTGCAGGGCTTTCCCGGACCCCAAGGTCTGGTGGGTCTGCCCGGCGTAAAAGGTGACAGAGGTCAGTTGGGAAGCAAGGGAGCTCAGGGAAATCCTGGTTTGCCGGGAAGACCTGGAGAGGCGGGACCTAGAGGACTCATAGGTTTAACGGGAGCTAAGGGTGCGAGAGGCGAACAAGGGGTGAGAGGTGATATTGGACTTATGGGTCCACCAGGAAGACCCGGAGAACCAGGAGTACCGGTTAGTGCTATATATAATATACACATTTTTTTCATGTTTTGGGGCTATACGACCTTGTTTTATTTCGTCTAATGACATAAATATTGCCTTTTCTGCTGTAGGCAGTGTCTGTTCCCGTTTTGTCCATTACTAAGATAAAATTTCAGTTTTAAATCATTCAGGTGTATATAGCTTTGCATGTGATGGCTGTAACTCTGTTTATATTGGACAAACAGAAAAGTGCTTTACTTATTAGAGGAAATGAACATCTAAAACATATTATAAAGTATAACACAGAAGTATATACACAGACATTGTAAGTACAAATCTTTATTAGTTAATAAATATTGTGGGTTATACTTGGCGAAGCTCATTTAACAAGAATTAAAAAATTAATTTAAGGTAGTTGTCAAAAATTGTTACAAGCTTGACAACAACGGAAACGACATACTAACAATACAGTACTCAAAAGTATCTTTCAATTTTAGATCACCATATTTTACACTTGGTTACTAATTCATTGGAGATATGAATATTTCCCGGAAAATTGAAACAAGCATTATTACTTCAATATCAAATAGCATTTCAGCTAACACTATCAGTATGGAATGATGATGTCGATAGTAATAAAAATATGTAATAGCTGTTTTTCTAGCGTTTGAAACAATACATCGATTTTGTTACAATAATTGAAATGTAATGATTTTAAGGGGATTGTGCTTCGCTGGTTTAGTAATCGCAAACAAGTGTATACCTCTGAAACTGATACTAATTATTAATTAATTAATTAAGTCTTATTCAATATGCATCTAGACTTGAACTTGAAAATACGGTTCAAACTATACATCACTGTACAAACAAGATATGGATTAAAATATGATTAATATTAATTACTGCTTATTGGCGGTTCGCTTCTTATTTCCCACCTATTTGAATGAACTCTGATTTTGAATCTTTGAAACTGTTTTCTCAAGGGACGACCAGGAGAGCAAGGTCCAATAGGTCCTCAAGGTGTGCCAGGAACCAAAGGCGCTGCCGGTGACAACGGTCGACCTGGCAGTCCCGGTCAGCAAGGATCACCAGGTGCACCAGGTCCCGAAGGACTCAAGGGAGAAGCTGGGTCGGAGGGGCCCACCGGACCGCCAGGATTACCGGGCCCGCAAGGTACAAGTGGAGAAAGGGGCCTACCGGGATTACCTGGACCAGTAGGACCCCCTGGTGTTCGTGGGCTGCGAGGTCCAGCTGTAAGATTTTTGACGAAACTTTTTATTCTTGATGCACTGTATCGTTGAAAATTTAGGGTGAGAGCGGACCTCCGGGTAAACCTGGAAAGGAAGGCCCACCAGGTCCAATCGGTTTGTCTGGCGCTCTCGGTCCTCCTGGTCCCACCGGTGATCAAGGGCCTGAAGGGCCACCGGGTAAACCAGGACCACCTGGTATAGCAGGTAGACCCGGAGACAAGGGACCGCAGGGTCCTCCGGGTCAATCCGGAAACGCCGGGGCGCCGGGACTTCCCGTAAGTACAATAATTGTACTTTATATTAACCGCGAAGTGTAGGGTATTAAATTTACAAATTTTATTTGATATGTTAGATCGTTTAGAGATAATCTTGATTAAAGCAGGTGTCATTCTCTACATCGCATGTTCTTATATAGTGTTTGTGCGTATATAAATAGCAAAAACATTAAAATCGAAACTATTAGGGACCTCCCGGCCAACCGGGACCTCAAGGACCAGCAGGAGAACGTGGTTCACGGGGAGAAATCGGTCCACCGGGAACAGAAGGTCAACGTGGGGAGCCAGGCAAACCCGGTCCACCTGGACTGGAAGGTCCCAAAGGAGATCGCGGCGAGCAAGGCGAAAAAGGAGCCAAAGGCCACACCGGATTGATGGGGCTGCAAGGACTGCCAGGTGCGCAGGGTCCTCCAGGTGACTAAGGTTCTCCCGGCAACTCCGGTGCCCCAGGAAAAGACGGCGAACCGGGTGCCAGGGGTCCTCCGGGAAGGGACGGAAACCCTGGACCGCAAGGCCTACCGGGACCGCCGGGGCCAAGAGGCGAGTCCGGCGACAACGGAAAACCGGGACCGCCGGGTAGTCCGGGACCCGCAGGACCTCCAGGACCTCCGGGAGACGGACTGGGATACGACGCCGCCAGTTTGGCTGCATTGTTGGGTCAGGCGCAGATTAACAATCAGAAAGGACCTGATGGACTGGGCGACGAACCGGCGAGGTTGTTCGGAAAAGAAGTAACCCCTGAAGAGAGGAGGAAGATTGTCATTCGAGCGTACGAACAGCTGAAGTCTTCGTTTGAGAAGTTTAAGAGGCCCAATGGAGATAAGAATTCGCCAGGGAAGACGTGCAGAGACATACTGGCGGCTTATCCTGAATCTAAAAGTGGTAAGTATAATAATTAACTTTCTTCAGCACACACCATAAACCAGTGCATTCATGTTATGATATTTTTTCCTTTAGGAAAAGCGAAATTTTACTCGTTAAATTACATCCATTACAGTGTACTGTTATTAAATTGCGTTTATTTCCCTTGAAACATATTAGGTCAATATTGGATTGATCCAAACGAAGGCGATGTAAGGGATGCAATAATGGTATACTGTGATATGAGCAAGAAAGCTTCGTGTATATTACCAAAACCTGACAGGTCGCCAACAATCAGTCACAAAGAGAGAATTCAAGAAATCTGGTTAGGAGAAATACCCAATGGATTTAAGGTAGAATTAACATTCTGCAACGTATAAATTTTATGATATACATATTTTTTTTAAATTTTAGATCACTTATAAGGCTGACAGTAACCAAATAGCTTTCCTCCAGTTACTCAGTTCACACGTTCAGCAAAACATTACCTTCCATTGTAAAAACACAATAGCCTATTATGATGAGACTCGAAATACCTATAGGAAAGGGGTAAAACTCATGGCGTGGAATGATGCAGAAATTACTCCCAGAGGCAGTAACTCAAGACTGAGGTACACAGCCTTAGAGGATGAATGCAAGGTATATAGATGATCTTTGCGCAATGGACTGACTTAGCTTTACAAAAAATTTCAGCATCGAGGCAACCAGTGGGCACAAACGTCAATTGTTTATTCTACTGAAAAAACTGTACGTTTACCAATAGTAGATGTGGCTGTAAGAGACTTAGGAGAAAGCCAGCAAGAATTTTGGATCGAAATTGGATCAGTATGTTTTTCTTAAAATAAATAGAATTAACTAAAACTGCCATTGCAAGTGTTCTCATTAGGTATGTAACTCTAGGTTTACATTCTCTTGTTATTGTGGTGCTATAATAAGTCGTAAGTAAATAAATTGTCGAAATTAGTTTGAATTTTATTCGAATTTGCTTTTGTAGTGACGATAGATCATCATGAGTTGTATGTGTAACTCAGTTTAAAAAAGTTCATTACAAGTTTATACCACTGCATGGAGGTCATTTTGAACATTTAATCAAATGAAATCACCTGTTGCTATATTATCTGTGTGGTTTTATCTATAACACGAATAAATTAGTTAAATTTCGACTTTCTGTGAATATTTTTTATGAATTTGAGGTATTTTAATTTGATTAATTAGAGAACTGAAAGACCTTTTCAATGGAGGGTTTTTAATATGTGGTGTAGTTTGAAGAAGGTAGATCTTGGGTTGTCACGTAGTCAATAGAAAATTTATTTATTCTTATTTACAATATAAAAAGGCCTATTACTACATAGTTCTTAAAGTTCTTATACAGAGCAGCAACACCAGTTGTACTTAAGAAAAACTATATCGACAATGTTACGTACATTAGTTTTGAAATGTGATCGACAGTACTCCATAAAATCTACCGCTGTTTTATTGTAAAAAGCCACTTGCGTTGCTGCAACATATTATGTATAAAATATCAGAATGTAATCACCGAGTTATTCTACTTCAGTAGAGGCCTTTAAAACACTGTCCCTGAAATTGAGTTTTCAGACTTTCTAGTCGACCCATTTCCACAGGTACCTCTCCATTCAAGTAGACTTTATAAACCACGCGTATAAATACCAAAGAAAAAATGAACTGCACTACCTGTAAATTTTATCGTCTGAGGAGTATGCTATGAAATACGGCTGGCTGTTGTTTTGATAATAAGGCATCCTACCCATGGTAGAATAGGCCCTGGGTGAAGCCGGCCCTGTCATTTTATGCGGCAACGTGGCCGAGTACCCAGCACCATAAACGGAGGGCACCGCATAAGGAGCGTTTCCACCCTTAACACTACAAGCACAGCTGCTTCCGGCACCCATAACGGGTGGAGTCATCACGGGCACCCCATTGGCTAAGGGACCGCCTCTGTACTGATTTCCCGTCATTCGAAGGCGTATGATGCAGATGACGATTATCAGGATGGCGATGAAAGCAACGACACCCCCGACTATCCCTATAATGAGGGTATCGTCGTTGTTGACAGTCATGGATTGACCACTTGCAGGAAGCTTCGAATTTGTCTTGGGCTTCGTCTTTTCCGTGGAAGGAAGAGACCATATTATTTCTGGTTCGGTGGTTTTTGGAACCAGACGAGTGGTTCTTGAGGAAGTACCCATGGTGGAGGGAGTACTACTCGTTATTTTTCTCGGATCACAGGTAAATTCGTCGTCATCTAGACTAACTAAGGATTTGTTTGCTAGGTGTTCTGGAGCTGAACACCGTACAGAATTCATATTCGGTGGTAGCCATCTCTTTAAAGCTCTGGCGTTACAATCACAAACAATCGGGTTCGTCGACAGTCCGATGATTTGAAGATCACCTCGCTTATCGTCATGAGCCGATAAAATCTGCGATGATAGCGTTGTTAACTGATTTCCGTTTACGTCCAAGACCACTTGAGAGGATCTAGGCACTGGGAAGAACAGAGTTGGAGGCAATGTAGTTATGGAAGTGTTTCGCAAGCGTATGATAATATTTTCGCCTTTCAATCCAGATAAAGTCCCTGAAGATATGCTTCTGAGTCTTGAACCCCAAACACCGAGCTCTTGAAGATGAGGATGCAGCACTGATTGTAGCTGATCTCCACCGATAGCTGCGTCTTTGGTTTCAATATTGACATGCTCCAAGTAAGGTAAATACTGTAAAATCCCTTGGATGTCAAGATACCCTAATTTGGGATAACCGTAAGCTTCAAGAGTCGACAGGTTTGGAAGAGCTTTAAACGCTGCCTTCTCGATTCTGCTGCAGTAATCCAAATTATGGATGCTGAAGTATCGTAACGATTGCAGACCATCGAAATCGTCTTGTGAAATCATTTTTATCGGATTGAAGGACAGATTTAACGACTGGATGTTGTGTAACACCGACCACAATTTCGGAAAAGCTGTCGTAGATTCTGACAGTAGGTTATGCGATACGTCTAGCGTTTCCAGTAAAGTTGTGCGTTCGAATATGTGATCAGTTAGTGACGAGATGTTGTTGTATGATAAATTGAGATGGTTGAGGAAGGGTGTTTCCAATCTGACAACTTCATCAATCCCCGTACCAGCCAGGTTCAATTCCCTCACGGTCTTGGGTTCTCCCAAAACGTTAGCAATAGCTTGTTCCGATAGAGGATTGAACGATAAATCGAGTTTCTTTATGTTAACCATTATACTATCATCGGCAGGTATGTCTCTGATTTTATTGTGCGAGAGATCCACTGAAGAAACAAAGAAGTATTGCCGCTGCAACGACTTGAGAGGTGCCACCTCAAATGCATTTCTTGATAGTACTATATTCTCTAGCATCTGCAATCGGGATCTATCAAAAATGGTTTCTGGGAGGTCGTTCAAGACGTTATCTTTCAGGTTTAACATTTCCAGACGCACCAGACCTTCAAAAGTTCTTTCACCAAGTCTATCGAGTTTATTACCGCTCAAGTCCAGTACTTGTAGTTGCGTAGAATTATGGAAAGCCATTTCACTGACATTGTCGATTTCGTTGTTGGCTAGTAATAACGTTCTGAGACGTGGTAAACGAGCAAAGTCAAGCTCCTCAACAGTTTTCAGTTGGTTGTCAGAAAGATCGATATAGTTGAGATACTGTAACGTAGCTATTACATCTGCTGGGAAGAAGCTTAATTTGTTTTTCGCAGCTCGTATTTGCCTGAGTCTAGGGTGAATCCTAAACGAAGACGGAAACAAATAACTAATTCGATTTTGCGATATGTCGATAATTTCTAAACCAGTTCCGGTGTTGAAGAATTCACCCTTGAACGAAGTCAGTGAATTTCCCTTTAATATTAGTTCCTTTATGTTCATCACGTTAACGAAAGCTCCTGCTCTGATGTTGTCTATTCGGTTGAATGATAAATCCACTTTTGTCAGGTTAGACAAATTTACAAAAGCACCGTTTGGAATATCCGTGATTTCATTGTGACTGGCCGAAAATGTTTCTAGATTGGTGGATTTTGTTAAGAAATCCGCGGAAAGACGTTGTAATCTGCAGTAATCCAAATCGATCGCTTTGAGGTTTTGTAATTTATGTAAGATGTCAACGGGAATGCTAGTTAAGAATACGTTCTTGCTAACATTCAAATACTGCAAAGACACTAGGGAATTAAACACGTTTTTAGGTAGCTCTTTTAAGTGATTCCTACTAAGATCCAGGGCTTTCAGTTTGGGAAGCGCCAATGGAGGTCCAGAAATGGTCGAAATCCTATTCTGCGACAGCCTCAGGCTTTTTAAACTATTTTCTGTCCCGGAAAATGTGTCCGAACTGATTGTAGTTAGCAGATTTCTGGTCAAATCCAGCTCCTCAAGTTGTTGGAAGTACTGAAAGGTGCCGGCAGGTAGTTCACGTACCACGTTTTTAGCTATCACTAACTTAGTGACGCGTTCAGCAATGGAACGAAGAATATCACCAGAAAGAGCTGTTACTCTGTTGTACTCTAGCTGGAGGGAAGTCAGCCGTGGTAGTCTGCCCAGAGCAGAAGCTGGAATTAGTAGGATGTTGTTATCCTTCAAGCTTAGCGATTCTAAATTATCTAATCCTTCGAAGGCATCGTCTTCGATCTAAAATCAAGTCGGTATTAGTGAGGGCGTCTTCCTAATTTAATGCAACAAACCGTTCTCAATGCGTTGACACTTATATCTAACTTTCTCAGCTGCTTCAAGCCAAGGAAGGTTCCCGGTACTATATTTGCGATGTTGTTTCTGCTCAAATCTAATTGGTATAGGCCTACCAATGATGACAAATCGTTGTTATCCAAGCTCTGAAACATAATCGCTCATATTTTTTACACTTACAATTCGTTTAACTTACCTGTATCAGATTTGAGGACAGATTCAGATATCTGAGTTCCGAAAACGCTTTCAGAGCTACATTCGGAAATTCCGTGATAAAATTTTCCGCCAGGTCCAGTTGCTGTAAATTCTCCGCTCCTTGAAACACATCGCTGTTGAATCTTGTTAGCCGGTTGCGAGACATGAGAAGAAACTTCAAGTGGTCTAAGCCTTGGAAGGTACCCGCTTCTATTGCCCATATTATGTTGTTCCTCAGATCTATTCTCTCCAAGGTTCTCTGGGACTGGAACGCGTTCCGTTTGATGGCACCTGGACAGAAAATTAAGAAACTCGTCTACGGATCATCGACATAATATTACCTATTCTGTTGTCTGTAAGCGATAAGACTTTTAGGGCTTTTGGGCCGTTTAGGGAAGAGCTTGGGATTGAACTTAAGCTGTTTCTGTCTAAATATAATTCCTGAAAACGATAAATAAAGTATGTAACCATTAAAATGGATGTTGATTTGCTATACCTGCAGGTTACTGCATCCTTCTAGTATGCCTTCCTCTATAGCTTTAATGCTGTTTCCACTCAAATCTAATAGCTGCAGGTGAGTGAGTCCGTGGAATTCGCTGCTCGAGAAAATGGGATTTAGAGTATCTCCCAACAGGTTATCTGCTAATCGCAACTCGACTAGGCTGGCCTGAAGCCCCTGCAGCAGTTTTTCAGTCAATTTTCTGAGAGAATTTCCAGAAAAATCCACGCTTCTGAGGGGAAGCCCGGACGTTGTGAAAATCTGGAAAGCAGGATTTTAATTAGTAAAATACTTTTTACAACGTACACTCGTTGTTAATCCAAACAATCTGGAATAGTGCAACAAATACTTAAATCTACATTCTTGATATTGAGGTATTCTTGCCCACATCTATTGATTATTGATAAATTGGATGCTAGCAATTGCTTTTGCGGTAATAGTGTTATGGAAAGTACGTGCCTTCTTGCTAGTGCTATAATAAAACAATTTTCATTGTTGTAACACGTCAGACGTCAGGTGACGACCGCGTGCTTAATAACGTTTAAAATCCAATGATGAGTGAAAACGGGGTTACCTAAAGTGAAGACGTTGTTGGTAATCTAACGTTCTTAGTTAACAACAACACTTTCATTGAAGACCAATGTGAACTTTCTATGCTGCAAGGAAGTATATGTTGTGCGAACGAATAATAACATTTTTGCATTTGTGTAAGAAGTTGCTAGGTTAAAAGATATATACAACGTATTGCAATACATTCAACGTAAATATAAACAAATATTAACAAAATTTGCTCGATGAAACATTACTTATACCTACTCATTAAAATTAAGGTATTTGTTGTTGTTTTAAACTACTATTGTATTATTTGTCACCTGTGTTGGTAGCGCCTGATATCCAGCCCATCGTTGCCTGAAGGAAACTATAGGCGCTCCATAAGGAAAGGTCGGGAAATCTCCGGGAAAAACTACTCGATCACAGTCAACGCTGATTGAAGGGTTTCCATCTAATGTCGTTTCTATCGGCCCTAAAGCACAGGTGCATGGAAAACGCAATTCCCTCGACAATTCAGAACAGGGCCTGTATTGTTCGTTGCTGTGTGCCTGGACCACCGTGTATAGCAAAAGGGCGAACCACGGCAGCCAGTGCATCTGAAAATGAAAAAATTGGTAACAATTATTTCAATCGTGTTTGGATAGTTCATCATTTCTTTTTCAGTAAGCTTGAATTCAATATAGAAAAGGGAAGCTCTCAGTAGCGGATTAATTATAAACAATAAAGTATATAATTAAAAAATGAATAGGATATGGTGAAGAATACTCCTTTAGAACATTTTTGAATTCGATGAAAACCCTACTCACATAGAAATTAGTGTTTCTCCAATAAGCTGGTGCAAACAATGATATATGTACCTATTTACGGTGTACTCTGGTAAGCTTCAAAATTCGCCATGCAAATATGATGATATTTCAGAAAATGTTGAATTCTCTATTCTCTTCAAAATTTTACTTTATTCAGACCCTCATTAGGGCAAAATTTCATGTCGTTTTCAACTACATCTTTAAATTTTCCTTACAAATGCTGAAGGTAGGTAGGTATGTCAAAATTCCACAAAATACGCTCGGAAAACTGAGTTAAGGTTAATTCATGGATCTAGCTTTTCCCACTGATTGTTTGTGATACGAGGAAATACGCAACGACTGACCGTGACCCCGCACATTTGTGAAACATAAACGCACGATAGTATGTGAAGCGGCAGATACATTAACCTGTGATTTCGTGCCGCATTCTAATTAGACCATGCAATGAATGGACAGGAACGCCACATTTTTTATATTATGCAACGATTAGTCGTGGAGATTTGAAATTTGCGATGTCAAAGGTTGAATGCGTGACATTTTTTGCGTGTCATGCCCACAGAGCTACTACAGATTTTCTACGTCTTCCCCGTGGATTTTTTCCAGATGTCTTGTTTTCAAAACTCTTTTCACTAGTCGTTTGTTGTTCATTCGATTTACGTGTCCAAATAATCTTAACTACTGGTTTTCTATCATTAATTAATTCAAATAAGAAAACAATAAACACAGTTGACCACTAACCCCAATATCTTCAAATGTAATTGATGTGGAAACATAAATGACACTTTCTTTCATTTGTTGTGCCGTAAATGTGCACATACGAAAACAGTTTTCCAATCGGTTTATTAGTTTATGCAGTGGTGCAACCCAGTTAACAGTAAGCAACCAAAATGGATACAGAAGTTTGCTACATATCTTTGTGTTGCACAGAGGAATTATGTTCATATTTTGTGATCGTCGTTTTACATTCATTGGAGCTATCTGACATATATTCTAACTTGCAACTTGTAACATAATCGAGCTGTCTTTTCACACATCCAGAGGCTGTGAAGACGCCCGCTGAAACCGGTTACCAGCCACTGGCCAAATATCATCAGATACGAAGGAATGCAAATTAATAGTTCGCTGGTTTGACTGTAGGTCACACGGGTCAGATATCTACAAATTTCTAATGAACGCGTCCATGATTTAAACAATGAAGGGAGTGAAACTACAACGAATATTTTAAACAAACAGCTTCGGGCAAGAGTTTCTATGGACGTATTCGTTTTTTATAGTCTTCGATATATGCATGTTTCATATTGGAGAGAATACAGATGGTTGACGGTATAACATTTAATGGAAGGTTAAAACCTTGGAGCAGAAATTGACGTGATATGTTTTGTGGATTAAATCACTTTAGGTGTGTCTTTTATTTACACGTGGTTGTTATTAAAACAAACAGGAATGCTAAGATGAACCATTTTGATTTAGTGAATATTGCAAGAAATCACGTTTATCATTTTTAAAACCTATGTTTTTCTGATTCCACTAGTTTTGTGTCTGTTTTGCTACGCTATTTTAATAAGTTATCTGCAATCTTTGATCTAGTTAAATGCCCGATCTCAGAAACAATTACTAAAGAAATTGTACCTCCTCAGTATCAGAGCACACAATGAATCAGATCAACAACAATCAAACGCCCCTGGAAGTATGTGTAAAAAACACTCACTCGACAATGTCCATCTCTGAGATAAATTGAGAAAATCATCAGGCTAAGTTTGTTACACTGGTCCTACTAAGAAAGCAATGTGTATTTATGTATACATGTATAAATGTTGTTGTCACTAATGTTGCTAAAAAAAGACCACTCAGGCGAACTATATAATAGGGGATGGTTAGCTTTTTTGAGGTTAAAGGCAGTAGTTGTCTTCGTTTCGAATTTATGAGACGATATTGGTATACATGAGACAGTTATATCCAGGGCAGGATGATGCCTATAACTTTATTTAAGGTAACTTTGACGCCAGCTAGATCAAAACGTAATATTGTAATATTGGAAAGACCAATTTTCCTACATAAAAGGATCCTTAATGGTTAAAAGACCTCCCCTGCGCTTAGAGAGATTAGTTTTGGTAATCACAGTTCATTATTAAACACGGTAAAACAATAATTTAAAGAATTCAAAATTTCGGGGGATCACAAGTGAATTGTTAAAAATTTTGAAAAGATATACCAGAGCATAAAGGCTCACTGTATCATGTCTTTCAAGCAGATCATTGTGAAAAATGCCCCTGGGAGGAAAAACACCATCGAGTTTAAAACTTAGTAGTTTTAACAATTTTCGTTGAACATTTTCAATGTTATATGAGCTGAAGCCTAAAACTAAAAGTAACACGTTATACCTCTAAAGGTTATATTTTACAAACCTAAAAAAATCGGGTTAGATAAAAACGATCAAATTAGACCATCGCACCATCTTAGCGGGATCACGTYAATAATTGTAAGAAAACTCATTCAAATAAGAAAAACCGACAACGCCGCTTCAGGCTCGCATAATATCTTCATCATCATCCATCAACGCTGATCGCACCGCTATTACTAGTTTCGAATTCTCGGATTTTCTCTGTCGATATGGCATTTTTAAAAACTAGTCCGGCGCAGAGGAGCCCACAAAAAGTTCACAACGTCGAGAAAGCCCGTTAAGAAAATTACACCTGCGCTGAAGATCAGTCTCCTGTCGGCAGTAAAAGAATGTCGCTAGTGGATACGAAGAAATGGTCGATGGGATAGTTTTAATTGCGGATGCACTTTTAAGGGGATCGAATGGCAATGAAAACTTTCTTGCGATTCGATGAATAGGATCTAATTTCGAAGACGTCTACTAGCAATAACAAGACGCTGAAGATCGAAATGCAGTTCATCTCAGCAGCAATGGTTTAAATATTTAGAACGGAACTTTTCTTTGTCCTTTTTTCAATTCTCAGGACGTCAGGTCTTTCAATTCTCTATTTAACCATATCAAAATATTTGAAATGTAAATTATCCACTAAAAATCCAATTATAAATAATTTACTGATTACTGTCTAAATGTGTCGACTTATTTCAGGATTTTTCCAAGAACGTAACAATTACGTGATTATATGGGCTGAGTCGTTTTAACTGGTACGCACAGTATATTAAACCATCCTACAAGCTTACAATTTCTGAAAAATTGTCCACTTTTTCCCATTGTCTATTACACACGACTGCAATGCAATGATAACATTCTCATCTGCATGTATACTCTCAGCCGCCTCTACTAAGTCAATAAATTGTTTTCATGCATTGCCATATAAGCAAGAACTAGCAAATAAGTGGATCGCGTAGATGTTAGATACGTTAAATACCGTTTAGGCATGGCATCGTAATGCGTACATGAACGTTACGTAACTAGAACAAAATTGAAACATTCCGATGGCGATACAAAAGAGATGCTGAAAGAGCACGTCGGTTACCTTATGTCGGCAAGATGGAAAGTGACATCGCAAATTCATGTTCCCATGGTTCAAATCTGACCACAAGGACTTAAAGCTGCGTTACGTAATAGTAATACATTGCTTCTTGAATTGTAATTAAACCGTAATGGGTTTGTGTAGGAGTACTTCTTAATTATAATCATTTTGAAAAGTGTACCAACCTGTTCATTCTAATGTAGATTGTGGTAATTGTTATCAAAATTTTAAGAAAGATATTTAAAATAAGAAGTAGGCGACTCTTTCATCAAACACTGTTGACTATTATAGGGCCAGGTGTTAAAAATGAGAAGACCTGAGCTGAGTTTTTGTGAACTAAATTAGTCWCTAGTTTGGTTTTGATAATGGTACAGCTAGATCCATGAKAAATTTCTCAACTGCATCAACATTTGTGTAATAATGTCGCAGGAAAGCTGAGCCTATAATTTAACCGTCAGATATTTATATTTACTTATTCATTACTTATTATTACATATTCCGAACATAACGCAAATTGAAAAATAATACCCCGACCTTCGCACTCAAATTACATGAGCAAACCATTGCTAAATGCTAACTAAAGCTGCCGATTTCATGCATACTTAAATATTAGAATAACAAGATTGCCAAAGCCGGTTGGGATCTTATTAGCGACAAAAAGTGCGGGACTAGGTGAACGTTCGTAACACTAACCGAATCGGGCTCTACTCCATTCGAATTCTGAGCGATGGTCAGCAACAAGAACGAATCAGCACTTTCGCAAGATTTACATTACGACGGGAAACGGATGCTGAAGAACTCAATTTGCATAATGGGCTATAAAATGTGGCTTCATGCAGGAAGGAAAACGTTAAGATGCGCTGGTGAAAATATTGATATATAGATGGTTGCACTAATTACTTTATAGTGGCCTTAAATCTTCTAATTTTTAAAATAATTTCAACATTAAAGATAATTTAAATCTGGAAACAATAACAATCACCGAACCCTCATCCTTGAAATGCTATAAACGTGCAGGGGAAAAGTGTATTTCAAAACCGAACAAGCTGAAAATGATTTGTTTAAACCATTTACATCACTGTGTGAATAAATTATCTGGGTAATAAACATGAACTTTTCCATTTTCTATTACAGAAAAAAATGATATTAACAATTTTTAGCATTAGATAATAAGTGGATATCACAAATGCTTCTGTCGTATGGTATAATAGATAAGAAAAGACGCAAAGACGAATATGTATATTGGGGCTATTTTCCATCTTCATTACTCACGTGTATTGTGATAATTCCATTAACGAATACATTACACCAAGAAAATGTATGATACCATCAAAGACGTTTTGCAACGCAGCCCTCTTTTAGGTATAGTCCTTTTTTCTTTTCGGGTATAATATTTGTTGTACGCCAGTTAGGCATTTTCTTAAAGCCCACTTCCTGTCCCTATTGGTTTTTCTCAAAAGCTTTAATGTAACAATTTTGACAAGTACGGTACGGACGGTAAGCAGTCAGTATACATTATCGATGAGTGAATAAGTATGTTACTGCCAAAACTAGAGAACTTCGACTTCGACGGCAATGGTTCGTAAACTATAAGTATAAATACTATACAGGGTGATTTTTTGAAAACTTCACACCTTAAATAGCTTTAAATATAGCAAAAATTTAAAAATTTGCAAAAACAGGTAAACTTTTGTTTGCAGGGAGACAACTTTTGAGATAAGTTTTTACATCATTAGTTTTACCACGTTTAACTTATTGACGTGGTAATAGATTAATAGTGCCTACGAAACAGGTTGCTTATTAATTTTAATATTTTGGACTCTTTTCAACAAAATGTATTTTATTTTAGAGCGGAAATAAAATTTCTCCTTCCGAGAACCCAAAATTTAAACAAACAACTTGTAAAAAATATGACACTTAAAAAAACTCCCAGAATACTGAAAATTTTCTTTTAACATTATTATTAACATTAAAGTATTTATCATGTAATTTTTTAGAAAGTCCATGTCCACGAAAAAGAAACATTATTTATTTGTAACTCCAAAAACAGTGTGAACAAAACCATAGAAATTCAAACCTTACAATAGATTCTCAAAATGTCCACCACCTCTTTCCATACAATAATACAGACGGTTCTCGAACTCCTGCTGCACTTTTCGGAAAGTTTCAGGTGGAATCCTCCTGCACTCGTTAATAATTCTTTCTCGCAGGTCGTCCAGGCTAGTAGGTTGTGTTTTGTAAACCACAGATTTTAAATGACCCCATAGAAAGAAATCTAAAGCAGTCAAATCGGGTGATCGTGGCGGCCATTCAATTGTTCCACGCCTACCAATCCAGTGAAGAGGAAATCTATGATTTAACCAATTTCGCACATTAATGGCGTAATGCGGTGGGGCTCCATCATGTTGGTAAAACAATTCGTATTCATCCAACATTGGATTTCCTTCAGGGTCACGTTGGTTTTCTAATTGCTCTGTGATTAAAGGATCAATAACCTTATCAAGTAATTCTAAATACATTCCCCCATTTAGCGTCCCATCAATGAAAATTGGACCTACAATTGCGTTGCCAAGTATTCCAGCCCAGACGTTCAGCTTCTGAGGAACTTGTGTATGACCTTCTCGAAAAATATAAGGATCTTCGTCACTCCAGTACCTGACGTTATGTTTATTTACAGAGCCGTTCAAAAAATGTGCATTTATCACTGAAACAGATATTTTTTATTAGATTTGGATTTACTATAATCTTTTCTGTCATAATTTCGCAAAATTGCAGTCTTCTATCGAAGTCATCTTCGCCGAGTTCCTGGAGAGTTTTCATCTTATAGGGATGGAATTTGTGCAGTTTTGTAACTTTCCTTACAGATGAATAAGAAAGTCCAGTGGCTGTAGAAATGTTACGCAAAGAGCTAGTTGGATCCATTGCAAAATGACCAAGTACTTCAAGTTGGGTCATTTCATCAACGACTCTATTCCCTGCCCTTTTTTGTTTACTACAGATCCAGTGCCTTGAAATTTCTGCACGAGATCGAGAATGTACCTAGCGTCAACATTTTTATCGGGGTGCCGTTTGTTAAACACCCTTGCTGACGCACGAGCACAGCTATGCTCAGCACCGTAAATAAAAATTATTTCTACCCTTTCGGCAATTGAATAAACCATTATCACTTGGATTCTCACTTTAAAATTTCACGCGATTTATAAAAAGGAATGTGAACAAAAAGATAGTCGTGCCAAAGAAGTAGCCAAAAAGTTGAAACAAAAAATTGGAAACACAAAGTAGATAATTATTTAGCCAATTCAGTATAAACTGTCGAGTTGCAATATCAAGTAATGTCGAAAGAAAATTTTAAGTATTTTTGGCATTTTGCTTAGGTGTAACAATTATTTTTTAACAAGTTTTTTTAGGCTTAAGTAAGGACAATTTTTATTGTAACTGCAAGACAATAAATTTTGTTAAAAAAGTCCAAAATATTCCATTTTATAAGCCACTTGCTACAATGCACTTTTTGACCCACTACCCCGCCAATGGGTAAAAAATAGTAAAACTAATTACATGGCCAGACTCTTTGTGAAATAAGCTTTCAAATGATGTATCACAAGATGGATAGTTCCATTTAAAATTTTTAAAGGGGTGTCTACCCTGCTCAGAGTGTAAGCGCTATCCATTAAAAACTTATCTCAAAAGTTGTCCCCCTGCAAACAAAAGTTTACCTGTTTTTGCAAAATTTTAAATTTTTCCTCTATTTCTCTAAAGTTATTTAAAGTGTGAAGTTTTCAAAAGTTCAGACTTTTAGCTTTATCCATAACGAAGTTACCGATACTTGGCGGGCGCGCTGCCGTATCCCGACATTCGGGAGACTTTAACGCTACGTCAGCACACATCATATATTATGAGGTGAAATATTAGGGAATCGTATCTACTTATTCATGTGACACAAACTTCAACACACAGAAAGTTTCGGGAAACATTTTGAGCGTACGTCAAATCGATATTACAAATTCATAACAAAATTAATGGCTGTACTTTATTTGTTCGTTTGGGAGGACATGAAATTGATCAATTAAAGTTAGTAATGTTTTCTATGCGGATGATCTAGTACTCTGAACAAGAACTATAAAAGGGTTAAATTTAGCAGGGAATTTTAGTGAAGACATAAGAAAAATTTCAACTTAGACAAAATACGCTTTATAGTACATGTAACTTTGAAAGTGGAAATAGCATCTTATTATAAGGTGGCTTTGTAATTCTAAAAGTATGGATTTTATGAGCAAACTATTGCATATTATGTGTTATGGTACGCATTTAATTACTTACCTAACAACAAATACGCCAGATAACTTAATATTTTTACCTATCTTCTTCTTTTTTATTTTATACATCTTTGGCTTTTTGCAATAAGCTAAAATTTCAGAGGACTTCAAATATATAAGTGTCTTTTAGTTTTGTTAAGGGTTTCATTTGGCAATGTCTAATAGAAAAAGGGATGTATAGTACAAAATATTTTGTACCGTAGAGAGCAACTTTGATTATCATAAGTGAATTTTCGACTAAGATATATTCGAATATTATCAGCTATGGTATCAGCTACGCGATAAAACATATATTTCAAGACAACAGACGTTTAACAAAAATCCAACGGAGCATTGACAGAAGTCAATTCTTACCGATCATAAACAAAAACATATCCAGTGGAGCGCAGTAAGCACGAACGATACCTATAATACAGTTTCGTAACACGTTTACTGAATTTTTTTAGCTCGATTACCTACGTCTGCCTGTCGGATAGATTTCGCATTGATCATCTGTTATGTCAATTTTACGTTCAGTAGGTCAGTATGGTTACGAAAGATGCGTAAAAGTTGCACAGTCGCAATTCTCTTTTCATGTTTCAAAAATCATACTTGTGCAGTTCCAAAAAATTTATGTTTGCTTTTGCCTACACAAAATAGCAAATGTGCAAATATATCATACGTTTTTCAGCTTTCTTATTTGACCAAAAATGTAAAAGCGCTGCATATATGTGTAACTATAATGATGAGTGGTTGACATTCGATGTATGGAGGCTATTAACGAATTATGATGGTTGAAGATAAATAACCTAATTTTTTATTTCATGAAAGGCTTTTTATACAATGTAGGACGTATATTTCTTTCGGCGACGAAAGCTTTGGTCCTAAGGTCTTCTTTTGTTCAGAAACTAGGCGTTGCAGACAAAATGGGTCTGAATAATCACGCTAATGGCAATCGTGCAGCACGATTACCTCCAAAGAACTTGGTATGTGTCTGTTAACATTTGGTCGCACACCCATCTCGAAAATATTCATTGCGAGTACTAAACGAACTGTTATGCTAATTTACTGGGCAGAACAGTAAATGTTCGACGACAAATATTGACATTTTACAACCTGAGGCACATCATGACCAACGCAGTCTAAACTAAATCAACTGTTTTTTATATCACAGAAAGTTAGTTGTAGAATGTACACTTGACGTTTCGCCAATCTTACTGTCGGCTTCTTCAGAAGAAATCTGACTGGTGAATTCATCTGTTGTCTTGTCTTATATAGTGGCTGTTCCACTTGGCTAGAAATCATATTGGTACTATTACTTTACAATTAAATTGTAACTTAAACTTTAAAAGAATATATAAAGTGTGACATGAATCTGAGGAATGACGTAATGGATTATATTTAACTAAATTTTAAACTGCTTTCTATACAAAAGTAAGTAAAAATTACGTTGAGGGTATGCATTTTTATGCTTGAATTTATAACTGTCAATAGTAAAACAACTTTTATAAGCCGCAACCTTCCAAGACAGATTCGTTTCGCAATAAAGGGCAAACGGCCACGTCGTTAATTTTTCCAGGTAGGCCATCATCTTCGGAGTGCCGATGGCGTGTAAAAAGCTAGGTGAGCGCATCCAGCGTGACCTTTAGAGAATTCATTACCGTGTAATTGTCTTTGCATGCTGCGTCAGTATAACACGCCTTTACACTACAAATAATAAACGATAAATTCATTTTGAGGTGGCAAACACATCGGTTATCTGCACGCAAATTGGCTGCCATGGAAATGGGTTAATTTAACGCACAATGGTTAGAAAACATGGCATCAAACTGCAACTAGACCGCAGTGCGCTGCAATTGGACATTTTGCAGCACCTTTTCTCATTTATTTTAACGCAGGTAATGKCGCATAGTACTTAAATTTAGTTTGCTGTATTAAGAAGGAACTGTTTTTACTCAACAATTACGTTAAGAACGATTCGTTAATCTGGTAGGCCCTGCTTACTCTGAACAAGAAAAGCAATACTGACTGACAAGCCAAAGCAATTATAAAAAAAAACTTAAAGAAAAGCAATAATAAACTCTTTGTTATAATTCGAAACATTTCTTGCGTTATATTGAAAAATGAAGCTCTTGTTTTGTTTTTCATTGCCTCTTGTGTAGAAGGCTCTTTATCAGATAAGAATTCTCAACAAAGCTTCATAAAACAAAAACATGGAAGTAAGGGTTCTGCAAGCCATGGCACAAGAACATTTTGTAGTAATTTCAGTAATTAACTGTTTAAGAATTCCATTCACACGTTTGTCGAAGAACTGTTCAGCAATACCTGGCTGATGATCAACAAGTGGTATAAACGTAAAATGTGATTCCCTAAACAACAGCATCAATTAATGTACTCAATTTACAGAAGTTATACTAATTGTACTAATTTGACTCCTGCTAATATTTGTACTTTCAACTACAAGCATCACCAGAATTTTGCTTCTTCTGTTCTGTTTTTCTAAAAACTGGTGGTTAGTGGTGCAATCTTGTCATATCTAATCAACAATTCTTCTATGACACAATCACTTGACGTTTATCAGGACGTATCTTTGTACTAAAAGCGCAAAAATGAACACCACTAACTTGTTGTGTGCAAAAATAATTTGCTACAGTTACTAATTTCCATCAAAGAATGGTTGGGATTTTGTTTTTGTACTTCTTCATGTCAAAACAGCAAGGCTTACAAATAATGAAAACTCATAAATATCATTCACTCATAAAAATAGAGCAAGTAGTACAACCAATGTTTACGAACTTTTACAGAAAAAAAAACAAATAGGTCACAATTTTGTTACTTCTCTCCTTTATAATTGTTTTGGTTTGCTGGATTGAAATTATTCTTGAACTGCGAACCAATTACATTAAGAAATCGTTAATAATTATTGATGTTGAAATATATTGTGAACAATACATATAAGATACAAGCGATGCTATTGATAATCTAGAGAGAACTGAAAACTGTATCAAAATCAGAACCATTTTTTATTTAAGGAAAAATGAAAAACATAAGAGAAACAGTTCTGTTTAATGTTCATCACATCATATCACATTACACCTGTAACACTGTAAGAGAAATGGTTTATTGGTGCTTTCAGTTTGAGACAAAGTCAAATTGTCCAACTGGAAAGAATAATTATTTATTTACAAAGCAAGATGAATTAACTCTTGAATTATGTTGTTCGTTACCTGGAATTCTAATAAAATGCATTCCCCTTTATCAATGGACAATTACATAGAGAACCGTAGAAAGAACTTCCTTATTAGCCGTCAGCATATCTAGCAATTCAAGTCGCATTCTGCCCGTATGTTACACATGCTCCACAAAACCGGATGCTGAGACAAAGCAGCAAAACATTGCTGAACCTACCTACTTTCAGAACGGGCATCCTGAGAAGTAGCGGTTGTTTCGCTCGGGGCTTGACACCAACAATTACAACCTGCCCGTTCTTTCTTTCATAAAATCCCGTTCTGTCAACAAGTGCCTGGTCACCCGGGCAGTCGTCCACCAGAGTCTCTAACTCTTGTTACTGACCTTTTGTCTGCGATCACTATCAAACAATAAACATATCGTACACACTAACCGCATTAGACGGTCATTTGAAAGTTGTTCGTTGTGTAGGGTTTACGCGACTTAATAAACGCATTTAAACGACTGGAACATGTTGCCACATTTGGTTAGGAAAGAACGCCTAAACTCGTGAAATAATTTAATAAAGAATCTGTAACAAAATGGTCCAGCTGCGTGCCCGAGGTTGAGAAACGGCAGATTCGTAAACATGTTATGTTTGGACGCATTCCTCAGACGTGTCAACTAAAAACACAAGTTGAGTAACTAGAGCTAAAAGAAAATATAAAATGGCCATCGCATTAAAATGCAAAAAGTACCAGAACAAAATTATTCAAAACACTCAATCAACAAACTATAAAAACTACAAATGCCATCAAGTGTCTTTTTGAAATAACGATATGTTGCACTATGAAATTTTGCAAGAGCTAAGTGGGTTGTAAAGGTTCTTCTAGTTCCAGTTCTTCGCTTTCCATGGATATTATGTTCTAAGATTCATCACAAGATAGTTGTAAAAATGAAAAAAAAAACTTTGTACTAAATAAATGCTGTCGATAGGTATATTTTAACAGCAACATACACTTTTCTTACAATCAAACAATAACCCCCATTCTAAACTCGGAAATAACAACCAAATTGCCTATAAATTTAAGAATAAATTATCGGGAAGATTAAACTGAACTTATAAGGAGTCTATAAATGAACTTGCTCCGAGTATAATAGTGTGTGTGTGTATACAGGGTGTTCCATGATTCGATAGCCAAACTGAAACCATAGATTCTATACAGACAATTCTAGGTGAATGTGTGTAAGATATTTTGAAAATGCTTAAAAAACACAATAGACAAATGAGTCTACACGTTTGTTAAGCATGCATGCTGATCGATTCTTTTATACTATCATTATCCGACCATAACAAAAGTGCATGCATTCAAACTTTCTGGTCGATTTTACTCGAAACTGGTGCATTCTATTGCAGTGTCACAACAGCACATTTTGGTGTAAATAATGATAAGAAACTTTGAAAAAAGTCAATCACAAAAAGTTATAATGATTTTTACAACCATTATTCCCAATAAAATGCTACGAGGCATGTTTTTTAAGTAAGTACCGTTTTGCGATTCCGTCGCCGCAGCGCTACGGTCGGCGTTCCGCGCATGCGCGCTGGTTACCTACATCTCTTGTCTACGCACTGACGCCATTACAGTTTGATTCTTCATTGTATACGTTGTTTACTGAGTGTTTAAGATGCCTCCGACTGATTGTGAAGTACGGGCTGTTATACGATTTCTTAGTGCTAAAGGCGTAAAACCGATCGATATTCATCGTGAGATCTGTGAAGTTTACGGACAAAACATTATGAGTGATGGAATGGTAAGGAAATGGGTGAGAGCATTTAAAGATGGCCGCACAAATGTGCATGATGAAGAACGGAGTGGGCGTCCTTCGGTCGTCAATGAAGATTTGGTGCAGAAAGTGAACGAAAAGGTGAGAGAAAACAGACGCTTTACAATTTCATCATTGTGCGACTGCTTTCCTCAATATTCTCGTAGTGTTTTGTATCGCATTGTGACCGAGAACTTGAATTGCCGGAAATTGTGTTCACGTTGGGTTCCGAAAATGTTGACGGATTTGCACAAAACCCAACGTTTAGGCAGTGCATTGACTTTCCTTGAGCGGTACCACAATGAAGGTGAAGATTTTTTAGACCAAACTGTTACTGGTGACGAAACATGGATGGCCTACGTCACACCAGAATCGAAACAACAATCCATGGAATGGCGACATTCATCATCACCCAAAAAAGTGAAGTTTAAGCAAACAATTTCTGTCCGGAAAATCATGTGCACAGTTTTTTTGGGATAGAAAAGGGGTATTGCTAGTGGAGTTTCTGCCTCGTAATGAGACAATCAATGCAGCGTCTTATTGTAAGACACTGAACAATCTGCGTCGTGCCACAAAAGACGTGGCAAGTTGAGTAAGGGTATCGTTTTGCTGCATGACAATGCCCGTCCACATGTGGCTAATCAGACCAAAGATCTCATCAAACCTTTTAAATGGGAAACTCTAGATCATCCTACATACAGCCCTGATCTGGCGCCCAGCGACTACCATTTGTTCCTGCACTTGAAGAAACACCTGGGTGGTCAGCGTATTCAAGACGATAACGAAGTCGAAACATTTGTGATACAGTGGTTAACAAGTCAGGCGGCAGAATTTTATGAGGAGGGTATTCAAAAACTGGTGCCACGTTATGACAAGTGCCTCAATATTCACGGAAATTATGTAGAAAAGTAGATTAAGGTACAGGCTTTCATGTAAGATAAAATTATTGCGATATCTTTGCACGTCTTTTTTAATTCCAAAACGGTACTTACTTAAAAAACATGCCTCGTATAAAATCGAAATCTCGTATTATGAATTTCAATTCACTGAGAACGGACATAACAGATATAACATAATAAACAAGTGTTTAAGTGTCTGAAAATGGAGTACCAAACAGTAGTTAAATCGTCTATAAACCTCAGTACTTCAACAGACTTTTAGCAAGTATTTCCCCACCCACGATCAGATATCAGAAAATCACGATGCGAAAGTAGTAGTACATTCGCAACACAGAGGTGTGCACTTCTCGTTTAATAAGCAGATGAGGTAGGCTGATTACGAAATTCTTCCGGAAAGGTCATGTGCATGACAATCCTCTCAAAGCACCTGTCGCCTCGAACAAACAGAATCGTCGTTTGCTGGACATCGTGTACCACTTTTGATTGCCGCAGTAAGTTCGTGTCGGACCAATCAACTCAGCTTTGTTTCAGCGGGTTGTCTCGACGTGCCGCGAGTAATAAAATGAAGTACTGTTACAAACAAATGGCACAAATTGTTATTACACAAGAGTTAATAGGTTTAGTGCTGATATTTACTGTTAAAAACAAATTCTGTTCCATTTCTGCTTTTTCACTACTGTGAGGATAGAGAAACTAAAAATCCGGACAAACACAAATTACTACTGATACATACAATAAAAAAAGTTATTAAAGCTTAGCATCATCCCGTTCCACACGTCAAACCTTTTGGAATAAATAGCCTACTCGTATACACCTTACCGTAAAACCTGCTGTGCATAAATTCGAATTGATTATCTCAGAGCATAATAACGGAACACCTACGATAGCCGCGAAATTCTGGTTATGAGAAAACATTTACCTTGACTTTCTAAAGAAAGAGCTGATCCCACGCTGTTTCGACAGCAATGTCACAGAATTAGCGTGGAAATTCGCGCTACACATCATAATTGTCGAGGCTTATTGTACATTATGTTTTATTCGTGACCTGTAGCAATGCAAGAATTCATTCAAATGTAATCTTTTCTTTCTTTCTCAATATGTGAATAAACTGCAATAGCGGTTGGTTTGCTGATTAAAACAAATTGAAAGATTTCAATGTAGCGTCCAGTACCAGAAGTATATTTTTTGATGTGTCCAACGTTTCCAAAAAAAATACGGTTTGCAAATTTCACTTAGTCAGAATCGAACTGTAATGAAAGTAACTGTAATAAAGAGAAGTGCAATTATTTTCTGGTAAAAAAATACAGAAATCCATCCCTGCCTGGGTACCTAGATAGTATTACTTTATCATATTATTTAATTGCCTCACATAGCTGGGAACTGGTTTGTGCCGCCAACGATGTACTCGGTTTTTTCAATTCCTACAATTACACATGATGGATGTCTTAGAAGTAATAGCGACAGTCCACTGGAGGCGTTTCGTAATTAAAGCAATAACTGAAATTATCTTTATTCAAAAGCGCCGCAAAAATATATTGAGTGAAACGACAACTTGCCTGCTAGACTTCCTTTTTTAATAATTAATAAAAAATCTTGAGTTAATTTGTTCCACATTTAGTGAACAAAGCTTGATATATTATAAATATGAAACGAACGTGGTATCTTTGTCTTTGTGTTAGGTATTTCAATGAGAAGTGTACTGAAAAATTTTTCAATTCGTTGCTCTGGCAAGCGTGATAAATTCCAAAATCTGAAGCAATCTGAAACATTTGTACCACTAAGTATTTGCTGTACCTGTACAGTACAGTGATGGGCCGAGTATCGAACCCTGTGGTACACTATCATGTGTAATTTCCGAGTAGATTTTGTTAATAGATATACAGTAACTGTTTGTCTCTAGACGTCTTCTAAATAGGTATAATTTTAATCTCCATTGTTTCTGGAAACTGGTCCACAGTATGTTTACTGAAGATTCTTCAATAGTAATCATATCTTTAATAAACAGCATACCACGATCAGGGGATTTAGAGAGTAACAAAAATAGTTGCCGCCTTACCCAAAAGATTTTGCAACCAGGATATTTAATACTTGTGCGTGATGTGTCAATGTCTTTCGCAAGGAAGATCCCACAAATCCGGAGATCGTGATTCAACGGCCATGGCCACTACGTTGCATAACTGCATTGTTTACGCTAAAGGGGAGCGCCGATTTGGGTTGACTTAAAGGTCTTCCGCTCTACCATTGATTTATTGGTGAACTAAGGTAGTAGTTCTCACAACTCTTAAGACTTTAAGACGTTCAAGATAAAAACGCCGTAATAACAATAATTGTTATTGGTTTTATTGAATTTGAAACAGGAGTTTTAAAGATGGGGTAGTACTATCAATAAAAAAAAAGTAATTGAAGAGGTAAATCGTATAGACCTACATACTAAAAATAAAGACATCCAGCAGTACTAGCTTTATTTAAATAATCTTTGCTATGATATTTATTTTTATTAGGACAAAAATCGTTCAGCTGCTTTTTGTGTTAACAACGTGTTCTTCTTTTCATTTAACGAAACGGGATAATTACACTTTGGGGCTGACCGAAATGTCATTTATAGAAGCTTGGGGAGAATGAGGAAGTACTATTGTTTAGTTATGAAGCTATGGCATTGAGAATTCTAAAGACTTGCATCGTTGGTTGAATATAATTAGAACCGCCCGCAACTTCTGTGCTCTCCCACCTGTCAGTAGAAAGGACCTGTAAATGAGTATTGCGGAATAAAAAGTTCACCAAGAGATCGTACAATCACTTTTCATTCAAAATTGCTAAGAGCAACCACCGTCTATTGACCTTGTAAGAGGTAAGAGAGTAAACGCCCTATTAACAATAGTATGGGTAAATCAGATCTTCACTTCTCCATTCAAACATCTTTTTTGTAAGTTTCATGAAAGCCTAACTTTCTGTCAGCAATAAATGTCTGTGAAATTTAATATTCTATTTAGAAAGGTGGGGAAACATGTATTTTAAAATTATAATATCCATTTGTGAAATCAGCACCAATCCAGCGCAATTTAGTAAGGTATATCTACTTTTCATCTTTATGCATTTCTGGAATGTCCTCTTCTTCATCTCTCTCTTATATCTTTATCCGCTGTGGATAGCAGCGTCGTGCCTATCAGAAATATATGAGGTTGTGCACCTCCCGGAGCTTTGGTAGACCGGCGAGGCGGGTATACCGTATGTTTTACTGTAAAACTCGGGAAATGCCTCCCTGGTGAATGGATGGAGTGAACTGGATAATGGAAGCGCAGACCGGTCCATGGCCTTCCGCGTCTTTTTTCACGATTTGAGAAGCCAAGAGCACGCACTGCGTACGTAGGCCTAATCGGACCGGATTCCTTGCAATCCGGGCTTCTAATTACGACCCAAAGTCGTGGAAGGCGAAGGCACAGCTTCGGAGCAGATGATAAACTCGCATAAGTCACCATGTAACTACAAGGTTAAATTACCTTTGTAGATTTAGAAGAGAAGCTTGGTGTAAGTCAATAATGGCATTTTTGAAAGTTGATGGTAATTGGTACTAAAAATGAATAAAGGAGGAGACAGAGATGAGATGAATAAAGATATGTATGATCAGAAAATGCGTGAATTGTTGGATGACAAAAATTGTTTCGGGCTGCTGAGAAGTGATTCCACAAATTCATTCAAAATAGGGAAAACCCCAAAATTTACAAACAAGGTTGCTCATTACGCCTAATTCCTTCATATCTACAGGAACTGTGATAGTAGTAGAAAAATCTAAAATTAATTTTAATTAATATAAAATTTAGGTACATACTAAGATCCCCTTTAACATTACTGTCACTTATTCCGGCCTGCATTTCCTAATACTAAGAAATTTCACAGTTCATGGCGAGCTGTAATGCAATGGCGGTAAAAATTTTGTGGTTCTGGCTTAATGCGGTAGTCGGTAAAACACGTTCGTTTTTGCAATTTAATGTCTCGTTCGTGATTATATTATTACTTTTGTCCTGCCCATTTCAGCCTCACGTACACACCCAGTCTTTGGCCAATGCATTCTTTGACATTGCTGTAACTTCTACGAGATTTCCGCGTTGAATATAATTTTCGCAGCGACCCACAGCTATTTTGCAAATATTCCAAACTTGCATGCGTAAATTAACAGTTTTACAAGTGATACAAGTGTGAAAAATGTAAATTTAAGGCACGCATATGAATGTGCCAAAATTTTTTAGAGAATTTTTGATCACTTGTGGAAACATTGAAAGATTGAACTAAAATAAAGTTCCAATGATTGATTTTGAGGTTAGTCTGTCAAATTACAAAGTTGTTTTCGCAATGCATGGAATTTGTCAAACTAAAATTATACTTAAAAAGTCATACTTTTCATTCATGAATGAGAAAAAAGCATCCAAGGAAATTTTCCGTATTAGTTGCCCAAAAATTAAAAATTTTAGCATAGGCTGGCCTATTTTTAACAAACAGACAGCCTACTCCCAAAAAGGGGACAGCACTCTTCAGTTTTCCTGCTTTCCCTTGCGGTATAAAATTAATAAACAAACCTAGAAAATATTACATAGAAACATATTCAAATCATTTGCTAAATACAGATATAAAAAACGAGTGATTATGAGAATGCCTATTCACAAATATCGTTGCTCAAGATTTGCCTTTCAAGTACTCTTCATAATTATCATTGCACCACAACGGTAATCTATTTATAGCCGAATTACGAATCCTAATTGCTTCTTTCGTTCTTTCAGTTGTAACGTTCATTAGCAAAACAGCAACCGTTTAAAATGTGGTGTTTCGTGAGTTATGAGTTCTTCATGTGGAACTTATACCAGTAGCCAATGAGACATGTAACACTACCAGTCTCGTGAAAACCGTTTAATTACTAACAGTAGATTGTGCAATGGGAGGTCTGTTTTGGTGTTCAATATTAAACAACTGATTACTCCAGAGTGTATCCCATAATCTACCATCATTAAAATATGAACTGGTTCATTCTCCGTTAGACGCATCATTTTTATTAAATGCAGATCACAGAATTAAATTACTTGAGAATTTCCACTGTAAATATTATGTTTGGAAATTGTCACTGAGAATGGCATAAAAGCGATTGGTATCATTAAACAAAGGTTATAATCTCTAGATTCTGAATTCTTTTAGAACATACACTGTTTTTACTTTGTTTTGT
This sequence comes from Rhyzopertha dominica, assembly GCA_025024175.1. Classification (NCBI taxonomy): domain Eukaryota; kingdom Metazoa; phylum Arthropoda; class Insecta; order Coleoptera; family Bostrichidae; genus Rhyzopertha; species Rhyzopertha dominica. Next base: position 82,175,191 of record QCXZ01000137.1, on the reverse strand, counting down.
AGGCTAATATTTAAGAACATTTGTGTTGAAAATCTGAAGTTGATAGATTTTCTCGTTTTGAAGGTTTTTTCAAAATAGTACACTATTAATTTGCACTTCCAATGACTAGAAAAAAATATTAATTTCTTTCTTTTCAGTTGTTAAAATTAGTTATCTTGTGGCTGGTATGTTCATTGTAATTATCAATGCATCAACAGTTGTTCTTGCTGCTTTTGATAATATTAATTATCTATTTTGAAACATTATCAATTGTGAGTCATTATAAATGCAAATTAAACAAAACTACTATTGAATAAAATAAGAAATTAGTTTCTCGATTATGCGTGGTGTATACACAATTTTGTTAATAACTTCAAATACAGGAAAGCTGCCATCCTGGCATTTTCATCACAGTTTTTGATAATAATAGCCTGCAAAGCAAAGTTAAATCGAGAATGTTACTTTTTTGTAATTTTGTATGTGTCGTGTGTATTATTTTGGCTATAACTTCAAAACGAAAAAGCTATCAACCACAGGTTTTTACCACAAAACAAAGTAAAATAATAATGTTGCCTTATTATGTTTTTTTTTTCATAAATGTGTTTTGAGTACATTATTTTGACAACAACTTCAAAATGACATTAGGTTTTTACAACTCTCTTACATAATAGCCTACAAAACGAAGTGAAAAATTCCCTTGAAACCCCTTCTAAATCCTAGTTCGTTAAATTTGTTTGAGGCGTTTGAAAGATATACCATCAAGAGGTATCGATGCTATTTAGTTTTGTAGAGTCGTTACCATGGCAACTAGAGAGAAAAATGTTGTTTTATCGGGAAATTTTGGGTTTATTTGAAACATGGTGTCAAATTTGCCGCTTAATGAATCACCCTGCACCAGTGCACAGGTTGTATCTATACCAGGCTGCATAATTCTCTAAAAGTATTTTAAGAGTACCATTCGATTCTCTAAACTTGTGATTAAGCGAAATGTAAAAAAAATCGTTACTCTTATAAAATGTACTTATACAGGGTGATTTTTTGAAAACTTCATATCTTAAATAACTTTAGAGGAAAAATTTAAAATTTTGCAAGAACAGGTAAACTTTTGTTTGCAGGGGGACAACTTTTGAGATAAGTTTTTAATGGATAGCGCTTACCCTCTTAGCGGGGTAGATACCCCTTCAAAAATTTTAAATGAAACTATCCATCTTACGATACATCATTTAAAAGCTTATTACACAAGGAGTCTTGCCATGTAATTAGTTTTACTATTTTTTACCCATTGACGGGGTAGTGGGTCAAAAAGTGCATTGTAGCAAGTGGCTTATAAAATGGGATATTTTGAACTTTTTTTAACAAAATTTATTGTCTTGCAGTTACAATAAAAATTGTCCTTACTTAAGCCTAAAAAAACTTGTAAAAAAATAATTGTTACACCTAAGCAAAATGCCAAAAATACTTAAAATMTTCTTTCGACATTACTTGATATTGCAACTCGACAGTTTATACTGAATTGGCTAAATAATTATCTACTTTATGTTTCCAATTTTTTGTTTCAACTTTTTACCTACTTCTTGGGCACGACCATCTTTTTGTTCACATTCCTTTTTATAAATCGCGTGAAATTTTTTTAGTTTATTCAACTGCCGAAAGGGTAGAAATAATTTTTATTTGCGGTGCTGAGCATAGCTGTGCTCGTGCGTCAGCAAGGGTGTTTAACGAACGGCACCCCGATAAAAATGTTGACGCTAGGTACATTCTCGATCTCGTGCAGAAATTTCAAGACACTGGATCTGTAGTAAACAAAAAAAGGGCAGGGAATAGAGTCGTTGATGAAATGGCCCAACTTGAAGTACTTGGTCATTTTGCAATGGATCCAACTAGCTCTTTGCGTAACATTTCTACAGCCACTGGACTTTCTTATTCATCTGTAAGGAAAGTTACAAAAGTGCACAAATTCCATCCCTATAAGATGAAAACTCTCCAGGAACTCGGCGAAGATGACTTCGATAGAAGACTGCAATTTTGCGAAATTATGACAGAAAAAGATTGTAGTAAATCCAAATCTAATAAAAAATATCTGCTTTAGTGATGAATGCACATTTTTTGAACGGCTCTGTAAATAAACATAACGTCAGGTACTGGAATGACAAAAATCCTTATATTTTTCGAGAAGGTCATACACAAGTTCCTCAGAAGCTGAACGTCTGGGCTGGAATACTTGGCAACGCAATTGTAGGTCCAATTTTCATTGATGGGACGCTAAATGGGGGAATGTATTTAGAATTACTTGATAACGTTATTGATCCTTTAATCATAGAGCAATTAGAAAACCAACGTGACCCTGAAGGAAATCCAATGTTGGATGAATACGAATTGTTTTACCAACATGACGGAGCCCCACCGCATTACGCCATTAATGTGCGAAATTGGTTAAATCATAGATTTCCTCTTCACTGGATTGGTAGGCGTGGAACAATTGAATGGCCGCCACGATCACCCGATTTGACTGCTTTAGATTTCTTTCTATGGGGTCTATTAAAATCTGGTTTACAAAACACAACCTACTAGCCTGGACGATCTGCGAGAAAGAATTATTAACGAGTGCAGGAGGATTCCACCTGAAACTTTCCGAAAAGTGCAGCAGGAGTTCGAGAACCGTCTGTATTATTGTATGGAAAGAGGTGGTGCACATTTTGAGAATCTATTGTAAGGTTTGAATTTTGTATGGTTTTGTTCACACTGTTTTMGGAGTTACAAATAAATAATTTTTCTTTTTCGTGGACATAGACTTTCTAAAAAATTACATGATAAATACTTTAATGTTAATAATAATGTTTTTTTAAGTGTCATATTTTTTACAAGTTGTTTGTTTAAATTTTGGGTTCTCGTAAGAACAAATTTTATTTCCGCTCTAAACTAAAATACATTTTGTTGAAAAGAGTCCAAAATATTCTATTTAATAAGCAACCTGTTTCGTAGGCACTATTAATCTATTACCCCCGTCAATAAGTTAAACGTGGTAAAACTAATTACATGGCCAGACTCTTTGTGAAATAAGCTTTCAAATGATGTATCACAAGATGGATAGTTCCATTTAAAATTTTTAAAGGGGTGTCTACCCTGCTCAGAGAGTAAGCGCTATCCATTAAAAACTTATCTCAAAAGTTGTCCCCCTGCAAACAAAAGTTTACCTGTTTTTGCAAATTTTTAAATTTTTTCTATATTTAAAGTTATTTAAGGTGTGAAGTTTTCAAAAAATCACCCTTTATTATAATTAAGACCAATTTTATGCATTTAAGTCCGAAGTCCGGACTGCAATTTCACTGTTGTTTCATTGTTGTATGAATATTAAAACATTAAAAGGTGCAAAATCCTCTGCCATACCGATCGGTACAAGTGTGTAAGCACCCGGATCACCTCCACCCGAAAACAATCGTTCTGCATCACCGAACGTTCCTTACCTTAGGCTACGGCAGCGCTAGATTCCAAGAGAGTCAGGTCAGTCCCTCACACACGCACCTCTACCCCACAAAACACCGAACCCGCGGTCCACTAGACCATCGCAAGCGGGAACCTTCTCCGTGGGTTCCGCTACACCGTGTGTGCAGGTGTTGTTACTTAACTGGCAGCGCGGTCGGCCAGAGAGTAACTGTACCGTTTTTCTCCGGCGGATAAAAGGAAAGTTGCACAATCCCGGTGTGTGTCTTTGGTCGGGGCGATGGAAGACGCCTTTCTCTTCGGACGGGGACGCCCCTGCGACGTGTGTTATGCCGCATCTCGGATTACGTAAAAATAATTGCGATTATGGCAAGTAATAATTGTTGGTAAGTCGAGGACCGAGCAGGCACCTTGTCACCAGGAGGCTGCGAATCCATTGTTTAGCGGACAACCTTGGTTAAATTGATAGTGTGCATGCTTGGGGGTTATGCAAAACCATGTTATTGTATGCAAATTGCTGCAAAAATGTAGGAAAAGTATGCAAAGCAATGATTTTATTGATGCCCCCGTAGTTATCATAAGGATGTCTACGATACAAAGCCATTAACATGCCTTGATTTATAGCACTGCTGAGTACTGCTGTCCTGTTTGGAAAAACAGTCATCACACAGGAAAAATTGACACTCAGTTAAATACTGCAATGCGACTAATCTCTGGAACAATTAAGTCAACTCCATCACCTTGGCTTCCGATTCTTTCAAACATTGCTCCTCCGGAGATTCGCAGACAGTTTGCTACATATAAAGCTTGGCAAAAATATCAATCAGCTCCTAATGAGTTTCCGATTTCCCGAGATCTGCAAGAGCTACCTACAACTCGGCTAACTTCTAGAAAACCTCTGTGGACAGAAGATTTCCTTCGTGCTCCTTATACCATTGAAGATCGATGGTGTTCTGTTTGGCAACTTAAGAAACATGATATATTCAATCAGCAGCTTATAGACGATCCTACGGAAGAAGTAGCAGGAACTGACCTCCCAAGAAGGTCTTGGGTCACTCTGAATCGCCTTCGCACAGGTCATGGGAAATGCAAGTTTTTTCTTAATGTCTATCAACCCTTCTTGTGAATGTGGAGATCCCCTCCAAACAATTGGACATATGGTCAACAGATGCCCCCGTACAGCATGGCCTGGTGGTTTTGCGTCTATTCATCGTGTTGATGAAGGTGTTAAAGACTGGCTTAAGACAATAGAGATCTGATTGGAGTTTTCTGCGGTTTTCCTCAATACTCTATCTATCCAGAATAAATACATACATGTATGTATCTATTATGGATAAAGCGCAAATGTGGGATCTCTTATCGTTGAATGAAAATATTTTTTATCTTTTTCAACGCTTTTATAAAAGTCGACCGTAGTCGCATGAAATTAACAGTACTGTGGAATGTATTAATGATTTTCATGAGAATATATATATAACATGTGCAGAGAACTAAACCAAGGAGTGGTGTACAGGGGAATAACTAGCAACAATTCTACAAAAACATCAGTGATATCGTTCACCAAAAGAAGAAACTTTCAACAGCTAAATATATTAAATATCTAGGCACAGCATAAATTGCTGAAAAGTGAGACTAAATGCCTAAGGCTAACGCTAGATACTAAAATGACTTTTAATCCTCATCCTAAAAAGTTACCAGTAGAGCAACAAAATCTTTATGGGCCTGTATGTGCTTCGCAGGTAGAACGTGGGGATTACAATGAAAAATGGTTTATGGGTCTATATACTAAATTTGTGATGCCTGCGTAGTCATGGGCATACCCACATTTTGATCTAAGGGGGGGGGGGTAAAGCAGGAATTTCCTCTAGTGTGTAATTCAACATAAATGTGTTTTTATCAGATTAGATATTAGCAATTAAACGCTCAGTATAAATTGTTACAAATGCAGGTATATCTTATAACCAGTTAGTCTTTTGGTTTTAATAGGATATGCATATTCTGAAACTGAAATATGAGCACATTTACTTGGACATAAGCAAATTCTGGATTAAATAAATCAGATTTGAGTTCGCTCAGTGTTTCGGTTTCTGTTACATTTTATGTTACTTATTAAGCACAACAATTTATTCACATTTTACAGCAAAATGACAGTGGCATAAATCGAAAATAATGTTTTTGAGTGAGGGTCGGTTATGGTTATATCAATGGTAGATATTAACTTCATACTGCAACACATCAGTGAAAGGATATCATATTTCACCCCAATGTTTGAGGACGATCTAGTACACATTATGAGTATTATGTAAAATCAGAATTAGATACTGCGTTCTGAACACCGTATAGCGTATACCATCTTCCATACACAAAAGAGAGCTGCCTCAAATGTTGGCAAAATCAAAATAACCTTTGCAAAATTATTGAAAAGGTGCAATATTATTTGGGCTATATAGTATCTTCAGTGTGTAGAACTTTAATTGGTTGTGAAAAATGTGTACAAAATTATGCTCTGGTTATAGAAGAGGAGGTAACTAACTGGTTGACAGAGGGATATGTAAATACCGTTATATAGACTAGGTCACAAAAGTAGTTACTTTTTTATGTAGTTTTTTAAGCCTTTGAGTTTATTTGGGAGGAATTCAAGCCTTCTCCAAAAGCATTTGGATCCACTCCTAATAAATCTCAATTTAAACTCGATATTAGTGCTACGCTACATACAGTATACGTTTTTTTATTCATAACGCCAATACACATCAACAATGCTACCTATAAATTCAAATGTTTACAAATCTTAACGAATCTTAAAGAGACACAATAAACACACGAAAAACAACTATTTTGAGTAAATACATTTATGTCTGACGTGCTTCTCCGTGCATATACTTGTTGATTAAGTAAATAAATCTGTATCTTAAATACTGGGATATCTGTATCTCTGCGATTAAGATTATCTGTTTAAAAAACTTGTTTATTTTTAAGTTGCCAAAAACAATTCTTTAAACACCTCGTGTATGCTAGCTTCGATTTGTCGAGTTTGCCAAATCACAAATCTCGGACTTGTGTAAATGCTACTTAAACTTTGCGCAAGGTTACATGCTTTGATAATGCATTGAAGATTGATAAAAACAGATAAAAGTTACACACATGTGGATTGTATCGCAGTTGTCAAGTGTAGGTCACAATATACCAATATACACGAAAACAATGTCATTAATAGTTAGTTTAATATTTATTGTACTGTTAATAGCAAGTGAGTGCCCTTCTTGGAGTTAAACCCAGTCGTATTATGTCGTATAACTTTTTTTAGGTTGTGATGGTTTGGATTACCCTCAGGTTAGCACGCCACTGGGAAGGGTCAGAGGAACGTATAAGAAGTCTTACGAGGGAAGAACATTTTCCGCTTTTGAGGGGATACCTTATGCAAAACCACCTGTAGGAAAACTTAGATTCGAGGTCAGTTTTTAAGTAAACGCAGTTTATACGTATTAAATTCAGTTACAAAATTCTTCCATACACACAAATACGAATAATTGGTCTTGGAGAAACGACACTGTCAATAAAATCATTGCCCCTGATCTTGTGAATTTTATACATGTTCTCGATTACACTTGCACTTATCAGTGTCATATCAAACTAAAGAAGAAGCTAGCCACGTTTGATATTTGATCGTGGTTTGATTATGTTTATGTCTTTTTATCAATATTTATCGTAACTGTTTGTGCCCTGTAAATTGTGTTTAAGTAAATAATTAATTAATTAATGTTATAATTATGTGCCAGTGCTGTTTGAGGTTATCAAAACAAGATGCCATTTAGCTCTAAATAATAAACACTGCACTTTTTCAACACGGTTTAAAGCTTGGACATTTTTAAAACTCAACTATTTTCAGTCATACTGTCCAGTTTTCATTGTTAATTGCGGTGCATTAAACAAAACTTAAATATTCTAAATATTAAAATACTATACAATAGTGTACTGATTAGCTGTTTATTACAGCCTGCAGAGGCAACTGAGCCTTGGTCAGCAGTATGGATAGCAGATACCTTACACACATGTATTCAAGGTGCTGAATACGGAAAGATAAAGACAATCATTGGTAAGTACTGTTTATCCACTTTGAATTAACGACAAAAAATCCAGTGTAAGACTCGATACTACTTACTACTTACTCTAGTAATATTCGACCCGAGAGGACGTGTTTTGAGTGCTGTGAACTGACTACCTAATATCTCGTTGTTTTGCGATTAGAACAAAAGAAAACTACAATCGGCGACACATAGAACCATTGCTATTAACTGCTAGATTTCTTCATAATGTGTTCTAGTGTTAGGTTCTTGCGTCTTGTCGTTATTCTTGGTATCGTTGCAATGAAGTAGTTCCGTGCGTCTAAAAAAGTATAAGTATTCAAGAAATCACACAGTTGTGATACAAAGATCTCTAGAGATGGCAACCGCCTTTGAAGCGCATTGAGTCACCAAATATACGGGGAGAACATCATCACAAATCCTTTTAATTCGGCGAACGTATGCCTAATCTAACTGGCAAAGTATTGAATTATAAATTAAAACAATTTTTTGAAGAATCGAGATTAGGTGCTGAAAGAAAGATTTTACCGCCATACTCTCCCGCGGACTGAATGAAATAAAACTGATATTTCTTAACATATTACATCTTTTAAAATAAAAAAATTTCTACAAAAGACAGAAATTATTTTTTAATTTACAATTAACGTGATTGATGACATACTTTGCTAATGATTTCACAAAGAAGTAATTTCACAGGTGAAGAGGACTGTTTGTATATCAACGTGTATACACCACGAAATAATCCCACCGAGAATGATGGTCTTGATGTCATTGTTCATATCKATGGAGGCGGATTTCTCACAGGAAGTGGACAATTGTATACAAAACCAAATTATTTAATGGATCGTGACGTAATATTTGTTACCTTCAACTATCGACTAGGAATATTAGGTATAGAGTATCAGCAATGAAATATTGACCCCAAGCATATACTATTGCTGCCCTACCATTACAGGCTTTTTGAGTACACAGGATGAAGTAGTACCCGGCAACAATGGAATGAAGGATCAGGTCCTCGCCCTTAAATGGGTCCAGGATAATATTAGAAGCTTCGGAGGAAACCCGAATTCGATTACATTGGATGGGTTTTCTGCTGGCAGCGCTAGTGTACATTTGCATTATTTCTCACCTCTATCTAAAGGTAAGCATTTGCGAGATTATATCTACGTTTTGAGGATTTTCTTAAATTCTTTCGAAAACTTTTGTTGGAACACGATAGTTATCGTAATTTTGAGATGCATCTATCTTGTATACCGGCACTATCACTGACAACCCCCAATCTTAATCATTTGTGGTCGTATATAGTATGTAGTTTATTTTATTTTCTTCAGTTTCTTGGACTGTAGATGTTGTGTCATTTTTGCTAGTTCACTTGCATCTAGAAGTTTGACAAAATATTATTTTCATTTTTGTACAATTGCCTCTGGTTTGTTAGTATATTACCTGTTTTGTCCCTCCTTATCTATAAATTCCATTTTAGCTAGACTTGGAATGTTGTATTTAGCTGTTGTAAAAAATTCTGATCCTTTTTTAATTTATTACAAAAGTATCTGAGTAAATGATTTCTATATTCAATTTTTTCGGCTATCAAAATGTATTCACTATTGTAAGTGTTGTTTCTTACACCTGCATTGAAATCTCCCACAATCATTAGCTACTGGGTGCTTTCTAGTCTCGAACACTTGATGGACTACATTCCAAAATGATTTTTTTTTGTGTCTTTCGTATCATTTTCTGCAAATTTATTAAATTAGCTTGCTCCTGAATGGTATTTATTACAGCCGGGAAACTTATAGGGTGAGTGTTGTGTTTCCGTATCTATCGCTTGATAGGTATAATTTCGGACTTACCTGTTGACATATTAAGAATTATAGGTCTTCCTTGAATGAGATGGACATTGTCCATTAGAACGACAGTTTTAGGAGGAACGTTAGGAAATAAATGTTTATGGCACCACTCTTCAAACAGTGATGATGATATATTCTCGCGATATTAGGAGACCGCTTGATATTTATCCATTAAGCGAACCATCAGTGAGTTCATTTTGTTTTACGTCATGAGATTCGAGCCAAATGTCTCATCCAATTCAATTCGAATTGCGAACAAACAACCTCTCTTACTGATTGTGTATTTAGTTGTCACATTCCCAAGAATATTTGAACCCAAAATAAATAGAACATTACCAGTTTTTAACTCTCCCTGTCATAAAATTTTACGAGAAGACAAAAGAGTGTCTTTTTTAAGGACTTTTTCATCGAGGGTACAGTCACAGTGGAACCGCCCTGGGTTCGTGGGTAATCCAAAACCAACCCCTCACGAAAGCCAGGATCCTGGCAGCTTCCCTGGGATGTACGGAACACAATTCAACTAGAGGCATGATAGATTGTCTGAAAAGTAGGCCGGCAAATCAAATTATACTGAAATTGAACCTGTTTCGCGAGATGGATCGGTTTGCTCTCCTGATGTTCGCTCCGACCATTGAGGAGTCATCACCTGACGCTTTTTTGGTAGAAGACCCACGCAAACTGCTGAAAGATGGCAACATTAACGACGTGCCCTGGCTAAATTCGGTCACCACCCATGACGCATCGTTCATCCTGGCTCTTGGTGAGGTTTAGTGAAGATTCTTTTACAGGACAAGAATGATAGTGGCTGCAGTTCAGGACTGGTTAGACTTTTTTGAAATGTTTCGATTAATGGATTGACAAAAACTTAGAACACTTCATAGTAGTTTAGGCATAAAAATAGATATACACATTAGCCTCAATTTTCCTTGATTCCTTGATTAATTTTGCGTTTTCATTTGTAAATTACATAAAGTTTAAACAATCCAAAGCTGCGACTTACGATCCTTGTTGCGACGACCTATATTGAAGTCAAACATTCTATTACTTGTAATATAATGATGTACCAGTTCCTGAAACCTTCTTAAAGTTACTATAAATTGAGCTTATTTATAAATAACCTTTAAACAGGTTTGGAACGCTTGGTCGACATCCTGGATTTGAACTGGGATACGTGGTTGTACTCTTTCTTCAACATTAGAAACAGGGTCGATCAGTTTGAGAGAATGTCGGTGGCTAAGAGACTCAAAGAATATTATCTGGGCAACAAACTATCTATAGATAAAATACACGAGCTTGAAAAGGTATAACAAAGCTTACCAGTGCTTTTTGTTATGGTAATTCTTTTTAGCTGGTTACAGATGGCCTGTTTAAACTCGACTTTTTAGCTGCGCCKGTTCATCAAGCTGCAAGAGTAAAGTCAAACGTTTACAACATCTTATATAATTATCAGTCAAACAACACCATGTTCCCAATATTAAAGGCAAAATCCGACATAGAGTACGGTATGACTAAATCTAACGCATATCGTAACTTTTTTTAGAACTCGCCTTCTGAATTTTAGGAGTTGGCCACGGTGATGATGTAATCTTCCAGTTTGCGTCAAATCCAGAAATTCAACTGTCGCAATCAGATAAGAAGATGAAAAATAAGCTCCTTGATATAATAGCTTCCTATGCCAAAACTGGGTAAGGACATTTACAAATTCACAGCCACACTATCTTTATATCACGGTTGCTTATGTTTTAGTTCACCAAAGGTAGAAGGAGTATCGTGGAAACCACAGACATCCACGGATAAACTTAATTATATTCAAATCAACGGTCCAGATGATATTCAGTACAAAGCAGACGACGAAGGTTTTGATGCGTTGAGATTTTGGAGCTCTCTTGGTTTAAGAGATGATTATATTGCTTCACATACACACGAATTGTAAAAAGAATAGACCAAAAGTACATATCGTTAATGTATAAAATGTGTTTTATTTCTGAGAACCCAATAAAAATGTGGTCGTACACCCAGCGCCTGCAATGATTTTTTTAACTATTACAGTTTAAATATATATAATAACCCATCAATCCACTAGATTGAACATAAACATAACTATATCACCTGAAAAAGTAGAATCGTGGAAAGATTTTAGCATACAAGGTAGTTTAACAGAGTTTTCGGTAATATTAAAGCAAAGTTTTGTATTACTAAATGTCAGTCCATGTAACTACACATTCCCCTCTACCAAAACACCACTCTGATTTTAAAAACAGCTATTATACATAATATTAAAAACCCAAATGTCTATATTGGATGTACTGTTGTTTAGTGCTTATATGACAAAACCGAATTACTGTTTTAAACACTGCAAAAGTTATTTTTATACAGATGATGCTCAAGTATAGCAATCTTATTATCAGTGTAATCTGGACATTTCAGAGTGTTATATAAATAAGTAATGAAACTAAAAACACTCTGCTATTTGTCGGACAAATACTGATTAGCAACAGTGATCAAATAGCTGAAAAAAAGATTACTGTAGGCATGTGTTACTGAAAGAACATAAATTATATTATTAAAAATATAAATATGCATTATATCTTTAAGCTTTAACTTTAATTTTAATCTTCTAGAACTCCTCACTTTTTAATGTTTAAATAATAACTGAATGCTTAGCCGTGAGGCAAAAATAGATACCTACATGGTTTCCCATTAGGGAAATCCCCGGAAATGGTTATTGTCATATTTGAACTACTATGCATTCTTTTCAGTAACCATTAAATCTGGCAACCCTGAACTGATAACGTTTGACGTTCCTAAAAACAAAACATAACCTTAAAATGTGACACTTCATAAGTAATTTTAAAACACATTCTTTGAATGAGTTAAATAAAATATTAATATATTAAAAAGATATATCTCAAGAAAATAACATTGTAAATTGATAATTAGGTAGTATAAATCCTAAAACCATGTCTGCGGCACTGTTAACAGCAGATTGGGTGCTACTAGGGCGAGATTTACATTTCAGGTAAGTTCAATAAGTCTTATTGTTCTCCTCTATTTTCATAATGGGCGCATAATTCCAGAAAATTTGAAATATATTCTATGGGCTGGCAGAACGAAGTGAACGTCGAAAACTGTATCCTTGCTACTGCACAATATGGGGGACCCATTGCCGTTAGACGAAACGACAAGAAGGTTGTCAAAGTGCAAGGATCTGCTCAGCCCATCGTCTCCATATACTCCAGTTCGGGCCAGCAGATCAGCCATATAAGGGTTTGGAAAAACGTTCAAATCGAAAATGTATCCTTCAATTGTTCGTTTGTAGTGGAAGCGAAAAGCGATAGTGCTGATGGGCTGGTCTAACACAGAAAAACTGGTATGTGTACTGGACGACGGAACAGTCATTCTCCACGACATATTTGGTAAATTTTTACACGAATTCTCCATTAGCAAGCGTGTTCAAGAAAGCAAAGTCGCCGATGCACAAATATTTACCAGTCCGCAGAATTCGACAGGTGTCGCTGTGTTGACTACGTCATTTAGTGTATTCCTTGTGAACAATATTGAGGATCCAAAAACGAGGAGGATGTCAGAACTACCAAGTAAGGTTTTATGATGTGATAGTTATTGTAAGGGGGTCTCTGAATAGAAGCATGCAATTCATCTTCTGTATCTACATGCTTACAATACACAGGGGTTTTCAAAGTTCTCCATAAAAAGTAATCAATTAAGTAAACTAAAATTAGAACAATTTTAATATTTTACAAATTACTTCATCTAATAAGCTGATAAAAACATGTGATTATGCTTTAATACAAGATACAGCTACTATTTGGAGGTGAGACTGTTAAGAAATAAGGACTTCATCTTTCATACACACATTTTCATTATTAGTGAGAATCATAAATTTTGATATTTAGGGTCATCAGTGGAGCCTTCTAGTTGGATAGTTATACCTGAGGAGCCACAAACTGAAGTATTGGTAGCTAGGGGAACTGAATTATACAGACTAACACAAGATGAACATCTCACAAGCACAGCTGTATGTATAAAATCTTAGGAACAATATATTTTTGGAGAATATTTGTCCTGCTTTTTAGCTAACTTTCAAATCCAATTTTTTTTTTTAGTTTGAACCTGAAATGACGTACCAATATACTAAAATTTTACACATGGCCATATCGTTCAATGCCCGACATTTAGCCATGTTCACTGATACTGGCTGTTTGTGGTTGGGATCTTCCAATTTACGGACCAAGTACTGTGAAGTAGAGACTCAGTTCACTTATAACCCCAGCCAATTGTTGTGGTGTGTATGAAATAGTAGTGTAGTGTTTTTTTGTAATTTTAAGTGTATTTCAATAATTGCTAAATTTAAAAAATAATGTTTTAATGTTGAAGGTGCGGTACTGAAGCAGTTGTTGCATATTGGGAACTTGAAAATACTCTTTTAGTAGTCGGTCGTCATGGAAAAACATTCTCTTACACCTATGATGGAGCAATTCACCTTGCTTCAGAAATCGATGGAATTAGAATTCTATCAACTACCCAACACGAACTTCTTCAAAAAGTGCCCGATGTGGTACAGAAAATATTCCGAATCAACAGTACAGAGCCTGGCAGTTTTCTCTTAGAAGCATCAAAGCAATTTCAGGTATGAATTAAGGTTTTATGGTTTTCAGATACATAGATTTGGTAATGTTACACATTACTTTTAGTTCTTTTAAGCTATCAACTTAATCATTATCATTATTAAAAACTAGAGCATACACTTTGTCTTTTAATAACACTGAAAGTTAGACATTAAGTTAAATTAAAGTTTGCAAAGCTGAAACGTAAAAGGGGAGTAGGAATGATCAGTGTTCTTAGAATATACATTTCAACTTGGTCAGAACAGGGACTTGTCGGGTCGAAGTATATCATTTGGGGTCAATAAATTAAAACTTTACCTCCCCTTTTGCCTAAAGGTGCCCTGGCCAGAAATTGCAAAACATGCTTATGTAAAATTCGGTCAAAGTATTTTGAAGTGTTCTTTTTATTGTCAGAAACGCAGTCATAGGGCAAATGAGTACATCACCTTGGTCAAAGATGACCTTGCCAAAGCAGTGGAACAATGTATCGAGGCAGTGGGATATGAATTCGACACGGATATCCAAAAAATGTTGATAAGAGCGGCACAGTTTGGGAAATGCTTTGTACCAAATTTGAGCTCCGATGATTACGTAAAAATGTGTCGACTCTTGAGGGTTTTGAATGCCGTTAGGGATCCAAAAATAGGCATTCCATTGACGTTTATGCAGTATCCTTTTCATAGGTGCTTTTTGTTCAAACTCTTTGCAGTTATCTTTCTTAATTTTTGAAGAGTTAAGTATCTAACCCCTTCGGTGCTCTTGGATAGATTAGTAACAAGACGCCATTACTATTTGGCCATCCAAATCGCCAAGTATTTGAAGATGCCAGACGCTGAAGGTAGCAGCAGAATCCTGGTTCAATGGGCAAAGTATAAGGTGGGTTGGATTTCTATCACGCTTAAATGAATTAAATTTAATTTAATTTAAACTTCAGGTTAGTCAAACACATCTAGATGAAGAAGTTATTGCAAGGGAGATTGCCAACAAACTAGGCTATGCCCCTGGTATATCTTACAGTGAAATAGCGAACACAGCAGCCGAATTCGGCAGGAAGAAACTCGCAATTAAGGTACAATCATTTCATCTTCTCAGATTTTTTTAAATACTTAAAAATGACTTCTAAAATATACTAATGCTTAGCTGTTGGACTATGAATTAAGGGCATCTGAACAAGTAAAACTGCTTCTGCAACTGAGCGAGAATACCAGGGAAAGCACTCCAGCTTTAGTTAAAGCGATAGAGAGCGGAGATACAGATTTAATCTACACTGTCATACTGAAATTACGAGACAAAATGCCCCTTGCTGATTTTAAAATGACGATTCGTAATTTCCCGGTTGCTCAGGCTCTTTACATCAAATACTGTAAGGAGCACAACCCACAGGCACTTAATGAAATATACATCCAAGAGGATGACTTCAATTCGCAAGCTCTGCTTTTTGTTATGGAAAGCTTGGATCCAAAGGTAAGAGGATTAAAACCAACAAAGACATTCTTAATTGTTCCTTCCTGTAGAAGTCAGACATGAAGTATGCAGCGCTTACTTCAGCAATGGAGGCTTACAAAAAAAGCAGAAATGACTTGTATGCTGGTGCTTGTGAGGAAGCACTACGTTTGTCCCGTGATCAGAGAGATTTTGAGGATAAGTTGGGATACTCTTTTAGTGGAAAGACCATTCACGAGACCTGTAAGAAATTGCTTGAAATAGGAGAACTGAAAAGGGCTGAGAAGTTCAAAAATGATTACAAAATACCAGATAAAAGGTTGGTCTGTTATATTCCAGCAGGCTTCATGTTTTTATGCACAATATGGTTTTTTAGATATTGGTGGTTGCGAATACAAACTCTGGCGTTTCTAGATGAATGGACGGAATTGGAGAAGTTTTCTAAGGTTAAAAAATCTCCTATAGGATATGCACCTTTTGTAGATGTTTGTCTACAGAAGGACAAGAAGAATGAAGCTGCCAAGTATTTATCTAAAGTGAACGACGATATTAAAGTCAAATATTACATAAAGGCAGAGTAAGTTATATATTGCTATGGTTACTCTTGTTGCTGTAATCTTTAATTCTTTATTTTCAGGAAACTTGAAGAAGCTACAGATATAGCATTTGAGCAAAGAGATGTTCAGAGCTTATTAAATATTCAAACTAGATGTGCTGCCCAGTCACAATTGTCAGAAAGAATTAATAATCTAATAGTGCAGTTAGGTGCAAAAAAATAAACTAATTATTTACTCTATGAATATATTTGTAATTAGTGTATTAATAAAATGATTATATGAGGAAGTTGTAGTTTTAATCGCATTAAACATTGCTGCAGTTCATATTTATTGCAATTTTTATCCCATTGATAATTATACCAATTTGAGTTTTATTAATAAATGTAAATCAATAAAACATAAAGATAACAAAAGCATTTTTACTGATTTTTTTTGCCTTAGTCATACTCAAGTCCAAGGCCTTTTACTGCTAGTGCTGGACAACTCTAGTAGGTAAGTATATATTAAATATAGTAGAATGGTAAATTTATTAGATATGTACAAATCAAACCTTTTAACTTTTTTTTGTTGAAGTGCCTCTATAAAAATAAATAATCAGGCAAATACTAAAAATTATAAGAGCAGAAAATAATCCAACTAAAGAGAAAAAATGTTACCAAGATACTTGGCCAGACTATTCAAAGGAAATTAATTAACATTCTAAATGAACACATCAAAAATAATTCGTATTCAGTAAGGGCTGCTTATAAAAATACACTAAACTATATCTTATAAACAACTGTTACTATTTCGATTTCAGGCTGCATGTTTTAATAAGACATTCACCGTTTCCTTGTTACTTCAAAAGCTCGCTTCCACATCGTTACTACCAATTTTTCTCGATAATTCAATGCCGATTCTACTTCAACCTCTTTGGCAACCATTTTCAGTTTTACCTGTAAAATTGTTTTG
Organism: Rhyzopertha dominica; assembly: GCA_025024175.1. Lineage (NCBI taxonomy): Eukaryota > Metazoa > Arthropoda > Insecta > Coleoptera > Bostrichidae > Rhyzopertha > Rhyzopertha dominica. The sequence continues at coordinate 82,158,266 of QCXZ01000137.1, read as the reverse complement.
CATGAACGTACCAACGCCTAGTAGTTCTAGGCGAACACTATAACTTGGTCATACCTACGCACGGTAGTTCGATCAAGATAACTACAAAACGTGTTGCCAAAAACTTTTATTGGCGTCCAATAAGGCTCCAACAACGCGTATGTACCTAGACGCCATAGTTCCAAGTATGATTATAATCAACAACTAAATAACAGAATGTGTATTTTATTACTTATTGGAAAAATATTACCGACGGCCCAATATTTGATGCAACTTTTTGTATACAAAGTTACTATTCCTCTTTATATGATACTAAAAAATTAGTAGTGACAAAATTATATATGTATGGCAAATGGTTCCAATAACTGAAAAACAGAGGTTTTTATGATTTATCTTAGGTTGCTGGATTTGAAAGAAATGTCTCCATCCAGAGGATCTTTGTATTAAATGTACTGTGGTTAATGTTTAATAGAGCGCTGTAGCATAGTATTCTGTAACATATTATACGAAATTAGAAATAAATCTAGTAAATTAACATTTAAATAAATTATAAGTAAATATTTATTCAGTGATTCGGTAAATATAGAAGTATCCAATACCGTGAACTAACATTACATACAAATGATTCAAAATAATCAACAACTAAATAACAGAATGTGTATTTTGTTACTTATTGGAAAAATATTACCGACGGACCAATATTTGATGCAACTTTTTGTAAACAAAGTTACTATTTTTATTTGCAAATATCCTCTTAAGCATATAAAACAAAAAAAACATTGAAATTACGGTGTGTAAAATATAAGTGCAATTAAATAAATTACTCTGGCGTAAACAGTTCAGTTCATTGTCATAATGACATAAGTTTTGGGATTATATTTAAAGAAACAATGCTTAAGTTTTTTTAACAGAAATCAATAGTGAAACTCGTTTTCCTGAATACGATTATATTCGAATGGAGTCTATTATTTGGAATTGTACTTTAAACAATAACGCAACGGTACTTGAACACAATATTGTACTCGAGTTTTCGGGTATAGTAAAATGTAGCCCAGTACATGTCATTGCTCATTTGGTGTTCAAAACAGAGGTCAAGTATATCTAAAATACTGTACCTATGGAAAGAGTACTTCGATCGCAGAGATACTTTGCTGATTATGCACTTCTAGTACCGCACAACCCTGGATTCGTAAAATGTAATTTAGGATGGCAAATATATACAAACAATATCTTATATTGATATGTTAAAATATTATTCAGTAGGTAAGAGTAAAATAAACATGAGCATACATATTAAATTTAAAGTTACTATCTCAGATATTCATCTGCATTTTTACTTAACAAATGGTTAATCTTTATTTTACTAAAATTTAATTCTACTTATTTTTTGAGTAACACCAAAATTTCGTAAATTAACTTCTTAAACATATTRTTTGTCGGTCATTACCTCACATTACTCATGGAACTTGGGAGTATACCTGCAGAAAATAGATTCTATTAGAAGTTACATTAGCAGAAAAATCTGTATACTCTCGTTAGTTGTAGAACAACTTTAAATGTCAAATTATTGAGGTATTGCATTAGTAAGGTACTACACATTTAGATTATTTGTAAAAAAAACCATATTGCAACACCAATTAACAAATCACAGACTTCATTCGTAGGGAAAAACAAAAATCAGTCGTGTTCAAATAAAACACGTCACCTTGCAAACATTATTATTCCCTGTAGACACAGATAAGATAGCCGAAGCGGGTATATAAAACAACACGGTTAACAAAAATGCAGTACAGTGACTATAAATCTAGCAACATGGTCGGTAAGTCACTTTTTGTTCATCATATTAAGTGAAACTTGAAGTGCACTTTATTGTTATGCGTATAGATTTTTTATATTGATATACTGGCGTTGTAACATACAATTCGAAACAATTTCCAGAACCGAACTAATTAATTTATTTAAGGATAAAGTGCATTTCTAGGCTTTAGAGGTGAAAATCTTTGAAGAAAGCTGTTTAGGTTCCAACCAGAACTTTTTAGAAAGAGAAAATTTTGTCTTTAGGTGATACTAAAAATTTAGTAGTGACAAAATTATATATGTATGGCAAATTATTGTTCCAATAACTGAAAAAACAGAGGTTTTTATGATTTACCTTAGGTTGCTGGATTTGAAAGAAATGTCTCCATCCAGAGGATCTTTGTATTAAATGTACTGTGGTTAATGTTTAATAGAGCGCTGTAGCATAGTCCTCTGTAACATAATATACGAAATTAGAAATAAATCTAGTAAATTAACATTTAAATAAGTTATAAGCAAATATTTATTAAGTGATTCAGTAAATATAGAAGTTACGATACCGTAAACTAACATTACATACGAATGATTCGAAATATGTCGCATTAATCCGACGAAAATAAACATAAGATAGCGATAATTTCCAGACATCTTTCCTATGATCTTCACAACTAATTACACATATCTCCAGAATCAAGCTTTTTAGTTTTAAGGCAAGCCTTACCGGTTTTGAAAGACCAACTTGGCATATTTTGCTTTAAACAAAATAATGGTTGTAGTTGACGATAATTTTCTGTTTGTGCCAAGTAATTTTTACGTGTTTATAGTAGATATTGATCGGTTAAGTCCTGAATATCTGTTTAATCAGTACCTAGATTTATTTCACTAATATTTTAGATAGGCGTTTTTCAATTTTCAATTTCAAGTCTTGCAGGTGTATTTACAGGTACTATACGTTTATTATATCTGCTTTTCAAGACATAATCCGTTTAGCTCCAGATATTTTATAGATCTATATCATTTATTGGAAATATAGCTCGGTCGTCATTATTTGTGTGTTCAAACTTAGTCAGCTTTCAAAACTGTTGCCTCATTACTGCTTTTGTCAGCAAATTAAAAGGATATTAACCAGATATGGCATACAACAAGTATATGTATATATTTCGACGTCATTAAATCTATCTCGCCTTTACCTATCCTCAGATTTAATATACCTAGTCTTTATACTGCAATACGTTACGTGTATTCGTTCAAATAATTATGTCTTAAATAAATACCTATTCGTATTGGTACGCACGAGATTTTTTTACATATATTATTAAAGATTTTTAAAACCTCTATTGCTTTTACCCTTCTTATGGACTAAGAACCAAAAATACGACGTTAGATTTCAAGTTTCGATAATAATGCAAAAGAAACTTTGTATACTTTCTACCACTGTGCTTATATGCACTAATTTTTGTTTATTTTTAAAAATAAATATTAAAAAAGGTAAAAGGTAATGGTTTTCCGATAATATACGTAGAAAAATATGTAAAAGAGCTTTATTTTGAGGGTATTAAAACAGAGCATTCTTATATTACGAGCAAATGTTCAAAGTGTGATCAGTCAGTTATACACCTAGACACACCTAGAGATGAATTTAGTGATGAAAAAAACGGACATTTTCTTTGTAAAATCGAATTTATAGTGTTGCATCTTGAAAAATCGTTGATTAAAAAAAATCAATTCACCATTTGGGCTAAACTTTCATTTTTCGAACTAAATCTATAACAAACAGTACGTACCGCTGTTACCGCAAGAATTCTGGTTGGAATCAGTAGCACCCCTCGTACTTTTACCATTGTAATTGCCCTCCGTCTTTTCTAGACCGATACGGTTTTAACCCGGACTATTATCCGACCGCCCCACCAAACCTGTATCCCAATCCCAACCTCTCGCAACCACCCTGTGAATTTCCCGGACGTCCACCCAGATATCCCGGCGCAAACGGCAGTAATTCTTGTTGTCCACCGCCTCACCACACTCCCGGATTTCCTCCGGGTGGATGGCACCCTCCGGGTTATCCCGTCCATCCTCATCAGCCGATATACCCGTCGCCCCCTCATGTTTCACCGCCTGGTTATCCGCATCCACCACTTGATAGTGGGGTTCAGATAGCAAAAGGTGAGACTTGGTGTTTTTGTATAGTTCAGACATTTATTTCATCTCCCCATGAAGTGCAATAAATAATTCCAGGCGACCACCCCTTTAATAGTTAGTATAGTTTCAAATGAAACCACCCCCAAAAGACTATCTGCTACTTTAACACGCTGGAGGGATCAACGGTAATATCTGCTAAAAATATATAAAAAATATAATGCAGACCATCACGAGGATAACGTKACTATTTGAGGAGTGATTCTGTAAACAATTATTTATATAAATATAAATATATATATAAAAGGGACATCCTTCACACGAAACTTCTGTTTACATATCTCCAAAAACGTTTTAAAAATAAAAAATACATTATGGAGCACCTACCATTTTACAATGACAATTTGGGTCCATTGTACAAAAAGGACTCTCACCAATCTCACTAATGGCTATAATGAGCTATAAAATTTTACGAGCAGACAAAATAAGTGTCTGAACTATAGACATTTTTCAACGCATTAGTTTTATCGTGATATCACATGACATTCATAGCGTTTATGAACGTGGTAACAACACATTTGTACATAACATACATGATGGAAAAATTGTTATAATTTTCTGGTTTACCTATGTATACCTTTATCAATGGTCCAGTGAAAAGGTTTATATTAGCTTTTCTAGATGAAAATATTGATGGTGATCTACTAGTTTCACAATTAATTTCTACGTGTTTTTAATTTTTCTGGATATATAAGTATTTATAAATACAAACGATAGTAAGTAACATGCTTTTATCGCTGCAATTATAGAAGCACGATTACAAGTAATTGCTTTTAACAAATACAAGTGTGTGTGGCAATATTTTGAAAACTAGAATTACATATCAAATATTAAGGTGGATATATCATTTACACTGAGATTCTCAGTTAACACGAAAACAGAAAATACATTTCTCCCGGGTCTCCAAACAACAAGTCGTTCCTTCGAAAAATTTTTGTTGCTAGATTATGAGATTTAATTAAACCTATGTTCAAACCGCAGGGATTTTTTGGTATCTTATTTTGCAATCTGGTTTGCCAGAACGCTTGTCAAGTTGTGAACATAAGTATCTGATAAGCATTGCTATTTGTTGCTAACCGTCTGAGTGGGTGTGTCGTTTACTATACGAATTTATAACTCATGAAATTTACTTAAGCGAAGTCCCGGATATTTGGTGGATCAATAAACAAGAGTAGGTAAAATGTTACAAAATAGTACGAAGTTTATTCAAGGGTCGATTTCAAGTACTTTGCTTAGTTGTAATATTGAAAGCAATTTGATAAATTCTATGGAAGTTATTTTTGTAGACTGATTATGTAATGCAGATAATGATAACAGAGCTAAACATACCTTTTTATTTAATATATCGATAACATGTATCCAATAATATCTATCATTTTGTTCGATGGTATATAGTAGAGAACCTAACTCGACTGATATAAATTTTGTATGAACCATCTTAAAAATGTTTCCAGCCATTTTCGAGAGAAACCCGTGTTTTATATATCAAGTGATATACCTATTTAATACCATTACATTTCGCTTCTTTAATTTGACTATAAACATTTCATATTAAAGACACTACAGCTAACGCATGATTTGAAAAAGGTGATCTAGACAAAAAGAATGTGTGTTTTATAGCAACAATTTAACAAAACAGATATTGTAACAGCAAACAATGAACAAGTATATGTATTTATCAGTCTAAAGGCTATTATTTACAAACAAATCGTACCTATACCAAATATCACGGTGCACAAGGCTTACTCACCAATCATTCGCGCTGACCCCATATTATCTTCATGACTAATAAAGCATGTGAACGACTGTTCCGAATAGCTACCTTATCTCTCAAATTTTTGCAGGATATTATTGGGTGCCAACATCAGCTGCTCGTGGGGTTCCCCCGACTGCAGTGCACGGTGGTGTAGACCAGGATGGAACCCAAATCTATGTGGGCAGAGCTTTCCACGAGGGAGACTGGGTACCAGCTAAAGTTATCCCCGAGAAGGACGTGGCCTACATTGCCTATGGCGGAAAGGAACATGCTAAATCCGAATTTGAGGTTGGTATACATTTCATCCGGTAGTTCGTCAATTTTAAGTATAAAGTTTACTTATATTTATACAAGGATGAATTTTTATTTTGATCGGGCTATAAATGACCTGCTAGGTCCTCGGACCTCACACCCTTKGCTTTTTTCTTTGGCTTTATCTAAAACAGAGTGTAAGGACACTTTGAACACCTCCACACATCACTCCAGGTGTGATTAACAATTTTTCTCGAAATAACACTATACTTTTTTCACGTGGTAAGATATGCATAAAAAATTCTGTATCAGAACTGAAAAAAAAACTCCCGGTAAGACATATCGTCAGATTTATTACCAAATGATTTCTATATCCTATTGCATATGGTTAGATATAGGGTCACAAAAGAGGTCGATTATGTTACCTTCAAAAGTACGTTACTGATTGATTATACCAGAATTGTTATAGGATTAGACGTGCTATGATTTACGACTCATATTGCAGTTGCTTATATAGATTCGTAAAATAATGCAATGTTTGTTTTATCATAGGTGTTGTGTGAGCAAAGGTTTGATTGGGTCCCAACAAGCGGTGGTAACATTCCACCAGGTGCAGTAGAAGGAGGTCGCACTGCTGATAACGAAACTTTGTACATTGGTCGTGTATACCACGAGGGATCACACACTGTAGGAAAGGTAAAAATAACGTGACAGCTATAAATAAGACATATAATACAAATAAAGACAGCATATGATACTTTACTACTGTTGCTATAACGGCACTTACTGAACAAATTACCTCTTTCATTTTCTAGTAGCATCAACACTACGACTCCACCTCCATAAATTATAAATTTTAGAATTACCATCATATCTAGGTATTGTAGGACACAAAAAGAAAAGTAAATTCCTAAAATTTCATTGATTAGGTCTGATGATATAAGATTTATTTAAAATAATAACATTTATTGGTTCACGTAAAAACTAGGATTGTTAGTTTAAAACTGTAATACCAATTTTAAGTGTTCTGATTATATATAATGTTACACATTAAGTTGTTTTTTTTTTCATTACTTGTTTCTGTCTTTATGCACTTTTTCTGATATCATCAACGATTATCCTTTGTCCCCTAATGCAAGATTTTGTGCACGCCTATGCGTGCACATTTGCAACGTATATCAATGCAGCTGTCAACACCTATTGTATTCCAAAGATGCCGATTGCCTGTTGAATGGCATTTTACGAGCATTTTATTACCTCGTTTATAGACTGCGGCCTCTGTGCAGTAGCGTAGTTTGCCAAGGGGATAATCTTTTTAGTATTTGAAAATAGCAATATACTCTAGTTCATAAAGTGTTTAATGTACTTACCTAATATGTTATTTAGCTATATATCTTATCCTCATAAATATTAATATTTCGATATTTCTAGAAATTTGAAAAAACATATTTAGGTTCAATTTCTATAAGTTCAAGAAAATGGAAGTTGTAGTTTAGTGCAGTTGACAATATTTCTTCCATAAATTAATTTTTAAGCAGGAATTCTGCATTCTTAATTTCACTTAACTACTGAAAAGTAAATGCAGTCTAAACCTTATATATAAATACCTACGTGACTTCCTTTAGAAATACAATTTTTACATTAACCATAATTTGCAGGTTCATCCAAGCCACGGCACCTGCTACATCCCTTTTGGTGGTGAAGAAGTTGGCTATCCCTCTTACGAAATTTTGGTTCTTCGTGGATAAATCATAGTATTAATTACTTCATTTTTTTGTTTGCTTTATACCTACATTAATATATTATTATTTCACCCTTAAATGTAACTCCAAAATTTGTGTACATTGGTTTTACTTATATTAAACAGAATGTTCCTTGATTAATGTATCTTTTATTATAGTACCTATAATTACTAGAGGAGACTAGAGGCATTCTCTTTTCAAATATTTAGATATCCATAAGCTATAGGTATTTCCAATTTTCTTTTATTAAATAATTATTCTTATAAATTGTTTTTAAATTATTTAAATTCTAAAACTGCCTTTGAATAATAATCCCAAAGGTAAAAGTCTAATGGAGTCAAGTCTGGAGAAGTAGCTGGAGAAAAAGTTTCAAAATTCTCTTAGATATAATTTAATGTTTGCACACCTCTTTTTTCGATTGATTTCTACAGAACTAAAAATACATTTTCAATATTGAAAATAAACCCAACATTTTAATTCTTAAATTACTTTATTTACAAACAAATTCGATCATCAGTATCCTGCATGCTAACATCGCTATCCTTAACTGTGCTAACAGTTGCATCTACATCTTCTTCATCTTCATCTTCAGCCTCCATTTCAAAAATCCTAATTTTCCGGCGATTCTCTGACAAAACAATTGAGACTTTCCGACTGCCAGACACGGAAAATTGTGACACATCCATGTATTCAATGGTTTTGAAAACGACAAGAAAATCAAACCCGTTATAAACAGGCAAGTTTTGCTCCCCTATCTTTGTACCTGTGTCGACACGAGCCAACTTCTCAAGAGTTAGAGCCACATTGAATTGTGCAATCATTGCTGAAGAACTGCCTTGAAGAAGTATGGATAATATACTTTTGGAGTAGAAGCTCACATCGACAATTTTATGGTTTTCTCCACCCTGTGAGAAGTAAAAGTAGCCGGCTCGAATACCCTCATCATCAGTTTTCATGTCAATTAAACATATCCTTTCATGTGATGTAGGATATGCAAATCCAAAAAGGACCGACTTGGTGCATAAACTCCACTGGGAGGTACCTATGCTACTCTCACAACATTCAAAACAATTCACAACACCTTTCAAAGTAAACTGCGGCTTTATCAAGTCTTTGGATTTTCTGAAAATGTCGTGTATCGAAGTTTTCAAGTCTTTCAATTGTTCCACCAGTGATTTATCCTTGTAATGATGGAATATCTCAGGATGTTCTCTAACACAGTTGTTCTGTTTCAAAAAATTCTGCCATTCGTTTTCATCCTCACAGGCAGGAATTTTTAATGAATAATCACTCAAGTACTGGCCAAGCCTCTCCATGACGAATCCAGACTTGTTGCTGCTGTCAATTTTGTCGAAATTTTGTAAAAATTCTGCTATATTGGCCAAATCTTGCTGGGTCATTTTCGTAATTTCCGGTGGTACCGGCTCTTCGATCAGATGCATTATGGAAGTGTACAACCAACGGAAGAAGGCTTTGTAATTGATCAAGGAGTGGTTAATTATCTGCTGCATTTCTCCACTTTTTATGAGGAATGCACCATTCGCATTGATTGCTTGCGTAATGAGGTCTTCATGCAGTCCAAAGATCTGTAATAAAAAAAGCTTGTGTTGCATATTATGTTTATACCTTCTTCCAACAACCGGTAAGCACTCCCAATAAGATTTAGAAATTCAATTTTATCTGTGTAACTTGAAAAAGACAAATGACTCACTTTCAATATAACTACTACATTGATGTGTATGGTAAGACACAAATCATTAGGAACAATTATTTTTTAAACAATAATGTGATAGACCTAATGGTATTCCAACATATGTTTTTAAAAGATGTGGAAAAAATGCTAACAAATCATTGTCAGATTTAATTGTGTCAAGTAAGCCGTGGTTAACGTAATGTAAAGCCCTAAAAATTTACAAATCCCCAATTTTTTTCTAAAATTTTTAATAAGAAGTAAAAGATAGATGGATATGCACTTACATCATACTTATGTGCCATTCGAGCACATCCCCTGAGTTCAGCCAAATGATACGTAATATTCTGTCCAGTCTTCATCACATATTTCAGCAGCAATTTTTGTATATTGGCGTAACTCATTTCGATCGTCTGTCCAAATTTCTCCAATCCCTTCTTGGTCAAATCGTGAACAAGAAATTCCTCCAGTTCATTCGAACATATTCCAAACATCAGCAAGTCTAAGAAGTCTGCAGTTACACCACCTTCGGGTACCTTGGCCGCGTATTTCGACAGTTTCGTGTCCATTTCCATCAGGATGTTCTCCCACGATTCCGTTATGGTTGTTATCGTACCGGACAGATAATCTAGCAAAGTGTACAGTCGTTCATGCTTAGAAGCAACAGCAAAAATTTCCCTCGTATGAGTTTTGAATACTGCTGAATTTATCACGATGATTTTTAATTCATCTCCTACGTCCTTAACAGTGACGAATAAGGTATCTAAGTTTTCTGAAAATCCGACGTTAACAAGCGAACATTCACAGCCAATATATTCGTTCATATCTAAAATGGCACATGTGAAACTACCAAATACATTCAGATGAAGATGTCCGTCTTTTGTGCCAATAGCCAGCAGGTTGAAATCTGTTTGGTTTTGGAGCAAATTGTTTACTTTTGAGTCATCATCATTGCCAGCTGCTGCCGTATATGTACCAATAGCTTTAATCTCAGGAAGGTACAGTGTAGAATGGTCCTGTAAGCAAAAAACACTCCCTTGCTATAGATTTAATTTTATCCAATGACACTACTCACAATGTGCTTCAAATATTCATTTTCTTCAACTTCATCTGATAATAGAAACGAACTATCACTAGCCTTTGGTTTCTCTTGTATCCAAAACATACACGTTACATCCCCAGTGATATTTAGCGACTGCAGCTTCATCTTATTTTCAACATTTACAAGAAGAACCTCACCTTTAACACAATTTAAATTTGAGGATAATCTAAAGCAAAGGCAGAAGGCAAAATCCTTACCGGAGCTATAGGCAATAGCCAGTACTTTTCCATCAGGACGCCAACTCAAGCTTTTAACTCTTTCACCCTCTTTGTTGGGACTTAAAATCCATGCTCTTGTCCAAGATAGCCTATGGAGGGCCACTTCGCCTAAGCAAATAGATATTTGTACAATATACATGCAATAAATACCTGCTGTACCTACCTTTTACATTTGCCAATGCTACGATGTCCATGCGATCACTCCATAACATTAATTCTACTTCGCTAGCTAAGTTTTTCTCTTCGACTTGTTTTATGGAGCTTAAGTGATACATTTTTAAAATGCAGCAATAAATGTAAGGCTTCTTTTCATAACCTTAAACACAAGTGTTCACCTCATCACCTGTTTACGTCTTATTCTTCTTGTTTTTAGTTTTCTGGTCTTTCCTGGCATCCAGTTGGTAGAAAATCTGTTTCCTGGTGTGTGTATACAATTTGTAATTGTAAACATAAACAATATGAATGTAAACACTGGCTTTTCCGGCCGCCACGTGCCGCTCAGTTGGCTATCCAATAATCAATGTTTACTCCATCACGTGATTACGATACACACGTTTATTGGTTGGGTGCGTTTACTACTGTACACTGTTGTAGTACGCTAGTAGTATTTGTAGTAAGATGAGTGGGCTAAACTGGACGATTTTAAACATATTTGGAGGGTTTATGAAGAAAATTTGTTGGCGGATTTATAAAAGTAATGCTTTCTATGGTAGAAACGCCTATATAATGGAAAGAGTTAAAGTATAAATTGCTTTAATATTGGCAACATCGTGACCACGTGAGCACTTCAAGGCAAGTCGACATTTGACAATTTGCTCGCCTTTTTACCGACATTTGTTGTATGGTAACGCGAATTACACTATTTTTAAATTGTATTGTTGCTTGGAAACACATTTTTGGAACTCAATTGGCTGAAAAACCTGTAACAATGGACAATCTAGAAGCAAACATCATGGATAAATCCATGCGTTCTGTCTTTGGTGGGGTCCCCTACATTCCTATGAGTACCTCATTATAATTTTGGTGTTTTTTAGTCGGAAACATCCCCTATGAAGCCACAGAAGAGAAATTAAAAGACATCTTTGGCGAAGTTGGACAGGTTTTATCTTTTAAGTAAGTTAAAAATTAGTTTACAACATGCATAACCTGCAAGTCTTTTTTCCAGGCTCGTTTTCGATAGGGAGACAGGCAAGCCGAAAGGTTATGGCTTTTGTGAGTATAGAGATCAGGAAACCGCCTTGAGTGCTATGAGGAACCTTAACGGATATGAAATCGGTGGACGTAATCTCAGGGTTGACAATGCCTGTACGGAGAAGTCGAGAATGGAAATGCAGAATTTSCTGAATCAACCGCCCGTTGAAAACCCTTACGGTGAACCCATCCAGGCCGAGAAAGCTCCCGAAGCCATCAGTAAAGCAGTTGCTTCGTTGCCTCCGGAACAAATGTTCGAGCTCATGAAGCAGATGAAATTGTGTGTGCAGGTAGATTGAAGCTCCCATGTGTTTGGGTTTGTTTAATCTATTTCTTTGCAGAATAATCCAACGGAAGCTCGTCAAATGTTGTTGCAAAACCCTCAATTGGCCTATGCGTTACTGCAGGCTCAAGTGGTCATGCGGATAATAGATCCACAGACAGCTTCTGTAAGATTTTGTGATTATGTGATATAAAGGTACYTTAATATTCATATATTGTAGACTTTACTGCATCCAGCTACTCAAGTACCAGCAGTACTACTTCCGAGTGATAAGCCGGCTACAGGTCCTGTCCCAATTAATACTTACAATCCTATTCCACAACCCGTTCAGCCACCAGTACGCAATGAGTTCCCGCCACAGATGGTACCACCTGTAATGATGACTAACAACCAGCCTCCTGTGTTTGCAGGTAAGGGAATTTGTGAGAAAGCTAAAATGAGTTGAAAAGAATGATAAACTAATCTATCTCTTACTGTCTTTCCCATTATTATTTCATCTAAATCTTCTGCTCTTCTGACATGTCTGCCATAAAATTTCTGTATTCGTCTTTCAGGTCAAGKTATTGAMCTGCGTTCTTTGGACCCCAGAGGAAGCGATCCTAGATTGTCAAGAATTGCTGATCAGGACATGCGTACCCTTCCCGGGCAGCTGCCCAATCCTTTACCACCCGTTGGAGAAAAGTAAGTATGCTTAAATTCACAACTACTTAAATCCGAATCCTTTTATCCTCTTTTTGCAAAGCATATCGAAATTGGACATAAAACTTGACAGGTACGATAAAATATAGCAGATAATATGTTCAGTAAATAATTGCCCAGAATAAGAATTTATTCACTAGTGTTACCTTACAGTTTTGAGGAACAGTCTTTGTAGTAAAAACAAATGGAAAAATGTGTTATTTGAAATTTTTTTGTTTCCCACAGCTTTACTAGAGATCCCAGGCAAGTTTCTGGGTATGGTAATGATCCACGTCAACAAGCAAGGCTTGATCCAAGACAGAAACCTATCCGTAAGTAATAGCTATTGAGTTAGAAATGTATTTCCAATATTGACATTTTAGAGCCGGTACCGACACCTGTCGCTCCTCCAGTGACCAGACCACCACAAGGTCCCGTACCCCCACCCGTAGGTCAGTCTGTGCTCAACAGGGTCAATCCAGGAATGTCACCAAATATTGGACCTGCTGGTGCTTCTGATCAAGAAAAGGTAAACATATCTTTTTCTTTCTCGTATTAGGATGTTACGAAATAGGATGACATACAGAAAAATGAAATAAGTCGACATGTTATCATAACAGTTTTATGTTTATTTTCAGGCTGCGCTCATAATGCAAGTTCTGCAGCTGTCTGATGAGCAAATTGCCATGCTACCACCAGAACAAAGAACAAGTATTTTGGTTTTGAAGGAGCAGATTGCCAAGAGTACACAGCGATGAATTGGTTTTTCAAAGTCACAATTTAATATTCCACATTATCTGCACGTTATATTATAATTTGGAATAAAACTAATTAATAATGACTTAACAATGTTTTTACAGGTAAAATAAATATCATTAGTATGTGATTCAGTTACTTTATTGTCTCTTTTTCCTATCCTAAATCCAATACTGCATCAAGTGGCGATCATCTTCTGTTTGTGCAACTTTTGGTTTTTGTGTTTTCAGTGCCAACTATATATTTTCTTATGAACACCATAATGGATTTTTACATAGGTAGGTAGAGCCAATGTTTGATGAATCACCTATTACTGTGATTTATATAAATAAACAAAATTTAAAAAAATAATATTTCAGCTATKAATYKTGATAGACTACTTTAAAATCTATCCCAGGTTGATACTGAGGGACTACTTTACTTCTTTGTCATTTTCTCTGTTATTAAAGCAGATATCCAAAATCTGTTTGCAGGGTGTGTTAGATCGAGCAATTCTACCCCATTTAATGTTAAACATGTCACTTTTGCTGCTAATCATCAAAATGCGAGTAGAAAAAAAGAAAAAATAATATTTCAGTTATTGATGCAAAGAAACTGTCTTGCGTTTTTATCGTTTTCTCTGTTATTAAAGAAGATACCTAAAATCTATTTTCGGAAGTGTTACATCAGACAATTCCACCCCAATTTGATACTAAACATGTCCTACAACAAGAAAAGGGAATATTTAAGATTTCAACTATTGATGTGTAGAGACAAGTTCACGTATTGCTATTTTCTCGTTTATCAAAAAAAATATTCAAAATCCGTTTTCAGTGAGTGTTAGATCAGACAATTTTACCACATTTTGATACTAAAGATCTCGTGCTTCGGCTGCTAATAATCGAAATGCGAGCAAAAAAACGAAAGGGGAAATTTTCGTATTTAAATTATTGATACCAAGATTACCAAGGGACTACCTTGAGTTTTTGTCATTTTCTTGGTCATTAATGCAGATATCAATTTTCAGTATTTTAATTTACAATAAATTGTATTGTTCAAGCGAGTTGGATAATGTTTGATAGGTACTTATTAGTGATACCACCGTTGTTAAATTCATGGCGCAACTTGTCGGCTCAATAATATCTAGTGGCTTTATTTAATTAATACTGTACCAAGTGATTGTAGTTATCTATTTCTATAATAAAAAGAGCACGAGCAATTCACATGGAATTATTTGCGTTATGACTTTTGGGGTCAAACGATTACAAAACAGCCAGTGGCCTGGCAACGGGAGAAGCGTAAGGTACCTATTGGAAAAAATCTAAAAACACTCTTCTAATTCTTCACGTTTTAAAATCACATTTTTCCGTTATAAAGTGAGGTCTTAAGAACGAGGAAATTGTTTCATACCATTTTACGTTATTTTTGGTTCGCTGCTAGTAGTTTTCATATTTTGAGTAAAGATGCGCTAAAATTTGTATTTTAATTGTTATGTTCAGGTACCATGATCCCTTTAACGAAGAAGATTACGGACTTCACTGGAAGGGGCTTGTTATCGCGCCACAACAAGCTGTTCAATGCTCTCGTGCTTTTTATCAACTTAAAATAATAATATTTGAAGTCCGTGTGCACAGGACTGGCATGCTTACGCTCATTCACGTGTTTTAGAAATAGTCTCACGTGAAGTGGCGCGCTTCTTGAACATCCTTGGACATCGAACAGTATTGCATCCAATTCAGTGGCGTCGCTGATGCATACTTTATGACTACAAGGGCATATTGACAGGGCTACCATATACATTTAATAATTTATTTAACATAATTTCCTTTGAGACTTATATATTTAGCAGAAGGTTCATAAAGTAATGCTAAAATCTTAGAGCATGGAGCATATTATCCCATACAGCAGCAGATGTCCTTTATAAATCTAATAGATTAGACGATAACGCCTCCCACAGGTGTCCAGTTATTGACCAACCTAATTTACTCCATTAATAAAAGCAATTACTGTGAAAATAAGTCTTTATATTATTAAAATACTATTTTACAAGTGCAACGCATGACGAAACATCATGTTCTTTTTTGACCACTAATTTGGACCTGCAGAATTTGGAAATGGTATCAGTTGGGCGCTAGCTATAGCGGTTCGCTCGAAAAGCGACCTAATTTTTGTCGCCTTACGTCCTAGCTCATTTCTGGACACATTTTTGAAATCTGCAGCTCAAAATACATCGGTATGTCGATTTTGAGCGAAATACAGGATCTGATAAAAATCACGAAACATCAAAGTTCTTTTTTGACCACGAAATTTTTTCATCTCCGATTTAGACAAATTCATGTTTCTTTACTAATTTGGACGTGCAGAAATTAGAAATGGTATCAGTTGGGCGCTAGCTACAGCAGTTCGCTCGAAAAGCGACCTAATTCTTGTCGCCTTACGTTCTAGCTCATTTCTGGACACATTTTTGAAATCTGCAGCTCAAAATACATCGGTATGTCGATTTTGAGCGAAATACAGAATCGGATAAAAATCACGAAACATCAAAGGCTAATCCCTTTGTTCTTTTTTGACAACAAAATTTTTTCATCAACTACAGAACAAAACTCAAAAATCGTAGAGTATAAATAAGAACAAATAAAAACACACAGGTGAATACTATTCCGATCAGTCTTATACGGACCTAGATGACATCTGGAACTAACATTAACCGCTGTAAAACGTAAAATCTAAATTTATTATACAATTTTAATCAAAATCGACATTAATCTAAAAAGTTTCATCTTCTGGTACAGCCTGGTCGTTTTCTATAAAATAATCCAGGATAACAATAGTTGAGTAAGAGTAAGTGCAATCACAGGGACCGTAGGTGGTAAGTAATCCTTCATTATTGCAGTTAAAATCCTTTACTGAGGATATATAATCTTAGGAAACTGGAACTCCGTGTATAGGTATGAATAGTTGAATGATGCACTGTTAAACAATAAACTGTTTACTGCTGTTATTACGGGTAGATACTGTTTCGGTGTTACACACGTCTTTGAATATGAGAAATGAAATAGAATCTGTTTAGACAATAAAGAACGTATATCAAAATTTCCCTGCTCATAGTAACGCCACTGTTTTGCTTTGCTCGATTACATGGGTCTAGTCTAGTATCCTATTAAATTATTGGCTGACGTTCGAGGGCTTGCCTTGCATTACATGAGAGATACGACATTTTTTTATTTAAAAGCTTCTTATGTTTTGTTGCCCCGATTAAACTATCAGCTACAAATAGGAACAAACATATTTATCTTTATTATGAAGCCTGTTAATACATTTGTTAATCAAAAAGTGCCACAAAGTCGTGCAAGGCTTCAATTCAATTAATTGTATTAGACAATGCTTCTTAACATTCTGCTCAGATTGAAAAATTTCTGTGACTTTTTTAAGTTGTACAAATATTACTTTTAAAAAATAAATAGTATACACGAGTAATTCAGTTAAAAAGAATAACCTACATTTGCAGATCAAGTAAATAATTATTGCTTCAATTACAACGAAAGTAATTCAGTTACTTTTTTAAGTAATTAATTATTTATAAACACTGGCTTAACAATGACTTAATTTTTCAATTAGTATATGTGATACTCATATCACAAATTGAGTACTTACAGTTGAAATGAGATTAGGCAGTTTTCGATTCTGGGAAAAATGGTTGTTATTAAAAAATACTGATGACACCATAACATGTCACTTCTAATGTGATTGATTGATACGAATCTCCTCTGATCTCCACAGATCAAACGGTTTTTTTATATTATTAATAAGTCTTTCCTCACCCAAAACCTTTTCTCAATAACTACATGATAAAAAATATCCTGTGTTAATAAAGTGATAAATGGCATGTGCACCATAGGTGCTAATATGTTCCGAACACTCAACCTTAGTATCTTCCGAGTACAAGGTGATAGGTTACAAAGTTAAATGGAATGTTACAAAATATATATTAAAGAAAGTCTAACATTAAAGAGAGCGGTTGCCGCCATCTGCAATCTACATGGTATACAATATTTTGTTTATTAATCTAAGTGTATCAAATTACAGCAAAAGTGCCACGCAGTGACGCCTCACATAGCGGTAATTTTCCTATTTGCCACTTGCCTTTTAGCAATAACAAAATTCTAGAGGTTTATTGTACATCTGCGTAAACAACTAGTACTTCAACACAGGTTCACTGATCAGCCTTGGCAACGAAATTATTTATAGTTCTGGTAAAAATATGCTTATTTAAGAATAATTACATCACGTACGATAATACTTGATTGCCAACTAATATATTTATATTTTTGCATACAATAACGTGGACATAAATTATAAAGACGAGAGGTAAAGAGCTCTAACTTAACATGCACATCTTTATATGTCAATTAAAAATTTTAATAAGGTAAAAATACAAATCTTGAACAATTTGGATTGTATTCACTTTAGGTCAAATAAGCAGATTTCCTTCATAATTCTATAATCATCTATGCAAAAGCGTTTCGGCAAGAAATAAACGGATTGTTATTTCATGTCCAAATAAAGTGCATCCAGGTTACTGCCAGTTAATTTTTTATGTGTTAAATATTCCCTTTTTGCACTAATTCTTCATTTAATTCTATAGTTCTTGTTCTGAGACGTGTAAAACTGTTTTTAGGAGTTGGGTTCCCTATTTTTGCAACGCTCTGCTTAAACATGCCAGTATTTTCTCAAATAACGTTAGCAGCTATATGCCTGATTAATCATTATACTTATTAAAGTCGTATTTAGTGAGTGGTACACCTCTATTGCAACTGCGATTCTTTCATTTATTTCTTCATCCATACTTCCATCGCTTTGTATTGTAACTCCTAGGTACTTAAAACTTTTAACCTGTTCTATTTATTTTCCATTTATTGCTATGTCTATCCTTTGTCCTTCTTTCCTATGACCATTGTTTTGGTCTTGCTCGTATTGATTAACACTCTACGTTTTGTTAATTCTTTGTCCCACGATTCTACATTTTTTGTAACTTTTGTTCATCTACTGCACAGATTATCAGGTCATCTGCAAGTTTTACCACCTTTAATATTCTATACCCTAATGTCAGGCTTAATATCTCCCCCCCTCCTTGCCTTAATCCATCCACTACCTGGAAATCCATTCATTTCGTTACTTGTTCTGACGTAATGTTTTGTGTTACTGTATAAAATTTCGATGCTTGTTCTCAGCTTGATATTTCTTCGCACTTTTCTAGGGATGTTATCAAATCCCTTCTCTAAATCCTGGAATGCAAAACAGATTCCTTTGTCTGTGTCAAATCGTAAATATATGGTCTTGCATGCTTCGCCCTCTTCTAAACCCGTTTTGTGCTTACAGCTTTTCTCTTAATCTTGCTTCCATCGGTCTTTGCCACCTTTGCTAGGTACCACACTTAACAGTGCAGTTGTTCTATAAGTCCCCCATTCTTTTTTGTTCTCCACTTTCCAGTCCTCCAGTACAGCTCCTTCATTCCATGCCAGATTAAATATTTTTATTAGCATTTTCCTCCCGTCTGGTCCCATACTTTTCAACATTTCTGGTGCAGTTAAAGGAGAAAGTATGTGAAAAGATCAAGCTATTCATGTTTCGAAGTTTAAGCGACAGAGTTAGCCTTCAGACTAGCGACCACCTACTTTCTTTTATTTTAATATTTACTTTCATTTTACGAGGGCATTGCAATCGCCTTTTGATTAACTGCATACATTTGAGATATAATGTATATTTTTATAAAGTAAGTATATTGTATAACAACTGTCCCGCCTTCGAAAATATTTTTTAGCTTCTAGATCTCAACCTTCTTCCAGATGGAATGAAAAAATAAAACCACAGCCCACCCAAAATGTGTAGAAAAATTTAGCATTTTTGGCTGGACTATGTGAGTTTTGGCACTGCCTGTATTTGTGTCCAAAATAAGATACTATATAGCAACAGTAAACTACCACCCAGATTATACACAAACAAGGACAAATATTACCAAATACGCACATTAGATTGAGTTAATTACTTCGTACTGATAGGTTTGAGTTTTTTTGCATCCGGGTCATCCACTACTGGCATGAACAACTAGGAAATGCAACTAAAACGCACTTACAGATGTCTTTGATGTCCTTACTAAAAACCCTATATCTAAGACTTGTTTATAAGAAATTAGATGTGTAAAAGCGAAATGTAGAACTGCACGAAAAGTACTTTTAACTGACGTTCAATAAGCAATTGTAAACCAAGAGTTCTTTATTAACTGTGAATTAACTATGCGCGCATTATTAAGTCATACATACTCTTATCTCAATGTCATAAGAGTACAATGATGAAGTTGTTTTAAATTGTTGGATTAACGTATGAAATATTTAAACTACAATTTTCCTGAGCTTAGACCATTAGTCATGAAAAGATAACCTAATATATATTGCTAAAAATTATACTTCAGATATAACCTTTGATTAAAATTATTATACTAAAGTATTATCAGAAACCTTGAGCTAAGAATGAACAGTACAAGAATCAAATTAACATCGCAAAGACTCTAGATATAGTGGATAATAATAGTGACAAACTTGCGATAAATTAAAAAGGAAATTACATTTATTGAACATCAAAACGATATGATATGAATTCCAAAACAGCAATTTTGTCTTTATGCGATCCTTGCTCTTTCTCTAACCCTTTACGAAGAAAGATTGTAGTTCAGATATTTTATTCCAGAGCCTTCAGATGAGGAGGAGTCTGCACCACAATTCTGGTGTTGTATTGTAGGTTTAAAGATATTTGACATAACTTCAATTGTACCGATAGCCTTTGCCAACTAATGCGTTTCTGAGAAAAGCGGTTACTGTAGTTGTGCCTTCGCTTTACCGCTATAGAAAATATGTACCTGCTTTCGTAATAAGAAATTCTTTTGGAACTACACAAAAGAGCGACACTTTCAGGCAGGTAAGAGATAATAAAATAGGGTTCTTTTTCTATACAATTTAGGAATGGGCTAATTATATGTCGGAGCGTGTTGTTCTTACCTTAGATAATGCTATCATCAGTTTTTAATTGTACGCTTTCATTACATTTTTACTTAGCACAAGGGATTTTTTTATTTATATTTTATTTACGTTTTTTGTATACATAAAATCCTCAGGTTTACCATTCGCTTGAAGTTATTAAATTTGCTAGAATCCCAAAATTGATGCAATTATCTAAACTTGCACGTGTTTTTTGTTAGTGCAATATGGGCTTGTTTTGAGGTGACTTTAAGATATAATACGAAAATGAAAAAGCTGTGGAACGCCGCGAAAGTTTTGCACAAAAATTATTGCTCATTCATCATCCAATTTAAGGCATAATTGAAAGAAGTATCACGATTTTGCCTATATATCATGAATTAATCAATAAAATAGATATTTATAGGCACATGGAGGTAATAATAATAATAAAATGAAATAATTTAGTTCATCATTCTTTTCAGAACTGATTAGTTGTTGATTACGACTGACTAGCAAAACATGTAAGCCAAAAAGATTACATGTGGCTATTAAATCCTAATATTTGGATAGTTAATTGAGCATACATTGTATGAAGTGTAATAAACATCATTAACGAAACATGTTTCTCCGCAAACTACAAAAAATCGTTTAGTAATAACTTTTACAAACATCAAAAGAAACGTGTACGCATAAATATTATTCCACGTGAATATCAGACCTTTCTTTAACTATAGCGATATGTGCCAATAAGTTCTGAAGCAAACAACGGAAAAACTTCACCAATTGTCTTATAAAGAGTCCGGGTTGGGTCAATAACAGTTTGTCGAAGACCCAAAGCCTTGCGCAACATCATCCAGATCACGTGTAAGTTACACGCAAATTACAAGAGATTGTCCTGCACAAGATTGTAATTACAAGCCCACTGAATACGCAATCCTAATTTTAGATTTGTAATTGAGCGATAACGCACAGCGATCACGTTTACTTGCGCATGCCCGCAAATATATACTTAAAGCAAAGACTTCGATCGGTCCACGGTACTTCTTCCGAATCCTCGGCGAAGTCCACCAGCTACAACGTCCTTCTTCATCTCATTACTCACCTTTCTCAACAACAATGGAGCTGATCCCGAAGGAACAGACCATAGCGCTGAGGGATAAACACATTGGGTGAGTGCAAGTCGAGTATTGATTTTTTTCTGTAATTTTGCCCCGCAGAAACCAGGTATGATGTAAACATTTTGATTAAAACGTTTCGAAGCTGTTGGTTCAGATTTAAAATGAGAATTATTGTCTTATTTGATTCTTAAATCACAAAATATAACGTTAAATAGACTAAATTTTAGTGAGTGTAGTTAATTTACAACTACACCTTGCTTGTCCTACACCTTCCAACAATGCTAATTAATCAGTATCTGCCGGTGTTGAAAAAATGATTCATACCTGAGAAAATCATGTGTCGCACTTTATTTATTAGAAATTTTTTGCTTATCATTTAATATTCAATACCTACATTTATAGACAATGAACAATGCAGTGAGTAAATATTAGTTTATTAGCGTTACACATTTGAATATCACTACTTCGCAGGACCATATAATTGTTAGAAATGGACTGAATTCTAAGGTCGAACACCTTTAGCATCAATTTATCAGTTTTATTGTACATATTTACGACTAGTAAACATCCCGTGGTTATGAGATATGTTCAGAACTATCACAAATTAATATGTTTAGTTTAAACTCAGTTTAAAATTATTTGATCAGCACCGTTTAACATTATTGATTGTACAAATATGTACAAATCGCACTTCGCAAACTGACTACGTGTTTATAATGAAATTTCAGACAATCATGCCAGTTGTTCTTTCGCCAAACACCTTTGAAGATTGTTAGGGCTCTGGGCCAGTACATGTATGACGAAAAGGGCGATGCCTACCTCGACTGTATCAACAACGTTGCACATGGTAAGTAATTTGTAAAACATAGGGACAACTATTCTAAATTATGTTTTCCATTTTAACTACCATTCGTCAAAATTTCATGATTATTTCAGAAAATTTTACGTAGCGCAACAAAACATCCATGTATCATTCCTCACTTATCAGAATATCGTAATTAAAATACGACAACTAAGTGCGAAAATTTAATTTGGGAGAATGTTTTCCATTTGACTCTGAGCGCAGTCAACATTTTGTTAAAAAAGATGAACAGCAAGCTATGCATCAAAAATAGTATTTCTTTTTTGATTGGTAATTGAGTAATATTTATTTGCGTAAAAAAAGGTAATTTAAGATTTTAAAAGTTAGAAACGATTGAAACAGAGCAGTTTGTTACAAAAAAATACAGTTTTACACGCCTAAGTCGTATATAGATACTTTTAACACTGCGTTCAAAAACTGGAGAATCAGTAAACACATTTCAGCTCAAATTTAATATGAGCTTGTGATCCTTCCAGTGTGTACGGGTAGGTAGTCTACGTACACTCTACTTTTTAAACAATCCCAGAGAAAAAATTAAAGGAGTCAAATCCGGCGATCGTCGGGGGCATTCTACATCACTCTTGTCTTCTCTTACAATATCACAGTCCAGCTCATTCTGAATTATTTTAGCCATTAATGACAAACAATTTTATTAGTCGAACATAAAGCGGACACGTCTTTTTATTCCAGTTGGTCACTGCCATCCGGACGTTGTCAAAGCGGGCTGTGAACAAATGACCGTTTTAAACACCAACAACCGATTTCTGCATGACAATCTAGTCCTATGTGCCAAACGCTTAACCAGCACACTCCCAGACGAACTTTCGGTTTGCTTCTTTGTCAACTCCGGATCAGAAGCCAACGATCTAGCTCTTCGGATGGCGCAGATACATACAGGAAACGCAGATGTAATCGCGCTAGAACAGTAAGTTGATTTAGGTGTTAGAGGAAACTAATTTGGTAGAAGGACTTGGTCGTGTTTATAGTTTGTGGAATTTGGAATTGCATCGAAATCACAATCTCATTTTCCAAAGTCTCCGAACTATGCCATCTCCATCCGAAATAGCATGTTACAATAGTACAACTTCAACTAAGAATACTCCGCATTGAGGTATTCTTACTTGAAAGCTGGAAGTGCCCTCGTTTTGCCACGTTCAATTTCTAATATGGCTGTTAATTTTTCTATTCCAGCTTGCTAAGGACTGCCTGCGTTCTGCAGGCATACCAACCTGGATGGGTGGCTCGCAGAATTAACCAAAACTCTTCATTTCAGCCTCGACTCCGAGAGCATGGCACTTCCCAGTCTGTTACTTGTTGCTTAATTAGACCTTAAGAGATGACGGTCGCTATTTTATCACAGTAGCAGGCTCGGAACTTTTATTACAGCGCACGGGGTGCTGTGATTTACTTGTTGGGGCTGCTTGGTACACGTATAAAAGGGTAGCCTGTCAGTGATCTGTTTTTTTAGTGCCTACCACGGTCACTTGACTTCTTTGATTGATATCTCCCACTACAAGTTTAACCTGCCGGGAGGGCCTGCGCAGAAGGACCACGTCCACGTTGTAAGTATAGTTTCGCCCTGTTGGGGCTCATCAGGCAGGGGTAGAGAGCAAACTGACCATGGCAGACCGTCACCTATAACCGCGGCGGGCGGATTGGTTTAAGGGAGCGTCTGCCCTCCTATTCTCCCACAGTACAGTATTGTTTTAAGTTATATGTAGGTATTGTGGGATCAGAAATATTTTGAGAATACCACTTAATGGTCTATTTAAAATTTTCCCTAATTTTTACGATACTCAGAAACAGACCGCTGCAAAACTATTTTCCTGCCAAGAGGTTGTCAAAGGCATTACAGGACCTTTCTTGAAATCTTTCAACAGTTATATTGAAATTTAAGGAAAAAATAAACATAAAATTAAATAATAAAATAACAAAGTTTACTCTATTTATTTTTAACAAGTATTATTTTTGCTGTCACCGTCACCAATTTGAATTATTAACTCTGCCATCTGTCATTCTCTGTAAATATGTTCTTATATAACATGTTGCACACAATTAGACTATCTGCTGTGATTTTCACATCTTTTTAGATAGTTTGTGTTGTGTTCTTTAGCCAAAGTATCAATTCGGAATGTTTTATCAAAATAGTTTGTTTTTAGAACTTCTAAGAGTTGTCTCTTTTTTTATACACTCTTCGTGATTTCGTCATTATCAGCTCGTTTGATTTGGTATTGAGGTTTTTTTATTAACTGAGAGATTAATAATATGTCCTTTAAATGCACAATTTTAAAGAAATAAAAGTAGAAAGCAAAACTGCAATTAATATAAATCAGTTCACTCCACTTACACAAATTACTACTCTAAATGAAGGTCAAATTAATTGCAGTTGTATTTTATAGAGCACGTTAAGATCGATTAACCGTATCAACTTTCAATGTAAAGTTATTTTTATTGAATTGCATAAACGTTAAATTCCATTTTATTATAAGCGCTGATTATTTAAAAAGCATTATCTCAGTCAGCGCAAGTACCATATCGAAAAATTTCTTGAAATATCTTTATTGATCGGTTAGTTTCCCGTTTCAGGTTTTTTCGAACCTTAGCAAATAACACCCTTGAAAACTGGACATAAGTTAACGTTATCGTGCAAGATTGACCATTACATAGGCATGCCATTTGGCCTGCAGTTTTTGTTGTCCAGGATGAAATCTAAGAGCAGTTTCTTTCGCAGGTTTCTTGTCCCGATAGGTACCGCGGTCGATTTCGGGATTCCGACCATTCAGAAGACACCCTGGGGGAGCTCTACGCCAACGAGGTGCAAGGTGTGTGCGAGAAGCTGAAGAAAAACAACAAGGGCGTCTGCGCCTTTATAGCAGAAGGCATGGTCAGTTGCGGAGGTCAGATCATACCTCCAGAAAATTATTTCCGCCAAGTCTTCAAGCACGTCAGAGAAGCAGGGGGAGTGTGTATCATCGATGAAGTCCAAACGGGATTTGGCAGGGTGGGAAAGCACTGGTGGTCCTTCCAACTGCAAGGAGAGGACGTTGTGCCCGACATAGTTACGGTGGGGAAACCCATGGGTAATGGACACCCAGTGGCCGCTGTTGTTACTACAAGGGAAATCGCCGAAAGCTTTAGGAAAACTGGGGTGGAGTATTTTAACACGGTAAGTACTGGCGACGAAACCAGAAACAAATCTAAATCGTTGAAAATTAATCCACAAAAGAGGATATCTTAATATCTTGTTGGCCTGGACACTTCGGTCAGTTATTAAGTATTCATTTTTGAAAGAACCCACACAGCACAAGCTGCTCTAATGGATATCTATAAAACGTAATTTCTGGATATCCATGACATCAGATGTCCAGAGATATCCATGATATGTCTAAAAGTAGTCCAAATGTCCGGGTAAATATCCATATCTTTGTGGATATCAAATATATATCTTTTAGATGTGCTTTTTAATATCTAATGGACAGCTTGAAGTTGGCTAAAACCTGTAGCTGTGGATACTTGATGGATATGTATTTCATATCTAATGCTTTTCTAATAGTAGCATAAAAAATATAGCGTGTACTTAAAGTTTATTAAATTATTAAAGATGAAATTTATATACGAATTTAGCACTTGTCATACGAAAAATAATTGTATAATGATTGCTTTTCTGATACAGCTTTTGTATATGCTTATCAACTTTCCCACACTTGGCAACACCGACTAAGTTTTTACTATATTATGCCTACACAAACTTAGGGATAAAAAATTTAATGAACTAATTCTCCATATAGTATTAAAGAATAACAATAAATGATTAGGGTACAATAATTTATATAAATTGATTTTGCCAAGATTGTTTACCTTATAGAACGTTTATATATCCATTAGACATCCATTATCAAACCGAGTAGACATCACCATGATTTTATTATTCTTTAAAATACAAATGATTGGTATTGTAAAGTAGTTAGGTATATCATGTTACGTACATCTTACAAAATAATGACAATTTGGATGATTTGGCATAGGTGATTGATGAATATCTATTTCACATCTAATGGATGTATCACATAGATGAGATATGATATGGATCATGTAGTTATCTGATAGATATCCATAGGCTATCATGTGCTGTGTGGGAAAATGGTAGAAATAATCTAAAGTGATCAGTGCTGAATTTGAAAGAGGAAGATCAGATACTAAAGATGAGCACCGTTCAAGAAGACCGATTTCTGTGACCATTCTGGATAATATTGATTCTTATCCATGATACGATACGAAGTTCGACGAATTCGTCTCAAACAGATAGCAAAAACTAAAAAAATTTCCTGTTACAGATCTTAAATCAAGTATTAAAATTTATTTCCCATCAAAGTATTTGGCCATAATCATTGGATATGTCATGAAGGCTGTGTTTGCATGTCTTTTCTTTAGTTGGTGCATTTGTTGCTGCAAACCTAAAATGTTCTGAGCTAGTTCTTTTATCACAAAATTTGTTTCAAATTCATGTACTCCGTGATCGTCACTGCTGAAGAATATGAAAGATTTGCTTGTGTTTCCGTCCTTAGCAGTGGTGTTATTTCTCTTCTATTTCCAGTACGGCGGCAATCCTGTCTCATGCGCAATAGCAAATGCCGTCTTCGACACCATCGTAAAAGATAATTTGAGGGAAAAAGCACTCGTGGTAGGCGAATACTTGTTAGATTGCTGCCAGCTGCTGGCCAAGAAGCATAAGGTAATCGGCGATGTGCGAGGTGCCGGCCTCTTCGTCGGCATAGAGTTGGTAAAAGACAGAGAACAAAGAACACCGGCCACCGAGGCCGCGAAATATGTCGTCTCGAGAATGAAAGAAGAACACATCCTCTTGAGCGCAGATGGGCCAGACGTCAACGTGATCAAGCTGAAGCCTCCCATGGTGTTCACGAAAGAGAACGTGGATGAGTTCGTGTCGACTTTCGACCGCGTACTGAAGGAGCTCAGAGAAAGCGAAGAACTGAACAACTTGCCAGCGTATTCTGCCAATAGAACAGATCTTCACGCCACCAAGAAGACGAGAACGCATACACAGAAGGAGGAGCAGCTTATCAAATCCATTTAAAAATATTTATTTTAAATTTCACCATAGGCAGTTGTTAATTGTTAAGTTCAGTATTGTAAGATGAAAATGATTTTTATAAGATTATCACGCTTGTTTTTATGTTTATTTACTTATTTTCTATGAAAATGGTTTGAAATAAAGAGTGCATATGTACTAAGAAATCATTTTATTTGTCTACTGAAACTGGGATTAACCAGTATACGAAATTTTGCCTAATGTTTGTCGCCCACTTTAAAATAAAATGTTTCAGTCTTCCCTACAAACAAATGTCAGCGCCGGCCATGGTTAGCTAACCAATAATTGACAAAATTAATTTTCTTCAGAATAATATAAGAAATCACATCATCCATTCCCATACACTCAATATCGAGACAACCCCTATCCAGATACCCATAAACTTTAATAAATAGTAACTGTACTTACGTTATAATATAAAAGCTGAATGTTATAAATGTTACTTGAGTGACTATTAGATGTTTGCTCATTAGCCAGACAGTTCCCAAACCTGGCCAGACAAACATACAGGGTAGCTGAAGGCGCTAGCATAAGGCAATATACAGCCGAGTAGATACGATGTAGTTGGTGCGTTTTGCCTATCCATCAGCACCAGAAAACGTGATGGAGTGTCTGGCAAGCCCTGCATTTAACCCGCCCAAAGACACTGACAGATACCCTGTGCACAACCTTAGATTTTGAAGCTGTCAAAAAAACTTCTCAAGGACCTGCTTAGTAGTCACCAAAGAAGACTCGGCTGAAAATATCGGGGCTTTCGAGAAGATGATGAAGCTGACGCAGTGATAAAGATAAGAGCAGTTACCTTCATTCATCGTGTTCTGGTTGCTGACATGAAGAAAGGAGAATGTTCCTTAATGTAAAAAAAAAACAATACACAACATTTATTTATTGTGTAAATCTTTAAAACATTTTTGGCAGCATTTTTTTACAAAATATGATTCTATTAACAATAATACCTACATATCAATTATGCTACTTTAATTAAAAAAATGATCCACCACTATGTTGTGGTATGCCACAGTCGCAGCTATTTACAGTTTCTGAATTATTTAACTTTTCCGATTTCTTCTGTTATTTTCAGAACTGTACAGTCACAAAAATTATTATATATGCCTGGACAATTAATATACCAACTGCTTGCTACCCCTTCATTTGAGGTTTAAAAGACAGTTGTCCTCTTTCTTCATTACCTGAATGTGAACATTTTGTACTATCAACTCTTGACTGTCAATAATATTTTGGAGTTGTTTAGAGAGGCATGAAGTAATTTTTATCTGTTTTTGGCTGGTTTTGAGCATTTACCACAGGTGATGGATTCTTTTTGTTAAGAACAGGCATGTTTTTATTTTCCCGAAGTCGTTGAAGTAACATATCTGTAGTGTGTTTCACATACTTCATGGTTTCCTTTTGCCTATCGGTAGGTATTGAATTAATATGGCTGTAACAAAATATATAGGGTTGCATGAGCATTGGTAAGAATTTGAGTGCTTGGCTTTCACCAACTTACCTTGGTCTATTTACAATAATTGTTGATGTATATGAATTATTCTTCTTTGTCAATAATAGTCGCAATGTGGACTTTGCTTGGTCAAACTGTGCTAGCTTCAGTTTAGTTTTACTGCCTGGATCAACGGAAGAATGTTTCCTTGGATTTGAAGGGCTTCGACATACACTGGTCTCAACTGGATTAAAAGAGTTGGTGTTACAAAGTTCAGCAAATGGATTTGAACCACACGTCAATTTTGCATTGGTCTGATTTTGGTTCTTTTGAACAGCTGTTTTATTTTTTGGCTTACGTTTTCTTGTTTGATTTATTGGGGTATATGGCATATTTGTTTTCGATCTACGTTTTTGCAATGGCTCTCTCTTGTTTTGATTAATTGATTGCATATTATGTTCCGCAGTCGGCACTGACACATCACTTCCTGACATCATCTGAAATATAATTTGGATTAAATCAATATTTACTATCGTCGGTTTACACTGCAAAAATTTTGATGTATGCGAGAAATTTCCAGGGGGTCAAGTACAAGTTGATCATTGTTAGGCCAACAAAAAGAAGAAGAAAACCTTACATGTAACAATTTTTTTTAGCCACCTTTAGGTGTCGATGGTTTCATTCTACTACAATAGCTTTATGGTACAACAAAAAATTTATTTGTTACCTGTTTAGGTGATGCGATCCCTTTTTCTTTCGACTGTGGTAACCCACTGATCTCTACATCCTCAAGGCTAACAGGGCATTCCAACT
Organism: Rhyzopertha dominica; assembly: GCA_025024175.1. Lineage (NCBI taxonomy): Eukaryota > Metazoa > Arthropoda > Insecta > Coleoptera > Bostrichidae > Rhyzopertha > Rhyzopertha dominica. Next base: position 82,128,293 of record QCXZ01000137.1, on the reverse strand, counting down.
TATCAGGTGTGTGATTACATGTTCTCCCTGTTTTAGCGTTGTCGAAATCTTGATTACTGATGGCTTCTATATTTCCAGTAGAATCAGCAACTTTAGAGCTCAGAGATTGTATGACATACTCAAATAAATTCTCTGGTATGCTCATATTGGGCAAGCCCAGATATTTATCTTCTAAATGGCTCAGAAGAGATTCTCTCGATGGGAACACTTGACTGCATGTAGAACACTCAAAGTTACTTTTTTGTTCATTGGGTTTTTGAGACAACATTAATGCTTGGGCATAAGAGTGTTCATTCCAGATGGATTTAATAAAATTCTTACTTGACATTGTATTCTTCTGAAGTGGACTCTTGGACTTGGCTGTCGGAATAGTAAGTCGCCGTTTTTTATTTGATAAAAATCTACCACCTTTTCGTTTAGCTCTCCTATTGGAACTTACAGAATGTATATTAAGCAGGTGACATTTTAATTGAGCAATCGCTGTAAATGGTTTATCACATATGTTACAAATGTACTTGTGCTTACGCTTTCTATGTTGCTGTAAACCCATTTCAGTTTTAAATCTTTTACCGCAAACTGTGCACTGGCTAACAGGAAAAGCATCGATACATGCGGTTACATCTTCACATGAGTATGGAATTAACAATTCTTCATTATCATTTTGTTTAATGTTATTATCAACTTTTAGATGATGGAGCCTAACCTCACAAAACAAATGTTCCGGTTCAAATTTTCGTTCGACCAGAAACGGAATCTCCTTACAAGCTTTTTGAATAAGTTGTTCGTCAGTTACAGGTTCAACTATCAGACTGCAAGTGTTGAGTTCAACACAATCACTTTCAACATCTGTTAGGCTAAAGGTTGTTTCTGTGGGTGATGCATTATACATATCATGAGGTGAACGTATGGAATAAAGGTCACACTCAACGGGCTTAATTCTTCCATCGTTGAAGGAAATACAATCAGTTGGTAAGGTATTTGAGCTTAGATCACAATCTATCACGACAATATCGTTCTTGCTTTCTTTGCAAAATCCCTCATTGTAACGGCTAGTTACCTTACGTTCGGTTTCCAAACACATCTGTCGGAAGTTGTACGAAACATTTAGGGCTTCCACACACGCTTTGCATATGCGGGCTTCGTTCACAGCGAAGATCTGGAATGGTATCGTAGCAGAATAATCAACTCTAAACTACCAAAACTATCGGCTCCTACCATTGTGAGCTCAGGTATGCAGGCCTTCAGTTTCTGTTTTAGATCGATGTTATTGTTGTCCACTACACATAAACTGTACAGGCGGACGTTTTCGTTGTCTGCTAAACACAGACATGTTCTGCACACTTCTGAATTATTAAACTGCATAGCTTGACTGACAAAGACAAGTTTAATTTATGCCCAATTAGACCAAAAACATAACAAATTTCTAAGCTATAAGTTGATGCTTTCTCAGTGACATAACCTAACTATAATATTTTGCAGCTTTGTTTACTGTTTAAATAGCCTACTAGTGGATTGTGAGCTGGTACATTATATTTTGAGCAAAAGAACTACTATAGTAGTTTTGTACTACTTTCGCACAAGTTTTAAAATGAAAACAATATGTATTATAAATATATAGAAATCTTATTTGAATAATGAATTATACAGCTATGAAGTTGATTGGCAATATAGCAAAATCCTTATCAAAACAGTACAGAAATATGTTATTCAACGGTGACTCTTTCTAAAGATCAGGCATATTGAAGCTTGAAATTTCATCAATTTCTGTAAAAAGGTCATTTGTTATAACGACAAATGACTGACGAAAAGATCTCTACAAGACTAAAGGACGATCTGATCTACTGATGACCGAACAATATAAATTAGTGACCAAAATTGTTGTTAATTTTATTAACTTGTTCAAAAATATAAAGATTGAAAATTATTTAAAGCCAAAAGGAAAAAAATTAAAATTAATCACCTTGATTTTAATCGAAATCTGTAAAAAAACTAATTTTTGTCAGAACGAGACTGTTACTACTACCAGAACAAAATTCCTGCTACTTTAGGATTTGGATCAGGAAAAAGCATGATAGGTAAGCTACTGTAAAAGTGAGAAAACAAGTTTAATAATAGAAAATTCCTCACACTTCTGCTAACACACAAATATCAAATTAGAAACTATTCCAATTCCAGTAAATACACTATTACAATACAATAAAATGACATACAAATATAGTTATTTAGGATAAAAGTGATGTATTAAAAAAATCAAAATCGTCTAGTTTAAGAAAGAAATGTCCGGGTTTTTAAAAATCTGAACTAAGAAGTTGAATCATATGGTATTTTGCGAATATGTTAATTCATACAAATTGATAAGTTTAAACAAAAGACCTACTACTATGTTTCAACCTATAATCACAGACATACATAACAACAGTTACTATCTCGTAATTACATAGTACAATTCAAACTTGAACATAGTTCAAATGAATAAAGACAAATGTTATAAAACAACTGTTCGCAAAACTATGTACAATACTGATCTGGCTACATTTAAAAACTACAAAAACTTTTATGAACGATGGCGGTTTATAAATTTTCCAAAAATTACTTTCACCCTAAACATCTTGTACTTCATATTATTCATTCCCCATAAAAAACCTATTTCATTTTTTTTCAGTCTTGATTTTCATGTAACTTCTTTTCGAAGGTTTTATGTCCAGATGTGACAGTTTGAGATGCGTCTTAATTTGAGCCTTTGCCACGAAAGCAATTTCGCAATGGTTGCATTGGTACTTTTTAATTTCCGTAATCTGGGTGGCAATGCTCTGTATCCTGTGTTTAATCTGTTCTATCTCTATAATTTCCACGTCGCTGTCATCTGCACACGATGACACGTCCTGCTCAACAGGCTCAGTCTTTATGGCAGCCGTCAGCGATGAGGTGTTTCCACAACGGTGTCGTCGCATGTTGTCTTCAGGTGATGCATCGTGTACTTGTTTAAGATGTTTGTGTAACTGAGTCTTTCTAAGTTCTAAACCACAATAGGAGCAAAGGTGGCATTTCATGTGATTTGTGAAATCGTGATGTGAAAAGCGTTCCTCGCACATCTTGCAATGTATCTCTTCTACACTAGATGTTGGCAGTTCTGGTATTACGTCATCATCAGCAAGAGGTTCTAGATTAATTGTGGTATTCAGACACGTGCCTTCTTTGCTGTAATGCCTTCGTAAGTTTTCATCAGACGATGAATTATGAACATCGAAAAGATGCTGTTTTAAGTCATTTTTCATAAATGTTTGGCCGCAGTATGAACAAATATGACCTTTCATGTGGTTCTCCTTATTTACATTAGGTGATAAACTTTTTCTGCATAAGGTACAGCTGTGTTTCATATTAGGCTTAATAATAACAGGAGCTGGAGTACGTGCTATTCTATTAGGCTTAGTAATAATAGGAGCAGCAGCACCTCCGATTTTATTCTGGTACCTTTGTCTGTTTTTCTCCATTGAAACGTGATGGGCTCGTGTGAGGTGCTTTTGTAAATTACCTCTAATGACTTTCATCTTACAGAACATGCAAGTATGTATGACCATATGACTTTCCAAACTTACATAATGGGGCAAAGGTTTATTACACAGATCACAAAACTGCTTCTTGTTACTTAAATTCTGTACTTTCTCTTCTAAATTAATTGATGGCAGATCAAACTCATATTCATCTTGAATAGCTTCAGATGCTGTACTGCAATTATCTGATGACATCAATATACCTTTGTTTGTATCCTGTTGCATTGCTGCAAATGCTTTCACTCTGATTTTAGGTGAACAATGATTATGTTCAACTTCTCCATTTTGTTTAGATACTAAAATATTGTCACTAATACTCTCGTCAGGAGTATCAGCATTTTTATCATCGATTGCACAATGGATATCTTTCTCTTCTATGGTCTCTGCATTCCTTTCCTGAGAATGACATACATTAATTGCAACAGGGTTTTGTTCACCCACTTCAACAAGTTTATTTCTTGCTTCACAACGCTGTCGTTTACGTCCGTTCATATCAATGTATTTTCTATAAGTTAAAAACTTTCTTGTATTTCGCCTTTTACGAGACATTTTCTTAATATTTCTATTGAGGGCCTTACTGGTTGGTATATATCTTTTTGGACTGACATTTGAAGCATCTGAAGACTGTGTACTCTGAATAAGTACCACATCTGAACTGCCATTAACTGGGTTTATATTTCTTTCAGGAGTAGTTACTACATCCAATAAAGTTGTACTTTTTTCATTCTCTGGCCCTTTTAAAGACGTAGAAGTTGCTGTAAGGCTGTAACTTTTAGCTGATCTGCATATTTCTTTCTTTGCTGAACTTGTAATGTTGGAAACAAATGTGAACTTCCCTTTTCTCCCTACATTTGCTTTAGCATATTTTTTCCTGTTACTAATTATATACCCAGCCTCAGAAATGGAAGTAGATGGAGTTTCACAAACTGAGCTACCTATTTCTGATACAACCTGAAGGCTTGGTATTGAAGCTATTTTATCATCAACGATATCATTTTGGGCTTCTTCCTGAACAATTACACTCTTATCACTGTTGTTATGAGACGGTGAAACATTTAAATCTCCACCAAATGACTCAAAACACTTCTCTACAGTCGTAGACACTACATGTTGTAAAGTCAAAGCAACACAATTGTTTTTAGTTGCTACCATTGATATATGACCAAGTACCCCTTTTGTTGGTAAAACACTGTTTTCAGATTTTTTGTTAATATCTTCTGTTTCATCAGCAGATCTTAAATTTTGATGATGTTCAGGTTTCTCCTCCAAAAGTGCGGATGTTGAAATCAGTTCAGTAGTACCTTGACTTTCATCTGTTGTATGAGAAAGTTCTTCTTCAGTGACATTACTGTGTTGGGAATCTTCAACACTGGCTCTTGATGCAGTTCTGAAAATGTCTTCATGCAAAGATATGGTAGCCTCTCCAGCTTGACCTACTTCCTTTTCTGCAAAAATCATTTGCTCGCTGGTATCTAATAGATTTGAGGATTCTTTATGTGTGTTTCCATTGATATTTTCTAAATAAGAATCCAAAGTATCAGTATCTTGCAGAGAACTACCACAATCTTCTTTCAGATCATTTTCATAGTCATCTAGCTTTTCACATAGTGCATCCAAATTTTGTCTTAGTGTGGGAGACAGTAATTCATCATCATCCAAGGCTTCCATATGAACTTTTGCATTAATCCGGATGTCTTGATTACTTCCCCTACTTTGTAGCTGACTACCAAGCACCTTTGTACGCTCTTCATTAAGAAACTGATTGCAAACTGTTTGCTCAACTGTTGGGTTATCTACAACATGGACAGCTGAAGATATTTTTTTGAGCTAAACACTTATTTCTTACCTCTTTCATTTCTTGAGGGACTGACAAAATTTGTTTGCTGGTTTATTAATTCCTGATCACAAAGTGGCTTTTGCAGTTCTTTGTGGTCAGCAATGTCTGTAGTTAGATTTAAGCTATGATCATCAACTGACCCTTTAATTGTATTAGTACTGGAAAACATTTCTTGTTTTGACAACCTCTGATAACCAATATTTTCCATGACTTCTTGAGCACCTGCTAAATTGGTGACATCAGAAACAAAAATATTTCTCGTACTCAAATTCTGAATTTTTACCTGCTTTAGACATTTGTTCATTGTTTGAGAAACGTGGTGAATTCCTAGCCTCCAAAAATTGATCTTGCAACGTTAATTCTGGATTATTAGTTATGTCTACAAATTTTTCAGCACCTGTAAAACTGTCAGCGTTTGGACTTGAAATTGCAGTGGTCAAAACTTGATCAACGTTAGCTGGTGCAACCTCTTCCATGCTTGGGGGATTCTCAACATGTGCGGTGTTCTGGAATGTTTTGTTTTGAACAGCATCTTCATTCTGACACTCCTGCTCATAAATTGATTGCAAAACATTTTCATTATCTGTGGAATTTTCAATAAGATTGTTTTGTAGTGACAATTCTTGATCATTTTTATCTTGATTAGGTGGGGTTGTTTCTTGAACAAAATCTGGTGGTTCTAACAAGTCATCATCAGCATCATTGGTCGGAATATCACAGTTAACAATAACTTTATCTTCTGTCAGTCGTTGAATTAACATATCTGTTGTGTGTTTCAGGTGCTGTGTGTTTTTGTTCTTTTCATTATCAGGTGGTGATTGAAAGAGACGCATGCACTCAAACATAGCACTGTTACAAAACAAAAAAAACTGTTAATGTCCTAGAAGGGTAAGAGTAATGTGAATGAAATTTATGTTTATAAAGCCTGGTGCCGACATGTCAAGGCTAATGAATAAGCTGAGATAAATCAACTATCGGTAGGTATAAAATTTATTTTGCTTACTAGTGGTATTCTAATTGATATCTTGCATCGTGAGAAAGCACAGAAATTTCCAGCAGCCAAACAAACTATTTTAAAATGTCCGGTAATTTTAAATTTCTAGATATCGCTGGTAATAAATTATGTAACTTTTATTCTAACAGATTAGGAGGCAGATACATACAAAAATAATATAGTAATTTTGCTACCACTAAAGCAGTGGTTAAATATTTGAACTCTTACTTTCATAGCTAGTTTTTTGGATTCCAAAAACAATCTTTTTTTTTTTGAAGATGGCTGATTTTGATATTAATGTACTCTTTCACAAATGTCAAGAAAATACAACGATTAAAGTCAAGTATATATAATGGGCAAAAATTACACTCCATTAATAAAAGAACTGTGCAATTATTGCTTTTGAATATTTAATTAAAAGGTATATAGTATCAATTTTCTTGTGAGAATGATATTTGTTTATCATAATAGCAAGATTTAAACAGAATCATATGCAGTATACCATGATTTATATTATTCATACTCACCTCAATTCACCAGCAACTTCTAGAGATGGTAACAATTTTTTCTTTAATTTGTTAGTTTTAGATGACTTTTGTTCTTGTAAAGACTTAGTCTTATTCTCTGGGAAAACAGCAACAGCACCTTCCAACTTTATAGTTGCATTGTTAGGTCCAACTGTATGAAGGACGTCTCTAGCAGGATTAGCGGTCTTACTGCAAGACAGTTCCAGCATTAAACTAGACTTTCTTCCCAATTTCTTTTGTTTTCGATTCAGCATCTTCTGTGCAACAGTCTGACGTGTAATTCTCTTCACTTTGTGTTCATATCTCCTTTTACCAATCCTTATTTTACAGTACTTTTGTTCTGTTACAGCTTTTAGAATGGGCATTCTTTTGTATGGTTTGCTTGGTTGCTGGTTATATTCCGGAGTTAATATTGGCATATCGGAGATTGGTGCACTTCTCGACTCTTTCTAAAACACGTGTTTGGTTAAGTATATAAGATTATTACATGTAGAAGTATGTGTAAAACAGCGGTTCCCAAACTTTTTTCTCTACCATACGCTTTTTATTACCGTCTTCTATCCAACTATCCTTAAATTTTAAATTTGTATCTTTGGCCAAGAATAATAGAGCAAATATGTTGATAGTATAAACTGAAAATAGTAGATAATAGCAATGGTGCACGAGAATTACAGTGTGGATGACACCATGCCATCTAGTGACAATACGGCATCATCCACTCGTCTCCGTGGACAACTTATCTCATCATGTTGTCCGCATTGGGACTATAGCTGTGCTGAGGAGACTTTATAAGCCGAAACAGCTGTCCACAGCTTGTTTTGACGCAGGCCACATGGCAAAAGTATAATATGGTTTCCATAAATAAATAACCTGGTGATAAGTACATTTTAAAATTTTGTCATCATTATGAATATTTTGTTGGCATATCACACGTTGGGAACCGTTGGTTTAAAACATATATTTACGCCAATATACAATGTAAATGACGACTGTTCAACTTAAGATTTGGTATACTGAAGACATTTATAAATGTCGGTAACAGGGATTGACATTAAATCAGCCATTGAAGTAAATTATAAAATAAAAAGCCGTAAAACACAATGATTAACAAGAAAATTTTATTTTTCAAAGTTGAACAAACCTCATGTAAATTAAATGAATTTGTAAACTGGCACACAAATTGAAATGTTCTACTTTTAAACTTACCTATGAATAATTATTGTCTTTTTTTTGTAAATGATTTATTTAAACAATTGGTACACATTAATACAGGCTAGCATTAAAAAAATTGTGTGCGATTTTACAGGAGCCGCAACCATTCTACTGATCCACTTACCTTACATATGCTTTTTTTGGACGCTAACAGTTTACTGGTATCGAAACGCTCAAGAGGAACATAACAGTCAAACATATTTGGTCTGAAGTTATAACCATATTTGTTCTTTAAGGAATCGCATGCTTGAAAAGTTGGATTACGATTGCCGTTAATTTCATTTACAACTTCTTTTTCATTAACATCATCAATTTTAGAGTTCAGCAATTTGGTCATACTCTCAAACACATCTTCGGAAATGGTGAGGCTGGGAGGACGCTTTTTATGTGTATCTAAATGCTGTAATAGCAATTCTCTTGTTGGAAATGGCTGATCGCAAGACATACATTCGAAAACTTGTTGAGGTTCAACATTATGGACAGATTTCGAACTAATTAGATTTTTCTGTGGCGCATCTTTAATTTTTAAGTTAGTCGAAGTTGTAGGTGGGCAAAGCTGTCGATATTTAACCCTAATATTTGAATTGGAAGCATGAGCGGTCATTATGTGTTGTTTTAAATGAAAATACTCGATGAATTCCTTATTGCATCGCTTACAACGATACTTGTTCGATGCTCTGTACCAGCTCTTGTGTTTGCGTCCTATGTGAAGTCGTAAACCATATTCGTTTTTAAAAGACCTGCCGCATTCTATGCACACTGCTTTTACACGTGATTTTTTCAAAAATCTGCTGTCCGAGGGTATGCTAACACTTTCATGAATATAGATATCTTCATATGACTTCGGGATTAATAAATCTTCTGAATTTTTAAGTGGCTCATTATCATGAGAAATATCTTCACGCGATGTGGGGAATAATAAAACTTCATTATCGACAGGCTGATTGTTTTCACCATCGGTGATGTTTTCATATGAATTTGGAATTAATAATTCTTCACAATCGCTTTCATTAAATGCTATATTATCAATTCTCAGATGAGCAAGGGTAACTGAACACGACAAATGTTTCGGTTGGAAGTTTCGTTTCGCAAGGAATGGTATTTGTCTACAAGCTTTTTCAATTAAATATTGATCCGTAACAGGATTCCAATGATTTAGTTTGCCACAATCGCTTTCTGTATCTATCAAACTTGAATCATCATCCAACAAATACTCGGGGGCACACACAGATAAAACGTCACAATCAAGCGGTTCGACTTTTATATCGTTGACATAAATGGTCTGAATCGGTAAGGCACCAGGGCTACATCTGTCATCGTCGATATCAAAGATATCGCTTTCTTTGCTAACTTCCAAGTAACGACTGGCAACCTTCTGCTCTGTTTGCAAACACATCTGCCGGAATTCGTACGCAGTATGCAGGGCATCTACGCAGGACTTGCAAATGCGGGGCTCGCTCATGGCAAAGATCTGGAATAGTAAACGGGGCAGCTAGAACAAAGTCACCTAACCAAAATCTGTAACCATTCCTACCACTTTTAATTCAGGAACGCAGGCTTTCAACTTGTGCTTTAGGTCAACGTTCTTGCTGTCCACAACACATAAACTGTACAGACGAACTTTTTTGTTGTCTGCTAAACTCAAACATGTTCTGCACACATCGGCGTCGCTAAAGGTCATTTTGGATGTGAGCAATTTGGTTTAAGCTCCATCAAACGAAAAATTAGCGTCGTGAACGTTAAATCTAAAAAGACGTATTAAGGTTAACTCAACCACCACAGCTGCACCGGGCGAGCGATGCATGTGGGACAGACATTTTGTACTGTACTATCCACCTTGCTTGCTAACCAGAACGTTTGATAAATAACAGCGGGGCAAATAGAAACCCGAAAATTGGACGCGAATGTATTCGGCACGTAATGATGGTGTTCAACAATTATTCCAATATACAAGGTGTCGCGCATTATGTGGGCAACCACTCGGAATTTGAAAACGTGTGTAAAAACAACACTACCGGAGGTATAACTTTTTTTAAATAACGCCCACCTACGAGATATTCACCACAGTATAATAAAAGGAATAAGTATGTTCACTCTTTGTTGGCGCCTTTGATCTCGAGGGGGCTCAGATTTCCAATAATTTCTTTCTACGCAAGGATATTTATATTCCGCTATACTAAATCATACAAAATTTARCAATTGYTGTAATTTTTTATACAAAACTATTGCAGCAATTAGAAAATCCTACTAAAATTGATTTAAGCTCAATCTACATTAAGGTGACGTGACCGCTTGCATATGCATGCTTATGTTTTGTTTACATTACGCCAAACACGTGCGCGTGCGTTGCCAGGGTAACGAGCAAGTCTCCACGCGGAGAACAACCAATAGTATGCTCGCATACTGCTGTAACGACTACCGCACCACATTTTAACCCTTAACTTTAAAACGGGCAAGTGCTTTTCCAAAAATATCTGCTTATTTTAATCTTTGAGCCTTATAAACAAAAAAGGTACTCCTCGTTCATGCGGCTAAAATTGATCCTTTCCGAGATAATTGCTGTTGAATGTTAAGGTTCACATTTTCACTGTTTATAGGTAAATACCCCATTTGTTTTTATAAAATTGGCCACAACAAATAATAAAACTGTGTTGGTTGCCACTGTTACATTGAAATAATAATAATGGAATATTCATATAAATGCATTTCCTGTAGGTAATTGAAACTTCTTATTTTGAAAATCGCCTATTGTATCAATTATGAAGTATAGGTTAATATGTAATAACCAGAATATGAAGAAATTATATCAAGAGGTCAAAGAGTTATATTTGGAAAACTGATTCAAGGGTGAATATCGCATAAGGAGGGCGTTATTTTAAAAAACCCCATTGAAATTTTACATGTTTGTACCTATGCACAAAAATGAAAAATATAAACAGAAAATAGTATGTTGCTATTTAAAAAAATAAAGTCATGGCAACGAAATGCCCACCAAAATGTGCAAAAAGTAGCTAATAAACTAAAAAATATTTTAGTTTTTGTAAGTATCTTAATTTTAATCTTAAAGTGTAAAATAAATATAGGTACCTACTCGTGAAATAGTTTTATAAATAAAGTTTAGTTTGATTTCAAAATATGCGGAAGAGTCATAACGTAAGTAAGAGCATTTGCGTCCAATTATTTTAGATGTATTGTAATAGCGTATATAGGATTATGCAAGGATTATGTTCCATTATAGGCACATCAATAAAAAAAACTTGAAAGTCCTAGAGCTTTGTTATTTTTTAAGATACAATTGAGGACTGACCCTCAATAACGAGCTAACTGCAAAAAAAAGTTAGACCTGAAGAACTAAGTTATAAGTACCATCGCCAACACTTTATAAAACGCGCCATGTGCCACATGCATGATAGTAATTGATACAGAGCTCGACAGATGACGCTAAGGGTATGTGCTGAGCCGCTGGTAAACCACATATAAAGGGTTGTTGAGTGCCTTTGCCATGCTTTTACTCCACATTGTCAGCTGTTATTAGTATATGCAATCAAAGATATGGATTGACCATCATTACCCTGTCAAATCAACTTGTCTGTTGAAAAGAAAAGAGATCTGCAACAGATGTTTCTGTATTTGAAAAAATGATTAATTAATACATTATCTGATAAAATTTCCAAGAAAGCTTAAAGTTTTTTCGTTAGCACTTATCCCGTTTTTGTTGATATAGATATGGCACTTAGCACGTTCTACATTTTTTCGAAAATATATTATCTTGTAAATAAAAGTAAAAATTAAAATTTCTTGCACTTGTATTATCTTTAATAAAAATTTCTTTAACAAAACAAAACAAAATTGATTAACTAAAAATTAATGTTTTGGCACTTAGATCATTATTGATGTCCAGTCCTCAATTATGCCCTTTTTCATTTCTACTCCATATTGGTTTAATTTTTATTTTCTAGGATGAAGAAGAATTGTAACTGTTTGTAGTGAATAGTGAATATCAGACGTGAAGTTCTGAAGTTCGTTAATTATATCTTAATTTCGTAATTGAGCACTGAATTGTACGACTTTTACACAAAATAATAATCAACCCAAGCAATTTATTATAAAACAGTTTTATAAATGTTGCAGTATTACTTATTATGCAGCAATTCTGTTGCATTCAGCGACTGCAAAGGGATTTTTCAGTGTTATAACTGATTTTAAGGAGAAAGATTTTATTTCTTAATGGTTCGTTAAAGTATGCAACCTTTATTTCATCAATTTAAAATAAATACTTGAAAATATGAATAAAATGTTTTAATCTTTTGTATTCTTAAACATATTTATAGTGTTTATTAACCTCAATTTATAATGAAATTCCCTTTTAAACACAACTTATGTACATTACGTTTTGGTAAAAAAATAATTTATAGTTTGCTTTACACAACGGCGACAATATATAATATACATGACTTCCATTTTATAAAACATATTTATCACAGAAGAATTACCTATACAACAAAACTGTTTTTTACATGGTCGGACCAAACCTTAACAAAATAGTTTTATAGATGTTCACAAGATGATAATTCAGTGGTGAGTAGCACATTTTTGAACTCTATAAAATAGTGTGCCCCCGCTGGTAAAACTGTTTCAAGTATAAAAAGTTTTGCAAACGTTTATGAAACGATCCTTAACACTAAACTATATAACAATTTAATGTATTGTAACCAAATACTCGTAAAGGAAAACCTTATAAAATAAAATAGGTACTTACTAGGAAACAATAATAAAACAACAATAAAGTATATACGCTTTATTATTTGCAAAGTATAAAACAGTTTTGCTTGTTGGGAATTGGTTAAAATCCTGCACAGAGAAACAAGCTAGTCTTTTATAGTTTCACTTGTGCTTTAGCATTTCTTCATTTATTGGAAAAATAAATTCCAACATATACCTATATTCAAGCCTTCATTGGATTTTCTTGTAAACCAACTGTACAAGAGAATTTGGTATAGTTAACGTCTATATCAAAGCTGTCATATTAAGCGTAAATACGCGATCAACAGTTGTTATTTTTAAAGAGTTGAAAATTTCACTAATGGCTTACCGTATACAATAATATGCAGCAAAGAATGCAAAAGCCATATATTACCTTTCTTGTACTGACGATGACTATCTTGTAGTCGAAAGAGCTTTACAATAAAAGAATTAAGTTGTTTACACTTGAAGAATTAGTATTTTAAAGAAGAAATCATTTATTAGATTTATCATTTCTCAGTGTACCTAGTACTCGTGAATAGTTAGTTTATCTATATCTAAGTTTGCAACAGAAGTTAGTGAACTGGTGGAGTGGGCTGTATTAGCACAATATTTTCTTTACTTACACTACCCATTTTTCGACTTCATTTTCAAAGTTTTGGAGACAGAGCTAATTTATACAAAACTATACCTATAACGTACCACCTCTACACCTATATATATATATATATATATATAAGTTTGCAATTTACTTAATCAGTAATTAAGTAAGTAATTTTATACCAGATTACAGAGCTTTCTGAATAACGTCGCCTGTCTAATAAATGATGAAAGCATAATTGCCAATCCCAACCGTACCCTCTTTAACCTGATTAACGCAGCCTTGAGAACGTGTGCTACACACTCCGTCGCTTCCCTTAATTGCATTCCCGCGGATAAAAACGCCTACCTCAAGCTTGCTGATGTTCAGGCTTGTCAATTACACCTGGAATATTCATGCATAGAGACTTGGTTACTGCAGTCCACTGGCAGACTTTGTATGTGTTCCAGAATGTTTGCAGCTCACAGGGAGAATGTAAATCAATGAAATACGTGTTACTTCTAGAATCGAAAATATTTTCAAATCTATCTGAAGCCCTCTGACAACTCTTCGGTTGCTTTAGTAATGACACTAATCTACCCTCAAAACGTATAGTATAAATTTAGATGATTCTAAGGTACCTGCTTTTTAATAAAATTTCAACTCGACATATAATTAAAAAAAAACGCATAAACCAACTATATTTTGATGAGACTACGATAGTTGCTGACGGCCATTGGCATTTGTAAACAAACAATATTAAGTAGTTAGACTGTGAGCTGGCAACTAAAGTGATAAAATACTGCCTATCTATACGTATCGTAAAATAATGTATCGATACATGTATATCCACTTTAGAAGTATCGGTACCTACCTTTAGTATCGAAATAATATCGTATCAGGTGACATTTGCTTCGGTAGATGTCCATTATCATGCATCTATTATGTACATATTTCAAAATAAAAAAAGGATCGGTTGAGATAAAAAAAGAAACAACATAAGTTCGCAAAGGGATCTTGGTTGCAATTAAATAAATATGCTGACATACGAAAATAAAAAGTAGGCAAGAAAAATTGTTTAAGACATTAATAACAATATAAGGTTTATATTTACATAAATAAATCGGTTATTCCACACTAATCTGTATAATAACAGCTCAAAAACGTTTAGCAAATTATATTCTTTGTGATGTTTCATCAATTAATTGAATTTAAAACAGCTAAGGAGCTAACGTTTAAATCGGTAATTGTAAATACAGAACAAAATCACATGAAAATCTTCAATCTAATTTTAATTTAATACTCCAACTATGAAAACTTATGAACAAATTATATATAACTAGGTACGTACCTATTTTCCAAATATTATATATACCTGTAGATTTACAGATTCCTCGGTGTTGTCGATTCGTTGTTGGTGCAGTAGCTTAAAATATTCTATTATCCAAAAATTATAAATTATAAATGTTTTTTCAGCTACCTGGAACATTCTGGTATAGATATAAAATATCGAATATCGGAAGTTAATAAATCGATATCCAAAAGGTATCGATATGAATCGCCCAACACTAATGCCCAAATATTAAGCTTCTGAGGACGTTGCTATAGCAAAGTGTGGATTTTCTCATGCCCAGTGGTGACCATTTGTGATGACTATGACGCCTAAATAAAAAGTTAATTCGCTGGAAAACAGAACAAGGCTTAAAAAGTTTACATTCACTAAAACCTATAGATGAGAACTTTTGTCTGTTGATATTTTTAGAGCTGTATTCCTTAATTAAAGATATTCATCAAGCGCTTACTTGGAAGGAACGTATACAGATGAAAAGGCTTTAAAAACCTTATTGTCAGTGAAAAACATTATAAAAATTCCTCAAGATATCTTGGCGGCAACAAAAAATATTAGCGATGGAGGCTCTCATAGAATACTGGGTTTACGGTGGCGTTCTGAAGAAGATGTATTTACCTTCACAACTGAAGAATTGGAAACAATCAAAGAAGATAAATCCATCAATAGAAAGGTTTTAAAACATTTAATGACAGTTTGTGATCCTCCTTGACTGTTATGCTTTACGGTCAAGGCATAAATTGGGATGAACAACTACATGAACATTTGAGAAAAGTATGGGAGCGTTGGCTGGAAGCACTTCAAGATATAATGACACTGAAAATACAACGATGTTACAGTTACAAAGTACCAGAAGCTGAAGAGATATAAATTCAGATATTTTGTGACAGTAGTGAGAAAGCCTTCGCAGCAGCAGCCTATCTTAGAGTGGCAACGAAAACAAACACTGATGTTTTTCTCTTAACTGCAACACGTGTTGATATTATTGATAACAATGATTGGTACTAAATTCCCATGAAAATGAAGGTAGCAGATGAAGCAACTAGAACTAAATCTGGAGAGGGCGGTGCGCCAATTGCAGTCCACAAATACTGTTTGTTTTGCAGGAAAGGGACTTCCTTAATATAAAATTACTTATCGATGATGAGAATGGTAACTGCTTGCTTCTGCATGATGTGAATTTGCGATAATTTTGCAATTCATCAGATCATATTGGTTGCACTCTATACTTAGTTTTTTTAATCGTGAATGCATGCTGGGATAATAAATAAAAATAAATTTCCGCTCAATCCATCTCAACATTACAGTGAAACATTTAAAGAATAATATAATTTGGTAAAAAATTGACGGTCAGCAGTCTAAATGCATAATGTGTATAAACTTTTATGCATTCTATTATAGAATTACAATCTTGAATAATCTACGAACCATAAAATATGTGATTACACTACTGCAATAATTTGTGTTATAAAATAAATATAATAAAAACAAAATGAAATAATTCAGGGGAATTATTATTAGTATCAGCTTTAGGGGGTCTGAATCTGCCTGACAACACAATGAGCCAGGGGTGCACTGTACTGTAGCACTTTCACATCAAGCTCACGGATACCAAGAAGCGAATGGCTGATCAACGAGGCACCCTCAGATCCGAGTGAGCAAAATGCTTGGGTAACCACAGCACAAGGCAAGCGGAGCCCATCCTGCTATTCCGACAGACGCACACGGGGATCTCTCCAAAGATGGGGGAGTGCAAACTTAGATGTACAAAAATTCCACGGACAAAAATGAGGTCAAAATTATGTTGTGCTGGTMGGTTTTTGAGGTATCCTACAGCTGACATCGACCCCAGGTAGATATCCCTCATGACTTGTAGTGCCCCCTCGTATTCCTGACGATCAAATGTTTCACCCAGCGAGAATACTTCTCGAGCAAGATGATCAGTCTTGAGCGACAAGCATCTCTGCCGAATTAGCAAGTGAATTGCGACAGGTGAGGGTAGATATCGTGCTTCGGACAGCGCCACCTGAGAATCGTCGAGTCGCTGAGGTTGGTTAATGGGTAATCAAGTTTGGATTGAAAAATCATCAATTATAACAGCCGAGAAAACAAGGGAAAAAACTCTTACTGCTTGGACTGTAAATAAGGTGGAATTTTGTACACCCATGAACTCGTTTGCTTTTGATATATTTTGAATCTACTATTGCAGTAGTCTATCACATCTAATTTTATAATAACAAACACTAAATGCACTTAATCTACAATTTTCTTCCTTGACCAGTAGAAGTAGTTACTAGGGACTCGAATGAGCGTTACAAAAACTAAGTATACATCATGCAGAAGCAAACAATAATTTATCTCATCATCGAAGAGTAATTTTATATTAGGGAAGTCTCTTTCCTACAACACAAACGGCATCATCAGGTTAACGTTCACAAATAGGTCTATCTCAAACATATAATACAAAACAAAGTACATTAAATAAGTGTCAGAAAACGGGCTAATCATAAATTACAACAGAACCACTGTGATGATAGACACTCCTTTAGCGATAAAACGTTAATGGAAAAGAGCGTACTCAAACTAGGGAGCCGAAATATAAGGTTGATAACCAAAATGAAATATCTGGGAATCAACAAAACAAACAAACTCAACCGCAGAGAAATAGTCAAAGAGGGGACAAAAACCGCGCATAGAGTGACAAGAGCTTGTACTACCATGTGTAGGGAAACACATGCAGAAATGGAGCATCTTAAAAAATATATACGCATCGGTAATCCTGTACATCAAGACGTACTGAGTCAAATTGCTGCCGTAGTAGCAAAGCTACCAAAGCAAAACAGGACAGAAACACAGAAAGAAATAACGTGCAATTGTTGGCCAAAGCTGTCAATGAAATCGAAAATCGAGGGACAACAGAACTCCTAGAGGGAAAGACAATCGCAAAAAGAATAGAAACATATGTATTGAAATATGGAGACATATTCAAAGGAGAGAAGAAGACGATACACTACAAAAAGCGTGGAAAATGAGCAGCAACAAGCTCAAAGTAGGGCGACCGCGCTACAATAAACTAAATTAAATTAATTTTTTTTAAATATTCGAGTAATACATACATGAACAAATTAATAAAACTTACGCTCGTTGTTGTTCAACATAATATATCCAAATTGTTATCCACAGCACACACTGAACCGCACAGTTCGAAATTCCAGATAGAAATGACCAATTGTGTAGATTTAAGGTGGTGATAGCATGTTGTGTAACAGTGGATTCCAGTATTTCCTTTTCAATAGGTGTATAGAGGTCGGCGGATGTTTATTTATAGATGCGTAAAGTAAACAAAATATTATTTTGTGCTGGGAGGTTTTTCGGCACGACTAAAATAGAAAGGGGGATGCTAGGCTCCACAATTATACAGATTTAAGTAGTTTACCCAAATCAGACAACTACACTGATAATAACATTGCAGCAGATAACACAACACGTATGCACCGTTCGACACCGGTAAACTAATGCCTTGTGTTTGAACAAAAAATACTTTTATTTTACGGTGTATGTTTATTATTTATTCATGAGAGGTTGCTATGTTATAAGACTGACAATGTAGACAACTTCACAAACGCATTTTTAACGCGTTAATTTCATTATAATTATTTGTACGTGGTCAGATGAACAATTAAACTCAATTTCATGTGATATTAGGTTGTTGATACATTCCGCTTACAGTTTTCGCAGAATTTGCAGAAAGCTATTTTTTTAACGTTTTTGATAGATATTAAGTTACTAAAGCGATGGACATTTGCGATTGTTTGTTATTTAAGAACTGTCACTACAAATCAACGTTGTTCATAATACCTAGTCAGTTCTGTTAATTCTGTTCAAGTTTTCCTTGTGGGTTTTCAGATAGTTAATTGAAATAAATTTTTCAAA
Source organism: Rhyzopertha dominica (assembly GCA_025024175.1). Classification (NCBI taxonomy): domain Eukaryota; kingdom Metazoa; phylum Arthropoda; class Insecta; order Coleoptera; family Bostrichidae; genus Rhyzopertha; species Rhyzopertha dominica. Next base: position 82,109,568 of record QCXZ01000137.1, on the reverse strand, counting down.
AGATGAATTAGTTGATATGGTGTTTATGCTCGGTGCATCCAATCGTAACAGCTTCTTAGCAGCAAGACTTCATAAACAACAATATCTGGAGAGGCAACATCCTAAACCTGAAGCTTTCGAAAGGTTAAAAAAAATTTATTACTACGGGAAATGAAGCGTATATAATTCGGTCTTTTAATAAAAAATTCTTTAACTAAAAATTAATGTTTTGTGTTATCATACTATTTTATTGAAAAATCTTGGCCGCTCTTATAGTGTCGGCTCCGATTGATCAATACCTATACAGAGAATCACATTTTTTCGATTTGAACGCGGAACACAGGACGCATATTGAAAGGGTAATACCACGAAAAGCTTTTTAGTACATAAAGAAGCCGCTGGCTCGGGCCGGTGATTACAGCGCGCCGGTGGTTTGCGGTCAAAGCTTTTAAAGCCCATTACATTCCTCCTCTGCATTAAGCACGGGCGTCTACGAAGTCCAGTTGCTTTGCCTCTGCAAAACAGGAAGAATATTCCAGGCTAAGAAAACTTGTGCGCAATCCGTCGTGCCTTCTTTGTAGCATTATCGATTGCTGCATAATCACATCAAATTAATGTTCGACTCCTACCAAAAGTTAACTGTGAACAACAGTAGAGTGAACTAAGTTTACTTGATTTGGAACAATAATAGATTATTAAAGAATCAAATGAATTATACAGGGTACTTTATCTTTAGTAGAACTTAATATCGTATCTAAATTATTATACGTACTATCAACAACTAAAATATCATGTTTTCTAAGCATTTTCTTTAATTCTTCCGAAAGGTCTTGTACTTTAATTTAGTTTCTCTTTGCTGAGAATTTACTTAATTTGGAAGAGCACTTTTATTAAAAACTAGCTAAATATTTCTATTGCTATAACCATTTCTCACTAGCGATGATTTAAGATGATATATTTCTTTTTTTGTAAAGAACTTTCGTCTGAGATTCTTTGTGCTCTAACAAATAACGGTCTTACAAGACTATTATTTTGAGTGGTAGGATTGTTAGATGTGACATGTAAATATGTTGGTTGTCTGTAAACCTTGTGTCTTCACTGTCCAGTGTTTACCCTGTAAATTTGGATACCGAAGACAGGAAAACTACCATATTATGTCAGGATTTTGACTGTTCAAATGATGTAGAAACCTACCTAACTCTTCTAAACCGTGGGGCCAAGTATCATCTACATACCTATACCACCATTTTGTCTTTAACTGAAAACTGTTGATGGCAACCTCTTCAAAATTTTCCATACACAAATTGGCTACTGTAGGACCTAGTATGGGTTTATTTACTGCGACAGGTGTTAACCCGCCTGTTTTAAAAAAATGTTTCGCAAACAGTCTCTATTGTTTCAGAGCGGCCTTAAACCCGCTCAGCTTTACACAAAACAATTACGAATCGACACAACGCGCCAACAGTAAATCAAACAAACGAGAACAATGTATCTCGCTGGCCGTGCAGTTGCAGACCAAATTAATTAAATCATAATGAATACCTGCATATCAAKTGTGCTGTTTCAATTGCGACTCTTTTCCCTTTGAGGATTTTCACAGGTTGGAGGGATCATTTTACACTTGTGACGTGCTGGTGTTATAATTTCAAGAAGTGCAAGGCATTTTGAAAACAAGCATATTGCTAATACTGGAAATGTTTATTATTTTGTGTACTTAGCAATTCATCGTAGTGTCGAAACAGCTTCTTATTTTTAGAATCAATATCAATATTTACAAAGAAGTATATGTAAATGTTTAGGGTATTTTGATACTATTATTAATTTGTATGATCAAGTGCAGCATACCTACATAAAGTTAGAAAAATGTGTTTGTGTATTATTAGGTATATATCATACATTGATTCATAGTTAAACATATAGTCAAACTGCTTTTTTATTTCGTGCTTTTTAAGTTGTTAATGTTGAAAAATATTTTGTCTTCTTAATCTTAAAATTTTATACGACTTTCGAGGTGATGATTACAATTTGTTTTTAATACCGTTCGGATGCAATCGCATAAAATTTGCAATTAAAAAAAGCATTTAAAAAGCTAGCAGTACTTTCCTCAAATGTTTTACACAAAATAAAACTACAAAATCTTTCCAGTATTGCATTTTTTGTTTTATTACAACAATTAAATAAATCTAGCAATTTTAAAATATTTCCAATATGCAACTATATCAAAGCAAATTAAGCAATCTGACCACTTACAGCGTTTTCAGAATGCAAATGTATCTGCGGGCGTAAGTCTGTATACGGTTATCAATGTTTTTTGCAACATGCTACGTAACGTTGAACGGCTTTTTGAGAAGCCATGCTGGTGTATTGAAATAAGTTTTTCCTTTTTATTCACTATTTATTAATGTTCGGTGCGGCCTAAATACATTCAAAATCATGCCAAACTAGTGTTATTCATCAAAAGCTTCATTGCCTTTTTAACAACATAACATCATCCAATATAAATACAACTTTAATAAACTGCATCAAATTAATTCCATAGTTTTCAGAGTTCAACTGCATGCCCTAAAGGGCAAACAGCCTGATGTCGGTTGTTACATTAATACGTGGCAGCTAGGCATTTCTCATTTACGGAATAGTCAGAAAAACGGAAAATCTCGTCCAGTGTCGCATTTGCCACTGTCCGTGGCAGGCGGCAGTGCCTTGATTGAATACAGAAAAAAAATGTCAGGCAATCACTGCCCCGAGAAATAATATGTCAGATGAAAGTGTCCGGTCATCTGATAACATTCCTGGATATCTGAAGGCGTCGTGACGCGCAGCGCCGGCGTCGGTAGGATTTTGCCGGTGGTGCGACATCGTGAGGAAGAGCATGTTGCTCAGTAAAAAATGTATTGGCTGCTGCACAAAAACTAATTGTCCTCATAGGTCCACTGCCCATCAAATCGTTTAAATTATAGTTTTTGACAACTGAAAATTGTCTAGATTAATCAGTTATAAATCCTTCTAACAGCGTTTTCGGTTCAGCTGTTTTATTTCATTCGTTTTTATCAGTCGCTCGAATTATTTCCAATAAATGCGAGGGTGAATGGATAGAATATAATATGTTTTAGGAAAAAAAAAACAACGTCACTATCGAACATTGACTAAAAATTATTAATCAGACGTTTCCCTTACACCTATAATATTTGTTAGAGATGAGAACATAAAAAACTGTTTGCCACAAGTTTAAAGAGAATTTTGAAAGTAAATAATTTAATCTCTAAGAAAGCGAGACATCAGAAAATTATAAAATAGCCTTTTAAATATCACCTAAATACTAATTTCCACTATCCCTGTTAAGATTATTAGTATTTCTAAAAATTTCTATAGCTTCTTATATTAGATGTTTGTAATAATCTTTTTCCCTTTTTTTCTTAAAAGACTATTCTTTGATTGGGATTTGATTATAAACTTTGTGTCCTAACTGAAAAATGTTTATCCCGTATTCTATACGGTGGTGCCAAATAACAAAAGTATCATCAACATACCTACACAAACATTTTGACGTAAACTAATGTTTTATTCTTTATCTCTTCAAAGTTTTCCATAACCAAATTGGCCACTATAGCATTTAGAGGAGACAGCATTTTATTTTTATCTTTGAGAGTGTTTTTGCTAATGACAGTCAAGAAGATTATTAAACTTTAATAATAAATAACAGAGTTTTCTGGAAGTTATTATATAATAATAGTAAAACACTTTATGATCCTACTTCCAAACTTTTATGTCAGCATTTTAAACCAAAACATTATTAAATCTTCCTAATATAGTAGTCGCGGATAAACAATATTTTACTTCATCCCCCGAATTTCCCACCCTTAAAACGGCAACGCCGCCGTGCGCAACTCCGTCGCTTTCCTGCGACGGGCGTCCCGACGGCCGGTTAGCTCAGTGTGTTTCGCGTTGCCGCTATCGCGCGTCGCGATTCGCGTTTTTCCTTTCACAAAGCACGTGCCGCACGCTCGTTATGAATGGATCCCCGTTACAAGATGTTTAAGACGTACGGACACTTTACAGGCGTCGACGTCCACCTTTTCAGATGCCTCCTGTCGATCAGGGGTGGAAACGTCGAGATGGTATTGTAGAACTACCGAATGCCATTGGGCAGGTGAGTTGTTGTGGCCTAGTTTGAGGAAGTGGGGTGGTTGTTGGTGTTTGGCGGCGTTCCGTGATGGACACGTGGTTTAATTCTTTTATTTGATGACGTAGGAGTAGTTTTTATAACACTAATCTGGTGTTTATCGAGAGAGGTTTGGTTCCAGTTGAATTCATCCCTTAGATCTATTTTCCTTGATATAAATTTAATTTTTATAGCATTAGAAAGGACGAAAAGAAGTTGAATTGTAGTTTTGCAGTTATTAAGGCTCAACTTGAATAGAATAAAATGTGTCAATTGATTTTGGTGTTTAGAAACCGTTAATTCTCATGTTTATGTCAAGATCTATACATTTTCTGCAATGGATAATACTAATCCCAAACTTAGTAGTTAAGTTTCCAATAAAAAATTGCACAGTTCTGTTCCCATTGTATTGACAACTGGAAACAACCCCAAGAAAAATTATTTTGTATCGGCATTATTGTTTGATAATTTTACACATCTAACCAGAAAGTCTAATATCTGGTGTTGAATCAAGAACAATAGAAAAATATTTTATAATATCCCCTCTACATCTTCCGGTATAAGTTCAACAATTTAATTTTTAAAATGAACTCTTAGATCATGAGGCATATCGTTTTTTGTGTCTTTAGACTTCATAATGTTGGATCAAATTTGGCGAACATTTCAACAGCCTTTAAAGAATTACCATCATCCCGTTTGTAAAGTTCCGAACTAGATTTTGGCTTGCTACAAACTGAACTATTGCAATCGTTCATTCTATGACAGCACGCCAATGATATTTTTCCGATTGTGGAGCATCTGAAGATCCTTGTCAATGGTGAGATTTTTCTGAAGCTTCATTTTTAATTCACACCAATTTTCACTAGCTTTACTATGTTGTAAACTATTTTCGTGCCGATTCAAGCAGTCTGAACAACGACGCCAATCTGAATAACCAGAAGTAACAATTGCTAACGTAGTATCTTTGCCAAACAATTTGCAAGGAAAACAAAATATAGAATTTGATTTCATAGAGTAACAGCCATAAGCGTTTAATTGTTTCAGCATTTAGGAAAGACATAATAATAGGTACAACTAAATTTTCTACCGGTTTCATCACCAGAAAACTTAAAGTTGAAATTTATTTGACTAGGTCCATTCGCAATTAACATAACAACTTTACCTGCCAAAATTTTCTCTTTAGTCAGATTTCAGTTAGAATATGCGGTACTCATTTGGCATTCTTTATATAACATGTAAATTAAACTAATGAGACCGTATAAAAGCGATTTTTAAAATTTATTTCGTTAATTTTTGATTAACTATGTTTCATTAGAATCGCGTCGTAATCTATTAGTTGTTATGCTCTTATTTCGTCTACTAAACAATCGCATTGACTGTAGTTTCGTACAGTTAATTGTCCCGTAAACATCTGACCTTTTATTCTATTAAACATAGATCTACTGTACTTGTACGATCACCTATATCAATTATATATAATCTTTTCAACACTGCATGGACGTTTATAGCTTTACGCTACTCAAATACTTTTTCCTTTGTGAACTATTTCTTTATTTTTCGTTATATAGACATAATTATTATTTTTCGAAAGCAGTGTGTATATGTAATTTTCTATGCTTTTGCTCTAAGTGGGTTCTATTACATATATACATATATCTCTCTAGGTATACTGATAAATCAAAGCTTTTGGAAATGGTGCTTCAGGTGGCTATAAAGTACAATTTTTGGTAAAGATGCTTAAAGGAAACGACAACACTAAAAACAGTCCTCGAGGCTAAGAAACTGTATACAACTTTAAAATTATTATTGTCAGTTACCATAAATGCAATTGAAGTCACTTCAAAGCTATATAATTTGATAAACAAAACTGTGTATATAGTGAAATCTGTTTTCAACTGTTTGAGATTGTGCCATTATTAAAATTATATTGAAACGAAATGGGTACAAATATTTAACGACAAGCACATTTCTAAGCAGAACTTATACAATTGAGGAGACAACTTGCTATTTGTAATGAAAATCATTGATGACTATGTGCTTACCGAAGGTAAAAGGTAAAGGTAAAACAAGAATGCGAAGCAAATATATAATTTGATATTAAAGAAACTATCTACCTAAAGTAGTGAAATATAAACTTTTTTTTTTAATTTTTGAATTGTTTGATATTGAATCATTATTTACTATTAGATATCTAATTCTTCATTACAATACGTAAATGGCTATAGTGTATCAAGTCTAGAAAAACAACACCGACACATTATTATAACATCAAGCAAATTTAGATAGTAAACGGTGTTCGTCATGGAAACGAAAACTTGTAAACTTTCCGGCGCAAACTTTGCGCAATCCGTTTGCTATACGTGCCTCTCCACCGCGGAATTTCGGCGCGCCCTTGAATACGAAACGCAGAAAGTAAATGATTCTTGAAATTGCAAAATTCGGCCTTTCGTTTTTTCGCGCCGCAATTTATTTGCACGGCTAATAAAGATTTATCGCTTCTATACATCTTCCGTCTCCGGGAACGCCGTTCCGGCCCGTAGCGTTTTCCATCACGATAATTGCGTTATCAACAGTCGTTTCGAGCGATAATTCGTTGTCCAAGGTACGGCGGTTTAAGGTCGAGACGTGAGACAGCGAACTATACTGATTAGTGTGCGTTTTGTGATTTATAGGTAAGATAACGCACTTAACTCAGTTCTTGTTATGGGTATTATTGAATTCTTCTTATACTACTCTAACAGAAAGTAGGTTATTCCAGTATAATTTCAGGAAGGTAAGTGACTATTTACTTTCCTCATCTGCCAAAATTACAATGAAAATAATTATTACAACCATCAGAAGTAGTGACATTTACAGTACAATTATTGGAAATTATAAATGAAATTGCAATAGCAAAGTGCATGCAAATTGAAAAGAAAGGAAAGTGAAAATCTACACTGGAAGATTTAGCTTAACTGATAGGGTTTGCAGCAGACAAAAATTACAGAATTATGAGCACATACTTTCATCATAAGCAGTGCCATTTGGGAGCCTGGAAAGCACTTAATCGCAGAACAGTGAATCAGATAAGTCATCAAAAATGCTTCTTGGTTTTGTTTAAATGATGTCAAAACATCGTCATCAACCTAAAAATGAATCTCTTTTTAAATCGTAAGGTATCTGTTTTGAGCGATATTTTTAATTTGTGCAAATAACTTGCATATTTGGATGTTATGCGTTACTTTTTCAACATCACATATAATAGTGTCAGCGATGTTAAACAGGCTTATATCGCCTAACAGTTTTGGCGGAGGCGCCGGATGTTTCATCTGCAAATAAATTCCCCGAAAGAAAACAATTGCCCGTCCAATTGTCACCCCAGCACACTTTTTCGACTGCGCAGCTAAATAAATCACCAGTGCACTTTAGCAACGTGTAAAAACACGAATAATTGCTGTAGTGCTGCAGGCGGTGGTGAACTGTTGCAGCGTCCATAAATCGCAAATCTGAATGCGGCAGAAAGTTGTGCAATTTTATATCGGGTGCGAGCCCAATAAATTTGCGGTCGCTCCTCTGATTTATTCGCGCTATTTAAAAAAGCCGTTCGCCGGTGGAAGCTCTCCAAAAGTGGCGGGCGCTTCTTCCAGCTGCACGGCTAGATAAACACCCCTAGAGAGCGCGCGCGGACTCGTTAACGGGAGGACTGTTTAAGCACTTTTTAACGATACTACGCACGCCTTGCAAGCAAACAGACTTTGCTTCTAGCGAAAGGTTTATTTTTATCCTGGAGATAAAGGTCGCAGCATGCAATCGTGTAATCAAACGGACCCAAGGTAAACCAGTGTGTGCACTGTTTATGAAAAAAGAAAACACACACAGGTGAATTAGTAGAGACTCCGCTATTGACTAATAATAATAATTTTCTAACAGGTTGGCACCTACTTACATGAAAACTGTTTGAATTACTGCACATTACAAGAAATTATTTTAAACAAAGATTCAAGAAACAACCCTATCGATCAAATTGACACATTAGGTAATAATAATGTCTATATAATTATTAATAACAGTAGCAACAGAATCAGAATGTAGAGGGGGCAGGTGACCTCTTATGAAAAAGACTTTTTAATGCTGACCCACCACAGAAAATCTAAATCTCAATCTATACCTCAGAGGTTGTCACAAATTTTTAATTTCCTTGTAGAATATGTCATTGAACGTAAAATAATTTTGATCTATACAACTTTCCACAAAATCCAATAGTTCAGTTTCTTCTGTGTATCATAGGTGGCAGTTTTCTATTTCATTTTTGAAAATTGTTAAAAGTTTATTTGGAGGGGTAGAAATGAAAAGATTATACATATCTATTCCATTGTGTGAATTTTTGGGAGGTCATATAGAATTGGAGCTCGGGGATTCACTATTCATAATTTGTACTTTCCTTCGTTTGATATCAAGTATTTTGAAGATTTTAATATGCTAGTGACGTCTTTCTAGAACTGGCCTGTGCCATCTGAATCAAACTTAAGATAGCTGTTTGTGTTTAATAAATTATTTAGTTTAGCCCGGTATTCATCTGCTTTTAAAGTGACAATGGTATTTTCGTTTTATGCTTTTTATTGATTCTATTTTTACATTCGATCCCTTATATGAATGGTAATGTTGTTTGTATTTATTCTATATGTACACGTAATATTTTAAATTCTTTTTTAGACACGCAACGACCTTAGAAATACATTGATGTGATAATCATGCTCAACTATATTATACTATACAATTTTAAGTCGTTTCCAGCGGGATGCCACATTTAATAACTTCAACCTGTTTTAATTCACAGTGATGCATATGTATACTAACAGATCAATAAAGAGTTGACCTAGTTTAAACCATTGTGTATATTTAACTTGAAGAGGATTATATATTTTGGTATTAAGCTTTTCAGCAACTGCTTGCTGCACAATTTATGCTGTCGTCTAGTACACTGTCTTAGTGTTAGTAATCAAAGCTACATTTAAACAAGGTTCCCCCCAAACTGAAATTTAACGAAGTTTAATACCTAGCGAGGTGTCGAATATGTGTAGTAGCAAAAATTTCTTTCAATCTATTTCTTGTAGCTGAAACCTCAGTCGTTATTGACAGTATGATAGTAGATATTATACTTAATCTTTAGCGATGGTTTTACCACAGCTAAAGTGACTGTTAATTCGTTATTCTCAAAGTTGTGACGATAAAATTTATACGTCTAATTGTTAAATCGACGTGGTAGAGTTACTGCCGATTAAATTGTTTTGAATGTTGACTTTAGGCAAATGTTTGCTGAGACATAATTAAGGATAGCTTTGTTAACTGAACTAACTTAATCGAATATTATACAATTAATAAGCCTGTTATGATATGACAAAATGTAAAGCCTGTAGAATACACAATACGACACATTTATGCATCAAAAACGTTATGGTTTCTTTTTGCCTCATGGGACAATTACAGAGCTTCTTTCCATAAAAAAGTGTATAAATTGTATTTCATCATCAGCAAAACTTATTCTCGCGCCACGTCTTGGCTGCCGTTGCAGGATTGCACAGCGGAGCGACATGAGCGTGCATTTTCATAAAAATTAAATAAATTCAAATATTTCCCGACAGCGCGCGTTGACGTCTAGCTTGATTTATTGCCCCGTAAAGCTGACTACACAGACTGCGACATTATGGATTTGGAGAGAAAAAAAATATTACTCCTGAGACGTTTGCAGGAAGTTGCTGGATGGTGGGTTCCACAGGGAGACGACAGATGGCGCCTGTGTTGAGTAGGCTGAAATGTGGGGGAGGAGCAAGGGTGTCATTAAGTTGCGAAGTGGAAACCATTATTGTTGCGAAGAAGCTCAGTACAGCAGTTAGGAAATGATTATTAATCATTGTGGTATTCGATATATATTTTCTTGACGAGATCACAAATGAGTGTAGTGTGGCCATCCAGATTTCGTTTAAAATATTGTAAAGTACGTAACATTGCCCCTATGTGGTGCATTATCCTTAGCCTTATATATGTGACTCCGTGAATGCATATTAATATATTTTATTCATTTGCAATATAAAAATTAAATTAGAAAAAGAGCGATGAAGTTTACAGAGAATGTTATATCTTTATGAGTTATGACCGATACGACGTATCATGGCTCCGCAGTTTTTATCAAATGTAGACAAAACACTCTTCCCATGTTAGCTTTACCACTTGCATCTGTTTTATTTTATTCAGTTATGCCTCGATCACATCCTTCTTCCATTAACCATAATTTACGTGCGCATCATAATACGTCTTTTTCAGCTTCCTTTCAGTTATCTGAAAATTGATATATATGACGCAGGCAGATGGGTTGGGACCTCTCAGGTCCTACGTGAATGCGCTATGTGTGGTTTTGACTGATGCTAAATTAAACCTGTCAATTCGTCGGCAAGCTCCGAATTGACTGCGTAGAAACGTGTGTGTGCTTTCAGCCGCATATTCTTATAAGATTTACTTTGCGGCGGGTTGTACTGACATATTTCCATTTATAAATATAAATAGCGTGTATTATTTTTGTTTTTACCAATATATATAAGAAAAAGAAAAAAAATTCATTCAACGATAAGAGATCTCGCATTTGCGCTTTATCCATAATAGATGCATGTATGTATTTATTCTGGATAGAGTATTGAAGAAAACCGCAGAAAACTCCACTCAGATCTCTATTGTCTTAAGCCAGTCTTCAACACCTTCATCAACACGATGGGTAGACGCAAAACCACCAGGCCATGCCGTACGGGGGCATCTGTTGACCATATGTCCAATTGTTTGGAGGGGATCTCCACATTCACAAGAAGGGTTGATAGATGAATCCCATTTATTAAGAAAAAACTTGCATTTCCCATGACCAGTGCGAAGGCAATTCAGAGTGACCCAAGACCTTCTTGGGAGGTCAGTTCCTGCTACCTCTTACGTAGGATCGTCTATAAGCTGCTGATATATCATGTTTCTTAAGTTGCCAAACAGAACACCATCCATCTTCAATGGTATAAGGAGCACGAAGGAAATCTTTTGTCCACAAAGGTTTTCTAGAAGTTAGCCGAGTTGTAGGTAGCTCTTGCAGATCTCGGGAAATCAGAAACTCATTAGGAGCTGATTGATATTTTTGCCAAGCTTTGTATGTAGCAAACTGTCTGCGAATCTACGGAGGAGTAATGTTTGAAAGAATCGTAAGCCGAGGTGATGGAGTTGACTTAATTGTTCCAGTGATTAGTCGCATTGCAGTATTTAACTGAGTGTCAATTTTTCCTGTGTGATGACTGTTTTTCCAAACAGGACAGCAGTACTCAGCAGTGCTATAAATCAAGGCAGTTGCAGAAGTACGGAGTACATTTGCATTTGCACCCCAACTTGTACCAGCAAGCTTATGCAGAATGTTATTTCTAGTCTGTAATTTTTTACTGACGTTTTCTAGATGTTTCTTGCACGTTAGGTCCAAGGTATTTTGGCGAGATGTTATGTTTAAGAATTATGTTATTTGACATAACTTGAAGCTGTTTCCTCTTTTGGTGATTGTTGAGTTTGTACCAATTATGTTAGATGAAGTAACTTACTTTAGATTCGGGTGATTGTACTCGCACAAGCATAACAAACAATATGGGAGGGTTATTTCTTTATAACCTCCGATTGACTATAAAAATAAGACCCATGTACACAAAAGTATTTTATTATTAAAAGATGAGCAAAACCTACATCTCTACAAAATCGCCGAAACCCATCGTATAGTCCGAGAGAGTTCGAGAGTTAAATGCATTTTTGCGCTTTGTAGGTGCTGAAACTGAGCAAATTGTGTGCTGTGGTTATTTTAATGTACATTTCTCCAGGCTATACACTAAGAAACGTGTCATGTTTCAGAATGCACTTCATGCTTTAGGATTTTATCAGATTGTGGACGAACCTACCAGGTTCTGTCGTACAACAAAATACGAAATTTTAGCGCCGTTTTACTGAGCCCGGTTTCTGAAATAGCGATGGACCTGTATAATATATAGGTATAAGTATTAACAATTGAAGGAAGGAGGGAAGACCAAGAAGTTAGGTATTGACTAGATTCAAGTCTCAAAGTAACCACAAAACATAATAAGGGTATTGATAACAGAAGGTGTATGGTAGTATACTACACAATAGCTTGTTTTCTGTATCAGTAAATAAAAAAATAAATATCTTCTCTTCTGCGACAGCTAAATTAAGATAGAAATGTATTGCAAATGTATATTGTAGACTCGAACGTAAGCTACAAACCCCCATCCTCCCATTACGCCCTGGAAACCGTAGCCTAATTCGCATTAGGTACGATCACTCTAAAATAATATAAATGGAATACCCGGGCGCTCGCATTTATCATCGTCCTGTGTCAAAAGACAAAAGCAACCGTCTATTTAAAAATATGGCATTCGCAAGCGTATTATGAACTGATGGTTCTCCGCAAATAAAGTATATGCGGCGGCCATTGTGCTTTTAAATCATTTATCAAGAGCCGGAAGAATGGTAAGAGGACGCTCATACACACCACGAATACGAAGTGAGTCAGAGTTGCCAACTTTTTTTTCTAGTGGCATGAGATAAGGAAATTATTTCACGAGGTCACAAAATAGTATCGATTATTGGCTGAAATGAATAAGAATACAAGGTGAAGCTGACTTTCTACAGTTGATCTTGTTACACACATCAGTAAAAAGTTTTTATGTGTAGACTATCTAGAGCATTGATTCGTATTGAAGCATTTGGTTCCTTTGTAAGGACCGTTTGTAGTAGTATAAAGTATCTAATTCAGCATTGATCGGTTGCATTCATTGTGCTTGTCGAATCCATGTGCATGTAGGAAATTGAAAAAACCCGCTACAGTGCATCGGTGCGAACTTCAATCGAACATTTGTATTCTGTGAAATAGGGCTGCCGGAGCCACGCAATTTGAAAGTATAATTTAATCGAAACGTCGATCTGATAAAACAGGTACGCTCGGACCCTTTGAGAACTTCTAAATAGGAGCCTGCATCCATGGACGTAGACGAAAAGTTTTAAAAATGAGTTTCAACGAGATCTTAATACCTAATTTGTTCTCTAAAATAGTTCAGAACACAAGTTTTTTTGCTCATGAAGAATTTCAGTTATCACAAATGAACCAGAAGATGGATTTCAAGTTTAATATCAAAATGAGCGGGCCTAGTTTTAAACAAGTGGGCAAGAAAGTTTTGACATCTTAAATAAAATAAAAAAATCAAAGGAACAATGCAAACACATATTTTCTAATTAAAGGCGTCTATTCATTCTAGCATCGTGTCGTTTTGTTGGCACGACATCTTACTATAGAAAGTTTATACCCAACTTTGCAGTCATAATTGCCCCGTTAACGCAATTAACTAAAAAGAATGCCTAGTTTGTCTGGATTTTGTCTTATTTGTCATGTTTCACGCAAAGATATTGCCAGACACTAGGAGTTTTCTGGAATAACATCTTCTCACGGGATATCTAATTGTACACTCATTAATGATTGCCGTTGGTTTATTTTCCAAGATCTACTTATTTCGGATTGTGTTAATTTAAATCTTGGTACTTCATTTTTGGCTATAATATTACTTATTCGGCTAATAATATTCATCGCAAGATAAATATACAGGGTGATTTTTTGAAAACTTCACACCTTAAATAACTTTAAATAGAGGAAAAATTTAAAATTTTACAAAAACAGGTAAACTTTTGTTTGCAGGGGGACAACTTTTGAGATAAGTTTTTAATGGATAGCGCTTACCCTCTTAGCGGGGTAGATACCCCTTCAAAAATTTTAGATGAAACTACCCATCTTACGATACATCATTTAAAAGCTTATTACACAAGGAGTCTTGCCATGTAATTAGTTTTACTATTWTTTACCCATTGACGGMGTAGTGGGTCAAAAAGTGCATTGTAGCAAGTGGCTTATAAAATGGAATATTTTGGACTTTTTTTAACAAAATTTATTGTCTTGCAGTTACAATAAAAATTGTCCTTACTTAAGCCTAAAAAAACTTGTTAAAAAATAATTGTTACACCTAAGCAAAATGCCAAAAATACTTAAAATTTTCTTTCGACATTACTTGATATTGCAACTCGACAGTTTATACTGATTTGGTTAAATAATTATCTACTTTGTGTTTCCAATTTTGTGTTTCAACTTTTTGGCTACTTCTTTGGCACGACCATCTTTTTGTTCACATTCTTTTTTATAAATCGCGTGAAATTTTAAAGTGAGAGTCCAAGTGATAATGGTTTATTCAACTGCCGAAAGGGTAGAAATAATTTTTATTTACGGTGCTGAGCATAGCTGTGCTCGTGCGTCAGCAAGGGTGTTTAACGAACGGCACCCCGATAAAAATGTTGACGCTAGGTACATTCTCGATCTCGTGCAGAAATTTCAAGACACTGGATCTGTAGTAAACAAAAAAAGGGCAGGGAATAGAGTCGTTGATGAAATGGCCCAACTTGAAGTACTTGGTCATGTTGCAATGGATCCAACTAGCTCTTTGCGTAACATTTCTACAGCCACTYGACTTTCTTATTCATTTGTAAGGAAAGTTACAAAACTGCACAAATTCCATCCCTATAAGAGGAAAACTCTCCAGGAACTCGGCGAAGATGACTTCGATAGAAGACTGCAATTTTGCGAAATTATGACAGAAAAGATTATAGTAAATCCAAATCTAATAAAAAATATCTGCTTCAGTGATGAATGCACATTTTTGAACGGCTCTGTAAATAAACATAACGTCAGGTACTGGAGTGACGAAAATCCTTATATTTTTCGAGAAGGTTATACACAAGTTCCTCAGAAGCTGAACGTCTGGGCTGGAATACTTGGCAACGCAATTGTAGGTCCAATTTTCATTGATGGGACGCTAAATAAGGGAATGTATTTAGAATTACTTGATAACGTTATTGATCCTTTAATCACAGAGCAATTAGAAAACCAACGTGACCCTGAAAGAAATCCAATGTTGGATGAATACGAATTGTTTTACCAACATGATGGAGTCCCACCGCATTACGCCATTAATGTGCGAAATTGGTTAAATCATAGATTTCCTCTTCACTGGATTGGTAGGCGTGGAACAATTGAATGGCCGCCACGATCACCCGATTTGACTGCTTTAGATTTCTTTCTATGGGGTCATTTAAAATCTGTGGTTTACAAAATACAACCTACTAGCCCGGACGATCTGCGAGAAAGAATTATTAACGAGTGCAGGAGGATTCCACCTGAAACTTTCCGAAAAGTGCAGCAGGAGTTCGAGAACCGTCTGTATTATTGTATGGAAAGAGGTGGTGCACATTTTGAGAATCTATTGTAAGGTTTGAATTTCTATGGTTTTGTTCACACTGTTTTTGGAGTTACAAATAAATAATTTTTCTTTTTCGTGGACATGGACTTTCTAAAAAATTACATGATAAATACTTTAATGTTAATAATAATGTTAAAAGAAAATTTTCAGTATTCTGGGAGTTTTTTAAGTGTCATATATTTTACAAGTTGTTTGTTTAAATTTTGGGTTCTCGTAAGGACAAATTTTATTTCCGCTCTAAAATAAAATACATTTTGTTGAAAAGAGTCCAAAATATTCAATTTAATAAGCAACCTGTTTCGTAGGTACTATTAATCTATTACCCCGTCAATAAGTTAAACGTGGTAAAACTAATTACATGGCCAGACTCTTTGTGAAATAAGCTTTCAAATGATGTATCACAAGATGGATAGTTTCATTTAAAATTTTTAAAGGGGTGTCTACCCTGCTCAGAGAGTAAGCGCTATCCATTAAAAACTTATCTCAAAAGTTGTCCCCCTGCAAACAAAAGTTTACCTGTTTTTGAAAATTTTTAAATTTTTGCTATATTTAAAGTTATTTAAGGTGTGAGGTTTTCAAAAAATCACCCTGTAATTCTCCGAGGCGGAAAATGTTAATCACCTAAAGGAAATTTTGTAGAATAGTTATCTTAAATAGCATTTTATGATTTAGGCAGTTACGTTTTTATTATCATTCTTGTTTTAATAGTCGCAGTGCCTGAGCCTAAAGACAGCCCCCTTTTCGTGTACGCCCACTGCCTTACACACACATCCCAGAATCCGACCGACTGAAAAACCCCTGCCTACTGCGTTTGTTTGCCCTCCGACACAAGAGGGCTTTATCTCACGTAAACGGTTTCCTTTAAGTAATGTATGTGAAGACAATGAACGCCGCGGGAAATGGGATTTCTTAGCTCCGGGCCGAGGTAACAAGACCCATTACTCGTATCACCGTCTTAGAAATCCTATAKACTGGGAACTCATACGTAGGAAATTGTGTTCGAGATTTCTCTCTGTCGAGTTGATTTGCCGGATTTCGGAGTTCAAATAGTAAAGTGACTCTCTGCGACAGGATTTAKGGGAACTGTGGCTAATTCGTTTTCGAGTTCAATAGTCTGTGATATTTGAGGAGAGATCATGCTAGATTGAAACAGGCGAGCTTACTTCCGGAAGTCATCAACTCACGTGTAATATGGGGTTAAATCTAAGTGCTTGTTACTTCATTGAGGCTAGAATTTAGCACGGATGAACAAATTAAAATAATAATATAAAATAATTGTTCCAATACTGTCATTAATCAATATTTAAATAAAAAATAATTTGTATTGTTTAGTTCAATATTTTTTAGGATTGTTATGAGGTCATGGTCGTCGAAAATATTTTATTATGCTCGCTGGTGAACTGTTACTTTCGTCACTTGTTAAACAATATACTATTTTCTTACACTTACATATAAGCAAAATTCCGCCCGCAAATTTTCACGTTGTTCACCTCTAAAACAGGTATTGAAAAAAGGTTGTTGAATATTTACATTTTTTTAGTTAAACCTGATAATACAAGAAGACGATTTGAAGTTATCTCGATCGCCATATGTGCTACTCTATAAAAGATATAGAAAAGTTTTAAACAAATTTACATCCTTCAGCCCAAAAAAAGGATATAAAGTGAAATTATTTGGAAATGCAATTTATGTTAGCAAATTTTGTACTCTTTATGCAACCGATTTCCAACTCACGAACGGTTTATGCTGAGGGTTTTACAGCTTGATGGTCGGCCGTCGTAAACTATTCTAAACTATTGGGATTAGTGGCAAGCTTCAAAGTTCCTAAATGGGCCGTATTCAAAAAATCTTGTTGGCTAACATTTTAACTTTTTCACTATAAATTTTTTAAATTTGTTAGCTGTGATAATTTGGCAATCAATAAAAGATAGAAGCTTTTAAACAAATTTTATTTAATGCAGACCTGATGCTAACTGGCGCGATCCGCGAATTATTTTTTATTGGGTTTAAATTTTCCGATGTATAAAATAAAAGCCTTTGCATGTCGTAACGAATTTATACAAATTTAATATAAAAACATACAAATTAGTAAGTAGAAAATAATTTACATTTATTAGAAGAAAGTTATAAAATAAAATTTATACACGGTACCGATTATGTTCATTACAGCTTGTTAATAAGCACATTACAAGTCACAAACTACAAAAAATTACTCACTATCATTTTCACTGCTAAAATCACGATTAACTTCTATTATTAATTCGTGTACATGATTCGCTCTGTACCGATTTTCAGTGTCCAGTACATGCCGCACTGAATTTCTCCAAGCATCGACACTTGTTATTTCAGCTTGGTGTCTAATTTTTAGCAGCATTTCATTGCTAAATTTTTCACCGGTGTTCCCTCGTCGAATTCTTTGTTTCAACTGGCCCCATATCATTTGAATGGGGTTGAAAATGCAACGGTATGGGGGTAATCGTAGAATGGTGTGTCCACATTCCACAATTGTTTTTTGTGAAGTCCTCTTCGAAATATAAATCATCTTTTATTAAAAACTCTTGAATTGTTACCTTATTAGTTGTTGTATTTGGAATTTTATCCAGTTGCTCCGAATGGTAACTATCGTTGTCCATTACTATGACGCTGTTTGGTGGCAATTTGGACAATAAAATGTTTCACTTCCGCATTCGTATCAGAATGATAAACGGCGCTTGCTTCTTTTGAGATACAAGATACAGGGCTCCAGGAACAACACCATTTTCACCTCCTGCGTGTAGAATTATTATATATACTACTCATTAAATTAGGAAAGAATATACGATTTAGTCATACATTAAAAGCTATTAGATGAGAAATATTTGTAGTTCAAATAATAATACCAAATAATGCTCATTGATTTATGTGTACGAAGAATTTTTTTAAAAAAGCCTAAGCACAATTTTTGGATACGGTCCACTTCGCTGCAAAACAGTGGAACCTGCCGAACCCGTCTGTTATTTACGACAGCTTCAGGTAATGCTTGTAAGCCATTGCGAGCGGTAATTGGCTGTGCGTATAATGAGTCTCATAGATCGTTGCTTGATACTTTAGTAAAATTATTTGACTGTATCGGGACTTTGTACATTGGACATGTCATTGGTACTTTTTTAACTAAATTTGTAGATGACCCCCAAATTATGTGTACGCTATCATTAGCTTCTTAAGGGTCAAAATACAATTCAATATAATTAATCATTTCAGAATCCATAAGTAGTATCGTTGAAAACCGTTTGCTGGTCAAGGCAAGCAAGGTTGTAGTAACTCTTAAAATTAGGCAAATAATGCATCTGACATAAAATATCTATTATGAACGTATGAGTGGTCTCAGGATCCTCCATCGCTCCTATAAAAACGCGTAGAAGTTAAGTGCTCGTCTCGCCCTTTAGACAATCCAATAAAACAGCAAACCTTCTCGACCCTTCGCAAAACGAGGTTTCTAGGACAATCCTAATCCAACCGGGCAGCCGTAAAACACGAAATTATGCGAACTGCAATGAACGTAGGGCAGAAAACGTGCCTCCGAGGAGCGATGTTTCGCGTTTAATCCTAACGACTAGGCAAAAGAAACGGTTCCCCGCCCTTAGGCCCTTTAATTGACTGCGCTTCGGACGGCGGTGATTTTAAAACGCAATTAGTCTTAAGTCGGCTGAGCCATCGAACAACCGCCGCCAGTGAAATACCGGTTAGCTATACGCTTCTAATCCCCTTCAAAATCAATCTGTTTTAATTCAGTATTTGGGGCAAATCCTTTCTTATTTAGTGTCTTGTCGGGATGGAGGCTGCGGGGATTAGGGCGCGTTGGCGGCGTTGCCGACTGGTATGTGGCGATAACTTTTAGACTTAGGTTGTTTAGAAAACAACGCTTTAAATTAAATTTCTGAAAGTAAGCAGCCACCGTGGTTATTGGCTCGATAACGGCATAAGGAAAACTCGATTTTCTTTCAGCTTTTACGTTAGGGGAATACGAATAACCGCATTCATAATTTTCAGTTCTTTACTACCAGAAAACCCAACATCAGGCTTTTAACTAAAAATAAAAAAAATATTTGTTTACTCTTTCTCATGAAAACAACAGTTTTGGACCCTTTTCTTTACTCAGAAAATAACTAACAAAAACAATCCACACCCATTACTAAAGAGTCAAACTCACTTATAGTCTTGTCATTAAACAAAACTGGACACCAGGGTTCGAAGGGCAAAAAAAATTCAATTTTTATACTTCTTTTAGAAGAGAACCATTTTGCTTATAAAATTTTGCCTTTTGACTCATAAAATTTAAGTATCAGGTTGCCATGCAGATGTGTGTGAACAAAATATTTATTTATTACCTATATGTGACAATTGCTTGTTGATAATATGCAAATAAAAACTCACTGTAGTACCTATTTTTATAACTGAGCAAGAGATATTTACTAAATCGTCGCTTGGTGGCAAGAAAACATAGATTGTTACGTTCACATAACTTTTTTTCTTAATGGTATTCACTTTTGTATTATGACTCGGTTGCTTTAAGATGGATGTATACTACTTGATTTACTTTTTCGCTAGTAACGTCAGTTTTTACGAATTGATAGAACAAAGTGTATGTCTGTCTAATCATGAAGATGGACAAAAAAACGACTGAAACTGAAAATTAGCCCCCTACTTTCCTTATTTTAAATTTGCGAAGATGTTTGGGAGCATTATTTACATAGTTTCAGATAAGATTGATAACTTTGACCTCTTTCTATTCGCTCACATTAGAACCAGCAGTATTACTTTGAAAAGAGTGGATGAGTTAAGGACCTTAGTATTATTTGACAATAAATTTGCCTTTTTACAAGCATCTCTCAAACATTACTACCTTGTCTCATAGCCATATTAAAATTTACCCACCTTACAGATGTACTTTTCCTTTGTTCATTCTAGATTGGAATATGCGTCTTTTATATAGATGTAACATTGTTCAGCTAGAGTCTGCCCAAAGAAAGTTTTTCGAATTCATGTTCTTTTTAGCAGACGGCCACTATCCTTCTTGAATCTATGATCACTAAGACTGGTTGGACAGATTCCACTTTCTATCTTTGGAAAACCGTCGTATTTGTAGAGTTGTCACATTTCTATATACTAGTAATTCACCACAATTGCTCTAAACTAAGGCAGACCTTCTATTGCAGTAACAATCATGCAAATATGTCTGTTAAGTCCCCAGTTAGTCTCATCTTTAGTTATTATTATGTCATTTCTGACTCATGTCATGATAATTTGATCGGAATGGTTATTTTATGAACTTTCTTTTGTTAAGTAAACTTCTTGCATGTTTTATTATTTATTATTAATATTATTTGGTTTGTATTGAGCCAGGACGGCAACGCTGTAATAACTTAGGGAAATTCCTCATGACCCTCGTTCCTGTTTAGCAGCAGGATCTAATGAAAACTGATATTGTTAGTTAGATGCATGCCCACACAGAAAGCATTTATCTTTGTTAACGACGATTTGAATGATATACATATCTAATCATGTTTTTCGGTGGTTCGGAATTAGCTGCGTTGCGGGAAATAATTAATCAAGCTTTGGAAGCCGTAGAATTCGGGCTGGGGGATCCCACCAACGCAGGCGGAGCCGATACCACTAATGGTAGTTTGGGGAGTTGCACCAGTTTCCTTTATCGGGTTAAATGGCCGACCCTCTATTTACCGCAAATTTTATAATAATAGCCCTGTGTAAAATATGGGTTGGCTTGGGGAGAAAGAGTACATGGTAGCCAGATATGAAAGCTGTAATAATAATAATTTTATCAAATTATAGTGCAAATGCTTTGTTTATGTCATAGTTATTTTGTGCATCATTTTCTTACTAAGTGTATCAGAAGTTTCGTAGTAAGTACTATACAGCTAGACTGTAGTTATAATAGGTGTTAAAAGGTATGATACTGTTTTGAACTCATAACAAAAAATGAGATAAAAACCAACTTAAAATTGTTCTCCTTAAGAGACTGCTAATGGTGACAGTTATTAATCAACAATTTTCCTGAATTTTCCTTCAATGTCGTTTACTTGAAGTAAAATTTATATAAGTATGCAGATAAAAAACGAAGAATGACAGTTCTTGCAGTATACAGGGTCTCCCAAAAGTGATAGTTTAATTGAAATAGGTGGTAGGGTGGCTCATTTCTATTCTCTAGCAAAAATATATTAAAAAAAGACTATTTTCAAACATTAGAAAATTGTGAATGTTTTAAAATGAGATTAAACAATGTAACCAGGGGTTTGACAAACATGCATTGGCAGTCTTTCATAAGATAACTTGAAATTTGGTCAGTTTTTGCTGTATGGGTATTTTTAATCCTTAATCTGTTGATTGCTTCTAAAACGTGTAATTCAGGGAAACGGTCAATTATAATATTGTTGTCAGAGAATGAAGTATTATTAGGAATTTTATTCAGATCAAAAATTATTGTACACACTATTGAAACAATCTGCAAATGCATTGACTGTAGGGTTAGAGCCTTCAAAAGTAGTACCATTGGAATCATGTAGATACAGGTAGTAAGGGTTCTACATCCATTTTGATCAAACACTTCTCAATATATGAGAGTGAATGCTTTCAGCGTCCATAATATAAGATAATATTTTTTCGGAAAGATCGCTGTCTCTTGAAAACACTGACAAAAAATTATTAGTCTGACATTTCGATTACACCTGTAATCTTTGTCAAAGATGCAGAACCTCAAAATTTGCCTGACCCAAGTTCAAACAAAATTTGGTCAGTTTTTAATAAACGTGCTCATCTAAATCAAGTAAATTCTCAGCTAGGACAAAGTAAATTGAAGTTGAGTTTGCCTTATGTACAAGGCCTTTCGGAAAAATTAAAGAGGATGCTTAGAAAACACAATATCTTAGTTGTTAATAGTACGTATCATAATTTAGATAAAATTTTAAGTTCTACTAAAGATCAAGTACATTTGGAGAGTGAAGGTGTTTACAAAATTACTTGTTCTTGCAGCAAGTATTACATAGGTCAAACTAAAAGAAAAGTAGGTACGCGTTTGAAAGAACACATGCGTGCTACTAGGCTGCAAGAGATAGATAAATCTTCCGTAGCTGAACACTGCCTAAACACATGATTGACTTTGATAAAACAAAAATTTTAGATAGAGAAAAATATTATCACAGATGTCTAATAAAAGAAGCTATAGAAATTTGTAGGAATACTAATAATTTTAATAGGGATTGCGGTAATTATGAGTTAGGTGACATTTGGAAGGCTATTTTGTAGTTATATTTTACCAAGTAGTTCGTGTATATCTAGTAGGTAGGTAGCTCCTTTTTTGTCGTTAGGTTCGTTTTTATCAGGTTGGCACGTAGTTTCTATGACGTCTCGCTTCCTTGGTGATTTGTTTTCTTACTTACAAAATTTTGTTTGAACTTGTGTCAGGCAAATTTTGAGGTTCTTCGTCTTTGACAAAGACTACAGGTGTAATTGAAACGTCAGACTAATAATTTTTTGTCAGTGTTTTCAAGAGACAGCGATCTTTTCGAGCAAATATTATCTTCACTTCTCAATATTTGGGAAAACTAAATCCAGATGACGATTTTGCGAATTTGGAGTATTATTGAACTGTACCAAATTTATTTATTTATATTTATTGATAGTCTCTAAGTAGCGAAACAGTTTTTATTGGTGAAATTTATAACATTAAAATGACTTATAAGTATGACTTAAGTTTCGTAAATATAATCAAGTGAAAAAAATGTTTCAAACAATAATAAATACTTTCGTATTTCGTAGAGTTCCATCTGTAATGTAATCTGAAGACCTAGTAATTATTTCCACACTCCACAGCTTAACCACTTCAACGAAACCTGTCCTTAATCGCTTGTAACAGCGACGTCACCAAAGATTTCCGCATTGTTTAACCCTTGCAGCATTCCCCCGAGTATTCCATTTGTTATGTGACAACACAACGCACCTTTGCTAAGACCTCCGAGCGCCTCCATATAAGTCTTCGTCCCAGCAGACGGTGCTAAAAGGAGCCACCGTACTCAATTATCGCGTGCCACTTGTTCCGCGAATAATGATCTCCAGGATTGCGCTTATGGTCGCCGTTTTCCCTTTACGGACTCTTGCAGTCGGCGCAAAACAGTGCTAAATCTTGAGATTAATTCCTCTCTTTTCGGGGCTCGCAGATGATGTCTCTAGCTGCGAACACTGCGACTGTGTTATTATTCACAAAGGCGGCGGAGTGTTATTTCAGAAACGCTAGAAACAGAACCATAATTACAAGAACAAACGCTAATGACTGCTGCTTTAAGGATGTAATGTAGGCGGCTTGTGCGACAGAAGCTTAGACCTTTAGCTGTTCGGATAGTCCTAACTCATAGATTCTGATGAATAAGCGTTGGTTTCCTTATAAAAACAGCACAAACAGAAATACGTAGTTATAACCGCATGACATGTATTTTTAAGTACTGTATGAATATAGAAATTAAGAATTTTGAAAAGAAACTGCAATTATATCGGAATGTACAAGATTTATGATCAATTCCACTAATGAATCTTGAAGCACTGAGTAGGCTGTAGGTCCTACTAACCAAATTTTGAAACCATAATTTTATGTTAAAACATATCTGCTTTTTAGACAAACCATATGAAGGTATGCGAGAACTAGAATGTGGATAACACCATGTCATCTAGTGGCAATGTCGCCTGCGTCAAAACAATCTGTGGACAGCTGTTTCTGCTTATATAACCTACTCAGTACAGCTATAGTTTTTCATTATATTGTTGGTTATGTTCCAAATGGTCTCACTTAGTAGAAGAACTATACATGCAATTAAGCTTCTTTATGATTTGCTCTACAGGCATGTCGAGTGCTAATTTCCTACTGTGGTAAAGCTAGAACAAATATTATTTTCAAAACCCTAGTGAATGTTATGTGATATGGACCTATTTCACCAATCGTATAGTTTGATAGGAAATTTTTATTAACTAATTAGATAATTATTTATTATTACAAAGGTCAGGTCATTTGATTTGTTTTTTTAACTTTTAGGTCACGTACCTACTTATCGTAAAAGAATCCAGCAAACTAGGCAAGTATAGTAGAGCAGTCAGGCGTATGCCAATTGAATTTGTGCAATGTACGGGCGGGAACCCTGCCAATTTAGCGAAGACTTATATGGTAACGAAGCTGGCTAGATTCCCGATTCTACTAGCTAAAGTGGGTCTGTCACAGTGGGTTAGGTCGATAAAAAGTGAATCTAATTTTTGTTCAGTTCATTTAACATTTGTTTAAACTATACAGCACAAAGCTGGCACTATATTATTTTGAAGCAGTGCTACATAATTATCCCCACTCAAATTGGCATCAATGAAAATGGGACCTTATGATATGATCTCCGACAATTACTGCTTAAACTTTAACCTTTTCAGGGTATTATGTATGTTCTTCTCTCATCCAAGGATTTCCTTAGACCAATAGCAGACATTTTGAGGATTATCGTGACCGTGAAGTATAAAGGTGTACTCATCAGAAAACATTACCATCATTTTTTCATAAGCATACCTTCTTCGTCTTCTGTGAAATCCTGAGTTGGTATTAATTTATAGGGAAGCATTTTATTATCTTGTAATGTTCGGATAATCAACGAATGGCTAACATCCAACAAACACAAGCATTGCAAATAGACGCAAAACTTTCACTTGTGTCCGGGTGTTATTCTTGCATTTCTGTTAAATGAACTAGTGTCATACAGTAAGACAACAATTTTCTAAGGTCATTGTAAACCAAAGTAAATAAGACTATTTTAGTAACTCATTTCAGCAGACGAGTATTAACGTCGAACAGATAAATTATATCTTTAATATTTCTTTTCCATGTTGTCCATTATTATGTTTAAATTAGGATAGTCTAGAGCCCAGCAAACGCGTCCGTTATAGTTCTGGTAAACTTGCGGAGTGCCAAACTTTCTGAGAAGCTTCCCACAGAGCTCTCAGCGATCTTGTGAGAAGTGTCGCAAATGCCACTGGTGTTTTATTTGAATAATTCATAGCCGGCAGTTGTCGTGCTTCTTTTCTAGACAAAATTATTCAGTTCTGGCCTGGATTTGCATGATGTCTATGCTAGCATGGATCAAAGTGTTGAATACATAGCTGTTTCATGTTTATAAACAGTACATCAAACGCAACCTCGACCGTGTTAGGAGAAGCATAGTAATGTTTGGGCCTGCGATTTATGCTCGTAAAGTAGCCAAAAGGACGTAAGTAGAGATTTCACGGTGCCCTATAATAAGAGGCCTAGCTGTAAGTAAAGTAGTGTGAATAGGTTCAGTTGCAATGAATTACCATCGGCAAAAAAATGCTGTAGTTTGAACAAAATTGTCAATTCCTTACGTCTGTTTTCCTTGAATAGAGGCCTTTTAATACACTAGAAGATTAAAATTTATATTACTACGCTTCGAGTTTATTTTGACCTGGCAATTGCTATCGTTCTTGTCACGTAGACAACAGTACGTTGTGTATAAAGGTCCAACTCAGACGTATTTAACCGCATAGTTAGAGCTTAGGACCTTTTAATGTTATATGTATGTGTTTTCTACCAGAAGTGGTCAAACATTTTCAGTCCCAATTATTTACTAATAGCTTCAAGATGTATAAACAAATTAACAGCATATAGCTGATTATATTCTGTTGCAGGAAGATTTTAACAACCTATGTGGCTGGCGTAGCAATAATTTTCTGAAACTCATATATAATAGTAAGAAATATATAATCTCAAAAATAAATCAAAATGAGGCTGACGGCTTAGGGTCATATATACATTTTATGGGCGCAAATTACATTACATCATACTCATATGTTGTTCAGTCTGAAGAAGTGAATGTGGTTGGTAATTAATATTATCCATTATTACGTCACTGTTTCATAACCTTTTTTAACTGTTAACCACAGCTTCTATGGACGGTTTTTTAAATAGAATTGTTGGAAAAGACAATCAGTTACTGCTGTTTTATAAATCATTGCGCTATTTACTATCCTCAGAGATCCGTAGAACCCAGGATAACAAACAGTGTCTCCCTTTGATGAACTAGGTATAGATATAGCTGAATTAGGGCAAAAATGTCGTTCCCTGATCCATAAGCCATAATCCACCGAGCTGAAAACGTAAGGTATTCTTTTGAATATTACCTAGATCGTCACCTATCTGGTCTCGAACAGCAGACACGTTAAAAGTTTGCCGCGAAAGAATAAATACTTGAGAGATTTACGGAGGTAAGGAGCAGGAAAGCTTTCCGAAAGTATACCCGAATTTGCAGTTGTTCGATAACACTTCGGCGGGTTGGAGAAACTRTTCGAACAGCGGAAAACTTAAATGCGCTTTTGCAACTGCAATTGCCGAACACAGGAACAACTTTGGGTTCCAATTGTAGTTACCTCTATGTTCGACGGGCGCGTATCTAGTATGGGGAACTGATACCTTCTTTGAAAGGGGATGACGGGATGCTGTGGACGTTCCGCTTTTGTTTAGAACTATTTGAAAACCCCAAACGGGGTTAGGAAAGTTTCTAACTGTAGCAAACGTTTTTTACAGTAAAAGCAATATCGGAAATTTGGTAATTCGGCGATTTAGTTATGGGAAGGAGGTCAGATATGTACTGAAAACCTACGTGCTCCAATTAAGTGGTTTATTGTAATAATGATAATCTCTAGATAATGTACACATTATAAAATGTAATTGTTGTTCTGGCCAACCATATAAAATGCTACCATATTTCAAACATTTTAAAATTTAATTTATTCAACATAATCTCTTTTAACCCTTATACATTTAGCAGAATGTTTATAAAGTAATTCTAAACTGTACTGTAGCTATAATACTCGTATGTCAATAGCTGCTTAGAAATAATGCTCCATCTATTTAATCTGAGATGTTATGGATCTTGATTTTTCTATAGAACAGTCAGAAATAAATTTAGAGTAGAGGTTCCTTTGTAGCTTTATCAGAAACATTTAATGCCTTTCTTGTAGGAACTTAATTATTTCTTGCTTCTTTGTGCAGTTTGTAGACCACCAACACTGATAGCCAGATTTGACTCCATTAGATCTTCTCTATGGGGTCATTTAAAAAGTCCGCACACACGGGAAGAATTACAAGCTAGTACTCGAGCTAGAACGCGATCACTACCACCAGACGTTCAGAATGTGGTATAATGGAGTTAGATGGAATATTCAACGGAATTTTCAGTTCCATCGTTCTAGCCAAGACAATAATGAATCCTGACAAATCGTCACGTGCGGCACAGACCAAAATGCGCCGTCCTAACAGTTCAGTATTGAATTCTGCTCGTGTAGGATCCAGGATATTGGGAGCGCTTCCGGACACGGACTTGGTGAATAAACATTCATTTCGTCCCTTTTCAGAACGGCTGCACACAAGTGACGGTGCGCGTCCCTTTTCCCGGTTTCCCGTGGACTTTGCTCGGTTTGTTAGCTTAGCAGTTCTGCGCTGTTGGTCTTTTTAATCATCCTTCCGTAGAAAGGGGTAACGCTATTAGCCGATTGGGCGGCTGGGGGTGCGTGACGTCACGAAGTAGCCAAAGAGGTTAGTTGGTCCGCAATGAAAGTTTGGATATGCATTAGGAGGGATTTTATCGAAATAGGACCTTCTACGATGTCTTTTTATGGTATAGTCATCATAGGATGGTTCTGTCGTTGAGAATTCTCCTTCAAAATCGCGCATGGACCAACCGATAGCATATTTGTTGTTTTTTTCTGTGTTTGTTCAACAAATAGGTAATCAATTTTGATTGTGTATGTTAGTTGTTAAAAATGCTAGTGGCATAAGGAACCACTATCAGTCGCTAGATTTTCTCTGTCGATTCATCACCTGCCTACTTTATCTATTTTGTTTTTGTTTAACTAGCTTCAAATTTTACATAGCCTCAATCAAAATTAAACTAATTCTAGAATTCATGTAATCCGGATGTTGCAATTACTGCAGCTGTAGCCTTCATTCTTCTCAAATACTGCGTAAAGCATCTTACATAGTTACCTCCTATAAGAATGATTTGGAATTACCACAAATTTTATATTTCATACAATTGTGACACTCTAGCATGTAAATATCTCATTTTGGTTTTGGACAACTGCAACATAAAAGTAATATCTAGCGTTTGATTGAAAAAAATAAAAAAATATTTTATAAAACTTTTCTTTTTAATTTTTCCTTAAATATCTTGAATTTTGGCTCCGGCTATTATATGTTTTTTAATTACTTTCTAAGGTACAATTGCATAACTTTGTAAGGATAACACCATAACAGAGGTAGCGATGCATCTTAAGTAAGTACATACGAAGCAACTGTTCTTGTGTCACTTTAGTAAAGTTTTCAAGAGCTTCAATTTTAAACGAGTTTACAACGGCTGGCGCTGTGGCAGCAACGGCCCTGTTTTATTCATATGCTACAATGTAGAATGTAAATTGCATATTAGGTCGCGGAATGCAAATGCAGAAAACTGCCGCATTTACATTTTGATAATGGACTACATTCATAAACTTAACGCGGCATGTTGCGGGGAAACCCTACCGACCAAACTATGGTTAAGAACATTACGGTCTTACAAGCTATAATTAGGTGGAAACTGCGAAGCAAACGTGAACTGTGTGTCATTACGAAAGGAGCGGCTAAAATGATTTTGGGAAAAGTTATGGGTTATGAGCTAGTGCATTATATGCTATCGAGCATTCAATTGAAGCTGGCATTTCATTTTTTCAAATTATGAGATCAGAAATTTGTGGTGTAGTAGGTAACAATATAATAAGTGAGTACAGTTTACCATTACTCGAATATAAATTTTCTCCCGATTTATTTCTAAACAAACGATAAAAACGATTACGAGCATGGTCGTACCCAGCTTTTGGTCTAGGGGGGGGGGCAAAACAGGAACGTCCTGTAGAGTATAATTCAACATAAATAGAAATAATAAATGTTCATAAGATATAGGGACTTAAGTAATTAATGAAGTGGATTTTCTGCAAGGCGACTTAAAACATCTGTGAAAAAAGACCCACATTATTTATATGTTTTCTATGTACACTGATGATACAAAGCCCCTTTATTATTTATTAATTCCGTTATTGATGAACTCAGTTAGGTGAGGCGCATTCAGTTGCATCGCTCTTGCGTTTAACAAAAAATGAGTGGATAAATTTTATTTGGGAGAAGAAAGATCCGTGATCCACATAATGTATAATGATATCATACGAAGTACCAAAGAAACATAAACTTCACCTTAAAAGTTCTACTAATAGGAGCACGATTTCTGATTCAGAATTAACACATATCAAAGACTAATGCATTAACCGATGCGCTTTTAGTACAGTTTCAACTTCTCACACCAGAAGCTTTAGAAATTTAAGCTGGGAGTTCATATGTATAGGTGCAAAAGATACAATTGTAGTAAGTTTTACTCCCCAGGGAATGAGACTCGATGGATAACTAATATTATTAAAACTCAGAATGACAAATGCCTTAGCATTATGCGTCAAGCCAACGTTCTTAGATCGTCAGTGCATTGCTCTCAAAAATTAACCGACCACTTAATATTAACCAAATTGAGCTTCATTTAAATAAACTGAAATATATTTAATTACATTTTTAACAACACACCGGGTTTTAATTCGTGCTGATAATGCTTTTACTGGATTCCTAAAACTTATATTAAATAAATTGACTTTCATAAACGTGAGTTCGGATGGATTTTTAGTTTTTTTTGCATTAATTGTTAAAATGTAATATGAATTTAGAAATTTGGTACAAAGTTAGAGTTATCATCGAATATATGACAGATTCTGATGCGATTCCATATAACAGTAGTTAGTTGAACAATCTCTATAGGAAAATGTAGAAGAGAACTAAGCAGAAATCGTGTTTTGACTCATCCTGACCAAGATAGTCTTTTAAAGAGTTATATCTGCCCTAAGACAACGATTCGTAACAACAAGAATGTTGCAGTTACAGCTTCAAAACCCACATGGCATCGATTAAGCTTGAAAACCATTTGACAACGACTTATTACAGTAGGTCATTTGCAAGGGTCAAATATGAGTTCTGGATGAAAATTGTGAAATACACTTGCCTATAAATTTTACTGTATTTACCATTTTGTAAATAAGACAATTTTTAGGTGTACACACATAATTAACCAGCTAAATGTATGGGAAATTGGAAGGGCCCAGAGTTGGCAACCCAGGTCCAGGAAGGGGGCAGCTGCCCCCCCTTCGGTACGCCCAAGATTACGAGTACGTATTATTAAAGCACTTTCATATATGCGCTACAACAAATAAGTAATCAAGTTTCGGTATTTATCTCCACCTGGTGTTTCAATTTCAAGATTCCTTGAAAGTATTTCATATTTATATACAGCGATATCCTGAAACCAAGTATAGACAAGTGACTAACATTTCTAAGGGTCAAATGTATTTCATGAAAGCTTTGACGACTTTGGAATTTACTTGTGTACGTAAGTATTGTGGTGTCGATGTTTGAAACATGCGAAATAGAAGTGATGCGAGATAATAATAAAATAAATGATCAACTTTTAGCCATTTAAGCTTCTGAATGTACTTTATACTAACGTGGTCAAACATTTTTAGCCCAAAGATAAATCTGAAGTTATTCTGAATTTTCTGGAGCCTACATGCTATATGTTTCTATACTAGGTAATTTGAATACAGAAACTTGACAGTAGCATAGCATTTTCGAATTATACAACTAACTTGGGACTCAAAGCGAAAACGACAAGATCAACTTCTTAAGGCTTTCACGGCCGGCGTTGGATTTGATGACGATTTCTTCCGGGCTCTTATGTCGTTGTCCAAGGTGTCCCTCTTTCTGTTCAAACGTTTCATTGCTCTTCGCTGGCAGCAACTTCAAATAAACCTGAAAACATTAATGAAATGAGCCCAACATGAAATCGTAACCTACAAATTTTCATTGCTCCAATTGGTTCACTACATTCTTCTAATGAAAGCTTCAGTTGTTGATGTTTAGTTGTTTATTGTCACGAGCCGTTTCAATAACTCAATTAGCGGTCTTTTTGTACTGCCTGCTATTCCTTCCTAATTATCGTCATGATGGGGATTAACTTCGAGAGCACCTAATCGACTCGATACTGCTGTACACCGTAACTGTCACAATAAACGTCACTTGATCTTTGTATCATGCAGATCAACCCCCAGGGGAGCGGCGTTACGCGCCATCGCCTGTACGCCAGCGCCGGCACATTTTGCGACTGCAAAATTAGCAGGGCTCACAGCGATAGTTCGACGAACATTCGCCTCCATTGTTGAGACCTGCAGGCCTAAAAGCGGCGCCCCTTAATTGGGATTGTCTAATTAGTCTCGCTTGCAAAAGCAAACTTTGCGGTTCGCTGAAAAAGTTACCCTTATTAGCTCTTTGTAATATGATTACAGGGGAAGTCCCGTTTTCTTTTATTCCAATCCTGATTTCGGAAATAGTTCCGGGTGGAAGGAAGCTGACTTGAATTAGGATGATTAAAAAGTTTAATCGCGTTTGAAGTTCGAAGTTTGGGGCTGAAGTTGTGGTGAGTTTCATGGCTTGTTCTAGGAGCATGGAACTACATAATGTATTGGCCTAAAAAGGTTAGCTGGAGAGACCAGACCTGTGAACTATAGAGCATACTTGTGCTACCTCAGCCTTCCTGTGGAGACGTATGCGCATCACTCTTGCACTGTGGAAACCGAAAGAACGATCGTTTTCGTTACTCCTGTCCATATGCAGCTATAATCTTCTTTTTGTGTATTTTCATTTCTGTAACAACTTATTAATAACCCCTCGTTAGAAGAAACAACACACAATTAATTATACTGTTTACGTCTTTCTTTTAACATTATTATTAACATTAAAGTATTTATCATGTAATTTTTTAGAAAGTCCATGTCCACGAAAAAGAAAAATTATTTATTTGTAACTCCAAAAACAGTGTGTACAAAACCATAGAAATTCAAACCTTACAATAGATTCTCAAAATGTGCACCACCTCTTTCCATACAATAATACAGACGGTTCTCGAACTCCTGCTGCACTTTTCGGAAAGTTTCAGGTGGAATCCTCCTGCACTCGTTAATAATTCTTTCTCGCAGATCGTCCAGGCTAGTAGGTTCTGTTTTGTAAACCACAGATTTTAAATGACCCCATAGAAAGAAATCTAAAGCAGTCAAATCGGGTGATCGTGGCGGCCATTCAATTGTTCCACGCCTACCAATCCAGTGAAGAGGAAATCTATGATTTAACCAATTTCGCACATTAATGGCGTAATGCGGTGGGGCTCCATCATGTTGGTAAAACAATTCGTATTCATCCAACATTGGATTTCCTTCAGGGTCACGTTGGTTTTCTAATTGCTCTGTGATGAAAGGATCAATAACGTTATCAAGTAATTCTAAATACATTCCCCCATTTAGCGTCCCATCAATGAAAATTGGACCTACAATTGCGTTGCCAAGTATTCCAGCCCAGACGTTCAGCTTCTGAGGAACTTGTGTATGACCTTCTCGAAAAATATAAAGATTTTCGTCACTCCAGTACCTGACGTTATGTTTATTTACAGAGCCGTTCAAAAAAATTGCATTCATCACTGAAGCAGATATTTTTTATTAGATTTGGATTTACTATAATATTTTCTGTCATAATTTCGCAAAATTGCAGTCTTCTATCGAAGTCATCTTCGCCGAGTTCCTGGAGAGTTTTCATCTTATAGGGATGGAATTTGTGCAGTTTTGTAACTTTCCTTACAGATGAATAAGAAAGTCCAGTGGCTGTAGAAATGTTACGCAAAGAGCTAGTTGGATCCATTGCAAAATGACCAAGTACTTCAAGTTGGGCTATTTCATCAACGACTCTATTCCCTGCCCTTTTTTTGTTTACTACAGATCCAGTGTCTTGAAATATCTGCACGAGATCTAGAATGTACCTAGCGTCAACATTTTTATCGGGGTGCCGTTCGTTAAACACCCTTGCTGACGCACGAGCACAGCTATGCTCAGCACCGTAAATAAAAATTTTTCTACCCTTTCGGCAGTTGAATAAACCATTATCACTTGGACTCTCACTTTAAAATTTCACGCGATTTATAAAAAGGAATGTGAGCAAAAAGATGGTCGTGCCAAAGAAGTAGCCAAAAGGTTGAAACAAAAATTGGAAACACAAAGTAGATAATTATTTAGCCAATTCAGTATAAACTGCCGAGTTGCAATATCAAGTAATGTCGAAAGAAAATTTTAAGTATTTTTGGCAATTTGCTTAGGTGTAACAATTATTTTTTAACAAGTTTTTTTAGGCGTAAGTAAGGACAATTTTTATTGTAACTGCAAGACAATAAATTTTGTTAAAAAAAGTCCAAACTATTCCATTTTATAAGCCACTTGCTACAATGCACTTTTTAACCCACTACCCCGTCAATGGGTAAAAAATAGTAAAACTAATTACATGGCAAGACTCCTTGTGTAATAAGCTTTTAAATTATGTATCGTAAGATGGGTAGTTTTTTCCTTTATTTAAAGTTATTTAAGGTGTGAAGTTTTCAAAAAATCACCTTGTATATTCCCTGTGAATATGCAAGGTAAAATTATGACCTCGGCAATTCGCTGATGCAACTGGGGAGGACGCCTCATGCAAAATTCATCCATCGCAGATTTTCTTCCAAAGTGCTTTATCGCGCGATAAAGTGAAATTTGGCTGACACCGCGCCACGGCCCCGGCGACAAAGTAATATACTTAACGACCTCGCACCCCATGCAGGTTATTTATTGCCGATTTACGGTGACCTAAAATGCCCTCACTCCTTCCTGTTATTTGTGTGTTACGGAGCTTTTGTTCCATTCGGACAGAAACGAGATGTTCTTGTTTTAAGAATGCTGCAGTTGGACTTCGCACGCGAACACTCGGGACATAAAGCAAATTCCTGGAGTTGACTTCGGATGTTTGTCTTGTAAAACTCCAGACATTGTTCAAATACAAGACTGTACAGTACGTCGACAATGTACAATGGCCTCGTCTCAGTAGCTCAAATCATTGATAATTTATTGTTGAATGTAAGAGAACATTTTCTGTAGTTCGTGTGTCAAGTGGTCGAGTAGATTTTCGAGTCTCTTCTTCAATGAAAATATTTACATCAAAAGGAACTTCGCGCAACTTGACCATACACAGTTCATTTAAGATCATTGCCTTTCTTTTTGTTAAAAATTTTATTACACCATGGTGCTCCAATTTAATTTAACTCATTTTTCAACAAAAACTTTTTCAATTAACCAATAAGTATGAACAAACTCACCGACTGTTTAATACTTACAGTCACACTGAAGATATTGCTTATTCCGTTTATATAAAATAATCAACGTTGGTCTTAAGTCAACCATAAGATAATTAGAGATAAAACAACGACATATTTATTAATGTATATTTCACCTCCATCTAGGATAATAGCTATTTTAAAACACACGACACAAGCAACTTAGTAAACTGCTGAGTGACGCACATGCATGATAGATTAGAAAACTAATGACGCGTGCTTTTAGGCCAACTTGGATGGAACCCTTGTCACGTTTCATTATTGTACTGCTTTAGTATCGATCAGATGTTTTGTTACAGAAAATCCTTGAATTCTGTGAATTTATTATTAATGAAATCCTCCCTTTGTTGCCGTAATTTGGTTCAAGACGATTTACATAAATACAAATTAATTATCTGCACTATCTGGATCATTGTCTGATATTCACATTCTTTGCACTTTCAGATGGCTCCAAATACTATGCTATGCGTAACTGCTCAAATATGTAAATTGCTTTATAATAGGACCTTACCTTTCTTCAGCTTTGTTATCAAAGAAATATGCTTAAATCATAAATTTGTGTAAATTTTTAAAAACAAAAGAATTAATTACAAGATAACCATCGTATTTGTTAAAAGTGTTAGGGCTAAAATTTCAAGATTTGTCTCTATGTTGGAGTCTACGCATGTAAAAACTTGAAATTTATGCAAACAGGATAATTTAGCGATATGACATCGGAATCAGGAATGAATGAGACTTTACAATCCTTTCATTCAAAATCTAATGCCCGACACCCTTTATCAACATGTTCAATAATCGGCTGGCGTTGCGATTCCATCGTTATTTGGAAGTGTTCCAAAACAGGGTAATTTTTACCTTACCAACCTAAATTATTTATGTGCTATGGACATGAAAACTCATACAAATCAGTTCAAGGAAAGTGCTCTTGGAGTATTTTAATTTAGAAGGATCAACCAAGAGTGTAAGTGTAAGTTTAGATCTGTTAGCCAGCTAATTGAGTAAACAAAAAAGTATTTGGTCATCTGAGGAAATTTAGATAGCATATATTTGTTCATATAGAGTGCACTTCGTGGAAAACGTGAAATATGGTATGGATGGTCATAACTGTAGGCTGTAGGATGTCCAATCTCGTAAGGTCATAATTTCACGTGACGCACTTCTCAAATTTTTACATTACATTGAATACCGAAATAAAGAATCTGGTACAACATCCACAGGAGGTGAAGATATCTAAGTATAGTAGATTCTTGAGTAGATTTAAAGATTCTTTACAGGGATATTACAAAAAAGATTACTAACGTCAAAACTAACCAGAAATGAGTTCAGGGCATCTGATCCACAAGTATATTTTCGATTCTTATTGCTGGTGGAGAAAGAGCTTGATGAACCTTCTCTTTATAAGTGTCCTCCTTCGTCTTGTACAAGCAAACTGCTTGTCGTACTCAGGCTAGAAGAGGTGCTTAAACTAATTAGTAGACTAAACTAATACCGGTTAGATATTTTGACAAACGGAGCATTTCTCGCGCTAGCTCCCCCGGCGGCGTCACGCCGAGTTATAGACATGCCTATTTTGCGGTTTCGGTTATTGCTTAACGTTAAGATAATTAATAGTGGCTCCGTTCCAATTTCGCGGAAATAATTGCGAAGATTAGCTGCAACCGCTCAACGATGACACATATTAATGCAATAAATAACCTCCGCGTACGTTGCGAACTTCACATCTAATTTGAGGGATTACGCCGTTTGTGCATTTCCTACCTACATTCATAAATTTCGAACGGTCCGTAAAGTGTCGGCAGCGGACCGACTGTCAAAATTTTATGCTATTGAAACAAGAGCTATCTTGGATGTTTTGTGTGTACCAAAATGCTGACAGTGTACGAGTAATTGCCGGGATTAAATAGTCACGTCTTCCGTTTTACCAGGACACCATTATCTAAATTAGGAAACAAAATATTCCAGAAAAATTAATACGAAAGCCAATACGAAGGTAATTTGAGGAAAAATGTTTAATCGCTTCTGTAACTATGAGGAGTAACAAATTCGACTCAAGAAAGCTAGATATTGTGTATATTGGTGTGGTTACAATTTAGCAGTGTTACATTTGGTTTTATCTTATATTGGCGATATCGTTGATGATCCGATTAGGGATACGTAAACAGCAAACTCATATACCGTTACAGAAGTCAAAACAAACGATATCCGGGCTAAAGCATCGGGGGATTCCCTACGGACGCCGCCGTTTCCCGTATTTTACTTGCTCCATCCTCCAGGAACATTACAATTCATTTGATACCCTTATTCGTCATTTTCCTTTTATTACCGGCCACATCCCTTATGGAAAAGGCCATTCCAATCGATCGTTTCGTCGCCGCTGGGAATCTATAGTTGTAAGACGAACGAATTACCGGGAAACCATTCCACTCCGGGGAGTTCGCATAGATTCTTGTCCTTTGTTGGATATATCTCTCTGCGGACCGGTCCACTGGCGTGTTTCCCTCCTTTACATACAATTCAATTTGCGTTTTATTTCCTTTATCTAGAGAGACCGAGGGTTATGATATTATTGCGAGTGGGGGATCAAGCGATACCACCGACGAGCTCACTCTGGTGAAGGTTTTACAGTATTTTCCGACCGTGAGATAGAATGAAAAACTAGTTTGTGTTTAAACAGAGTGTGTAAAAGTTCAGGTCAATTCTGTAGCATGCGCCACATGGGAACGATAGCGGGAATTGACCTTTTGTGTAGCTTGACATCTCTTCAAGAAGCCTATCGAACAGGAGTTCTCAGAAATTTAAGTAGGTAATAATGAGTAAGTCAAGCTATAATTATGTTAAAAGCTGCCTACTACGTATTACTTACTAAAACTGATAAGCCAGTTTCTTTGCAGTGAATGCTTAAATGCACTTTATGCGAATATGGTGGATATTATCGATGTTCAGAAGGTATACCTTTTTATAGCAAATTAAATGTAGTTTTAAAACTAGTCAGTTATTTATAAAAATATAGATCCACCAGAAAGTAATGTAAAGAATAAAATTGCGAGGTCCGAATTCTGATTTGCTTGTGTGGAAAACCCTTGTGTGTGAAGTTTGAATATATTACAAGCCTATAACTTCCTAGGAAGCAAGATGCTACTAAGAGTACGTTCACCTAAA
This sequence comes from Rhyzopertha dominica, assembly GCA_025024175.1. Taxonomy (NCBI): domain Eukaryota; kingdom Metazoa; phylum Arthropoda; class Insecta; order Coleoptera; family Bostrichidae; genus Rhyzopertha; species Rhyzopertha dominica. Next base: position 82,071,523 of record QCXZ01000137.1, on the reverse strand, counting down.
TTGGTCTAATTTCACCCCAGGAGGAGTCTGTGTCCCATTCTTTTCCGGACACTCTGTATAAGTCATGATTGGAGGCAAATTGAAAAGCTTCTACGTGTAATACCGGAGCCGCGGAACAATTACACGCAAACATTGAATCTAGACTCTAGACTGGCAGATTGAAAATTGCACTTTTTACGAGTTTGATAGAAGAGATTGTTTCTCACACTTGGCAGTAACCGCAATTCGAAATCGTTAAACATTCATAGGATGCATCATCATACACGAGCTGATGAAAAATCGACAGGTACCTACGAGTATAACGTTTCCATGCATAGTGAAAGCTGCTGTTACTGTACTGTTATCAACATCATGCGTTTTTGTTAATACATGATACTCTATTGTTGGTGTGATGATTAGGAGCATATTTTCATAATACAAAAGAGCCATGACTGTAATCTCCACAGTGTATGAATTTTAGATGCTGGCGCTAAAAACCTCCTTGTTCACCATCTTTAATTGCTTTAATTTCTTCAGCGACATTCTGTACACTCCTCAAATTGACACCAGTTGCTCGTCCGTATAATTTTGTATTCTTCTCCTATATGGTGAGGGATTTACAATCGGAATAACTATTTTATTAATGATGATGTTAATAGAAAGTTTGAAGATTGCTCATTGCCTTTTTATTACTATAGTGCCGATTTTCAATCACTGTGTCTCCTTCTGAACGTATAACCATCATGCATTTTGCTTTTAACGACGACGTATTTGTAAATTGTAATCTATTTATAACTGAGCCAATCCTTTCTATTGTTTAAGTTTCCCTAATTAAAATCGCGTTCAATCAACCGCACAGTGGTCTTACATCTCAACTTGTTGCATGTACCTCAATATCATGATCATGAATTTTACATTTAACAAGCCACAAGGTGATTCGGCACGAGTCTCATTATCTTGCATTATTTATTTTCTAATTTAACACGGTCCCACTAGTTCGCCACACACCAATTAAGTTTTGGACGAATTTCAATAAATATTTACGCGAAGCGGAACAGGGTAACACTGTATTTCTTGTGTTACAGGAGAGTCAGCACTGCCATTGGTCCGAGACGAACAAATGACACGCTTGCTGAAAAGAAAGTCAACCGACTGGCCAGGTAAGAAAGGACGAATTATTATAAACATGATTAACAATATTATTTACTTCTATATTAATAAGAATAGCTACACAGCCATATAAGTTAAGATTTATATTTATTTATATGCAGTGCATTCTTAATGTCTCCCTATTAACTGCTGATAGTTTTAATGAGCAAATACTTCATGATATAGCAGCTAGTCTCCAATTCAAATTTAAGGAGGTGTCGTATAACGAAGTTAGGGATTCTATAAACAAGCTGAAAAAATCAAATAGTAAAGAGCAGTTTACTTAACAGACAGTACTCTTCTTTTTTGCTTGTAAATATTCTCGAAATTTAGTATCCCAGAGTGTAGGCTCAAACTGTACATTGTAAACTTGGATTTCATACAATTTTTCTCGGATTACACACAGATTTCGTATAGATTTCATAAGATTTTAATCTACTGGTGGATCTCTGTACTTTCGCACCGTTAAATGGTGTTCGCATCGCTAGGTGGCAAGCACCATTTCTAGTATTACATAAAATATACCCCAAAAGCAAAGGTAAGACGTGCCCACGTCAGAGAGACTATATATTTCACCAAGCATTCGTTCCTTCAAGGAAAATCTGCACAATTGTCATTCTCAGATACCTGCACTATTACTTTATAAATTTCGACTGAAGTCATAAACTTCAGCAGGTCATTTCGTGCCCTGACGTGTTTATCTCCTCTATCAGCTATAATCGTCGGTAAAAAACCCACGAGGCGCTAAAGATTCGCCTTCCTCGTAGCCTCCATAAAACGATTCGCGTTGTGCAAGTGCCCGAACGTGTCACGCGCAATAAAGTTGACTGCCCCAGAATCTAGAAAACATAAGATTTTATTACGGGAGTCCACGGCGATTCCGGCGCTGTAAAATGTAATCGAAATTTAGCCCCGTGTAGCAATTGTTGGCGCTGTAATGAACGGCGGGTTAAGTTGTAGCGGAAAAGGGGTTTTAACGGGAAAATGGAATGTGATTCGTAAGGGTAAGTGCCTCCCTAATAATGGTACTTATGTCTCTTGACTTTCTTGGCCACTCCTCGTTCATCGAGTTTTCTTCAATACAGAGAGGAAACAGTAATTATTTAAGTTTTATTTTTATCATGTTCTAGACTGTGCTATGACTAAACTGTATATAAATGTCATAGTAGTGACACCTGCCTTAGCCTTATTCGCCGTTTTGTTGACCTAACTCAATGCAAGTTTTGGTTTTGAAAATACAATTATCTACAACATTTGTATTTACAGTTTTTTGTAACATCAAAAATAAACGAGATAAAAGAACTTCTCAAAGTTAAGTTTTTTTCAAAAACTCACATTGTATACTGTTTCGTAAATGTAGGGTATAGTTTACTGATACAACCATAAATTAAACTTCTTTAGATTTCTGACAATTGTGATAAGCGATTTTCAATAAAGATTAACAAATACTAATGAGCTGGCTAATAGTCTTAAGATGACAGGGCCTTAAATAAATTTAATAAAATTGCCTAGACATTTGATATGGCGTCATAAAAATGTCAGCCCTGACACGTAGTCATGACATTATAACTTCAGCCTCTCGCAGAGGAAGCAAAAGAACATGAAGCAGTGCTTGAATACCTGTTGTCTCTACTTTTCATTGGAAGCAGGTGCATACCTAGTCATGGTGATCTACTTGGCAGTATTCACAGTGGATATAATCAAACCATTCCTGGATACAATGTTTGTAGCTCTAACCTTCATGACGTTGTATATTTTTTTCGGTATCTTTTTTGTATACGGCATTCACGTGAAGAGAAAGAAGTATCTTCTGCCGTTTATATGCGTCGTTGTTATGAAGGTGAGCTTATCGCCGCTGATAACATTGTATCGCATCCTGGTGCAAGACTACGAAGGAGAAATGGCGCAATGGCTAATGTTTGACTATGCCTACCTTATAGTGATTGTGATTGTTACCCCATATTCACTTCTGGTCCTGTTCAGTTTATACGCACTTATCGAGTCTCACGAAAATGGTACGTTGAAAACGTGTCTTTTTTAAGCATGCTGAGTATCAAGAGACATCATCGATTAAGGAGTTAATAATAATGTAGAACAATTATTGATTTACAGTTGAACTGCAACCAGAAGAGCTTTGGAGACTATAGACCTGCAGTAAAAGTGACTTGTGTTACAAAGCAAGACTGCTACGAATCAAAATGCATCTATGAAACGGAAGTAGAATTCATAGAGATCTTACCGACAGCATTATCTCGTTTAGGACCTGCCTAGATCATCAGATGAGCTGACGTATTTGAGAAACAAGGAGTAGTAATAGTGAGTTATTGGAACCAACAACTGATCAAGTCAAATCTTTCAGATATTGCCTTACCATATTCCTTAGGGTAAAAATTTCAATGATAGTGACACAGCGATTATTTATTTTAATCAATTTTTTTAGTTGCACTTTTAGTATACTACAGCTAAATACGATAGCTTAGTGCATCTTTTTATTTTTAATCATATTGCCTGTATTTATACCATAATATATAATCATATTGTCTGTTTAGATTTCTGTATATAAATAAACGTTTCTTTACGTAGCGATGTTGATTGTTATCAGTTAGATACCTAACAAAACATTTCGGTCTTTACAGTTTACCAATGACTTTATTTTAATTTTTAAACACATAAGGTAGGGATGATTGCTATAAACAACAAAAACTATTTTAAATTTCCCTGGAAATATTGGTAGCACGTAACGTCACAGATATATTTGTACCACCGTTATTTTTGGCACTACTGCTGTAGCTATTTGGATTCAGGAGGTCAAAATTAGTAAGGAAGCCGATGCTTGGCTGTAAAGCCCAATAAAATATCACATATGTTCATTTACAATTAATTCAGGTGATTATTGTCTTTCATAATACACTATAATATACAGGGTGATTTTTTGAAAACTTCACACCTCAAATAACTTTAAATATAGCAAAAATTTAAAAATTTGCAAAAACAGGTAAACTTTTGTTTGCAGGGGGACAACTTTTGAGATAAGTTTTTAATGGATAGCGCTTACTTTCTGAGCAGGGTAGACACCCCTTTAAAAATTTTAAATGGAACTATCCATCTTGTGATACATCATTTGAAAGCTTATTTCACAAAGAGTCTGGCCATGTAATTAGTTTTACCACGTTTAACTTATTGACGGGGTAATAGATTAATAGTGCCTACGAAACAGGTTGCTTATTAAATTGAATATTTTGGACTCTTTTCAACAAAATGTATTTTATTTTAGAGCGGAAATAAAATTGTCCTTACGAGAACCCAAAATTTAAACAAACAACTTGTAAAAAATATGACACTTAAAAAAACTCTCAGAATACTGAAAAATTTCTTTTAACATTATTATTAACATTAAAGTATTTATCATGTAATTTTTTAGAAAGTCCATGTCCACGAAAAAGAAAAATTATTTATTTGTAACTCCAAAAACAGTGTGAACAAAACCATAGAAATTCAAACCTTACAATAGATTCTCAAAATGTGCACCACCTCTTTCCATACAATAATACAGACGGTTCTCGAACTCCTGCTGCACTTTTCGGAAAGTTTCAGGTGGAATCCTCCTGCACGCGTTAATAATTCTTTCTCGCAGATCGTCCAGGCTAGTAGGTTGTGTTTTGTAAACCACAGATTTTAAATGACCCCATAGAAAGAAATCTAAAGCAGTCAAATCGGGTGATCGTGGCGGCCATTCAATTGTTCCACGCCTACCAATCCAGTGAAGAGGAAATCTATGATTTAACCAATTTCGCACATTAATGGCGTAATGCGGTGGGGCTCCATCATGTTGGTAAAACAATTCGTATTCATCCAACATTGGATTTCCTTCAGGGTCACGTTGGTTTTCTAATTGATCTGTGATTAAAGGATCAATAACGTTATCAAGTAATTCTAAATACATTCCCCCATTTAGCGTCCCATCAATGAAAATTGGACCTACAATTGCGTTGCCAAGTATTCCAGTCCAGACGTTCAGCTTCTGAGGAACTTGTGTATGACCTTCTCGAAAAATATAAGGATTTTCGTCACTCCAGTACCTGACGTTATGTTTATTTACAGAGCCGTTCAAAAAAAATTGCATTCATCACTGAAGCAGATATTTTTTATTAGATTTGGATTTACTATAATCTTTTCTGTCATAATTTCGCAAAATTGCAGTCTTCTATCGAAGTCATCTTTGCCGAGTTCCTGGAGAGTTTTCATCTTATAGGGATGGAATTTGTGCAGTTTTGTAACTTTCCTTACAGATGAATAAGAAAGTCCAGTGGCTGTAGAAATGTTACGCAAAGAGCTAGTTGGATCCATTGCAAAATAACCAAGTACTTGAAGTTGGGCCATTTCATCAACGACTCTATTCCCTGCCCTTTTTTTGTTTACTACAGATCCAGGGTCTTGAAATTTCTGCACGAGATCGAGAATGTACCTAGCGTCAACATTTTTATCGGGGTGCCGTTCGTTAAACACCCTTGCTGACGCACGAGCACAGCTATGCTCAGCATCGTAAATAAAAATTATTTCTACCCTTTCGGCAGTTGAATAAACCATTATCACTTGGAATCTCACTTTAAAATTTCACGCGATTTATAAAAAGGAATGTGAACAAAAAGATGGTCGTGCCAAAGAAGTAGCCAAAAAGTTGAAACAAAAAATTGGAAACACAAAGTAGATAATTATTTAGCCAATTCAGTATAAACTGTCGAGTTGCAATATCAAGTAATGTCGAAAGAAAATTTTAAGTATTTTTGGCATTTTGCTTAGGTGTAACAATTATTTTTAACAAGTTTTTTTAGGCTTAAGTAAGGACAATTTTTATTGTAACTGCAAGACAATAAATTTTGTTAAAAAAAGTCCAAAATATTCCATTTTATAAGCCACTTGCTACAATGCACTTTTTGACCCACTACCCCGTCAATGGGTAAAAAATAGTAAAAATAATTACATGGCAAGACTCCTTGTGTAATAAGCTTTTAAATATGTATCGTAAGATGGGTAGTTTCATTTAAAATTTTTGAAGGGGTATCCACCCCGCTAAGAGGGTAAGCGCTATCCATTAAGAACTTATTTCAAAAGTTGTCCCCCTGCAAACAAAAGGTTACCTGTTTTTGCAAAATTTTAAAMTTTTCGTCTATTTAAAGTTATTTAAGGTGTGAAGTTTTCAAAAAATCACCTGGTATAACATAAACCGTACACTTCACACGTGAACTCAGCGCCTCCACCATTATTGATAGTGCATATTGAAACTCAAATTGTTCTACTTTGGTGGTTTCCAAAGTTCTGATCGGCATAGCAAAATGTTGTACTCTTTTTTGAGCCCCCAGAGTGAGCTAGGGCTATCGGGGATTTTTTTTTGAATTTTTTTATAGCAATGTACCATTCCTGAAGCAGAGTACCGGAAGATCCCCTAGTTGTCATCTCACAGACTAGTTCTTTAGAAATTGCGTCCCGACACAAAATTGAACGTTCTTGCGAATGCTTTTAACCTCAGGTCGCCAACAATAACTATAGTTTTTGTATCATTTTTAAAGTAGAAGTTTAATATCCTGCAACCTGCACCACCTCCAAAGCGAACTCCCGCATATAGCTACCAACTGAGTTAGAATTTGGATTGTCCAGCAATTATTTCAGGATTTGTGACGTAATCATCCTTTATACATTAGCCGACTTACTTGTGTCCGGTCCAGCTACCCTCAGCATCCTAGTTCCACAGTTAGATTTCAACCTTTTCCTTAGTTTTTCAGTTTCTATTTTTAGTCGTTTAGTTTCAGTGGTGTTCACAAATTTCATTCTCTTATCCGCTTTATTTCTCTCTTTTAACAAGTTTAGAAATCCTTTAGTTACCCAATCACATCTATCCATATGCTTTACAAAACATGTCTGGTGTTCGATTGCTTTTCAGTAATATAATATGTCTATAAGTTGTTGAAAGTTTTTAATTGGTTCACTCTGCAATATACGGCTTCTTCTTATTAACTTCTACAGCCTTMAATTGCATACCAAACATTTGGGAATTAGACTTGAAGAGGTAACACATAAATCTTTGGCAGCTACTCCATATGAGACAAGTAATGTAGTTAGTTTTTACCACAATACAAAATTTGAGTTGTAATTGCAAATTACCGTCAAAAATGGATCTATGKTAGTAGCATAKAGTCACCCAGAAGGCGAATGCGCTATAACCCTCCGCAGCTAACAAGATGGAATGATTCCTAAACCTGCCCCTCTTTGCTAGATTACGGCTCTGAGAACAAAACCAAGAAACACCTAGAGACATTATGCCGGGAGAAATTTACAATGCTTCTTCGCGTGTGTCCCAATCTCAGGCGGCATTAGAAATTTATGTCATCTGAGTTTCCTTACGGAGCGCGCGTGCAGTGCCCAAGGACCCGCCGAGGATATAACCTGCAAAATATAAGGTTGTTGTGCTTTGCATTCCGAAATACCTTATACACAAGTGTGCACGGGAGGACGCGGATGCAACGGAGCATAGCTAAACAAATTACCGACTGGGGCATGAATTATTTATTTTGAGGACGGTAAAGAATATGTAATTTTGTGGTGTTCTGATTATTAAAATTTATAAATGTTCGTTGTATTATAGTGCGTGGTTATCGACAGGGTGGCTTCCCATTAGGAATTAAAAGGAGCATTTTTTTGAATGGGATGTTCTTGCTTCATAGGTTTCATGGTTTTCAAGATATCATACGACTATTAAATACTTAAAGCTTCTTTTCTTGTCGCGTTTATTGTTGCAACCCAAAGGTTTACAGGTTGATCAAGATTAGTTTCTCTACATTTGGTATAAAACATAAAAAATGTGAAATAAATTCCATCTATCTGCCGCTTTTTTTGAGATATTCCTCAAAAACAGAAATTTTTAATTGTCGTTTTTGGTTCCTAACTTTTTAAGTATGTGTCCGATCTAAAGTTGGAAAGCGCACTTTTAAGGCATCTTTTTATAAGCTATTCTAATAGTGCTAACAGTAATTTAATACGATTTGCTTGCACTCATCAACTCTATTCTTTCTTATGGACGCCATATTGAAAAAAGCTTACTGCTATTCTGATTAATTTAATATATCATACTCAATTTTTTTAATACACCACCGTGGCTTCTCAGAGGGTCTTTCAACAGATAAAAACGTTTTATTTATTATACAGCCTATTGCAGAAAACATTCACAAACGTATACAGACTGACATCATTTATACAGATATGAGTTTTGATACGTTTTGCATTATAATTTCTCGAATTAAATAATTTGAAATATTCACCATCTTTTAATTTGTGTGGCAGCTACAATTAAAAGATTGCAGCATTAAGAATATCAAATATAAATAAAAAATCTCATCTGCAGTGTTCACAGCTTCTCTTGTGGGACCTGCTAAAAGATAATGAATGCAGTAGCTAAATCCAGTGCAAAGGATTTTTTATTACGCATGCATCATAATCAACAATTATCGCACGCTGCAGCGTGTGTAAAATGATGATTATGATGCGCCTACTTTTTTATTACCTAGATATTTACCTGCCGTTTAAATTACTAGGTATACCTTTTGTACCCATATCAAAATGAACGAACACTTTTAAAAACAACATTTCTTTATTCTAAGTAACTATAATACTCTTATTTTAAACATTGATTGTACAATTTGTATTTTTAGATATTTCAATTCCCGCATTTTTAAGTGCATTATTTTCTGAGAGAATCCGGAAATTATTACTTATTCCATTAGCAGGTAATGTAGACGCACAAGGTAGCATCTCAGGTTCTGATCCGTTGACTAATGTGGCAATTTTTCTGGAAACTTCGACTTTGTTGGTAGTAGAGTCCTCGATGTATGAGGCAGCAACCGCTGATGATTTCCAACCTACTTGTCGCTTCATCTCATCAATTGTCATCCCACTGTTCGCCATTATTGTGGCCGAAGTCCTTCTAAATGAATGCCCAGTATATTTGGCAGCGTTTGCCAATTTTAAATAATGTGCCACTTGGTAAGGGCATTTACCAAAGGTATTGATACCGACAACTTGGCGAAAACATCTACCATTAGAGTACTTTAAAAACACTCTGTCTGTTTCTAAATTTCCTGGACGTAAAGACAGGTATTTGTTAAATAGCTGCACATATGGAATATTCGAATCGATTACAGCAAATTTGCCTCCTTTGTCAGTCTTACATGGACGTATGGTAATCAACAACGCAGCGCTTTCTTGTTTAATGTCAGACATGCGTAAGTTGCACATTTCAACTCTTCTGCACGAACCAAATACGCCACAAATAGTAACAACCTACGAAACGTAACGAATTACTAAACTTCTAATATTCTAAACTAGCGCAAAACATTACCTTTAAGAACAAGAAATTGTCGTCAGAAGCTTCAGTGAAGAACTTTTGGATCTCTTTCTCAGTAAAAACATACGACTTTCTTGGTTCAACTCCTTTGTTTAGCCCTTTCATAAAAGCATGCAGTTTATGAAAGGATGCCAAGTCAATTCCGTGTTTAATCCTTAGCATTGTTTGTAACTTCGAATGTATACACCACATGGAGGAGGATTTATAAACACCAGACTGAAACAAAGCGTAAAATTCGGGTATATCCCACCTAACACTAGCAAATTTTGAATAATGTCATTGTCATTTTCATTTCTTGCCAAATATCCAAACAATTTTATGTTTATTCCTTTTTTTCTCATTGAAACCTTTTAATACTATAATATAGGTAAAGGTATATTGCTTACCATTTCCATCATGTACGCCAGTATCACTGTTTCATCGATATTATTACATTTTTTCCGCTTCATCCAAGCAAGTAACTGATCATATTGTTTATAATATAAATTTCTTGATTTTTCTGGAACCAATCTTAACTCTGCTTTTTCTGCAAGCTCACCAATTGACACTAAATCTTCCTCTGATTCCTTCTGGGTCATTTTTTTACTCCACATTCGCGAGAACGACGATAAATAAATTGGTTTGACTCAAAACACGCAAATTATTTATAGCAACGTTAACAAATCAACAAATCCCTATAACAACCAAGTTTTATGATTTAAGCCTACTAAAAATAATTACAAAATTGTAAAAGAGAATGTTTAATGTTTAAAACATTTTTGAGCTTATGATGCATTCGTAATAAAAAATAGCGTATGATACGCGTGTATAAATATACACTTATACACTTGTATCATAATATACTATTATAGTGGTAAGCGAAATAAAAATTACTATTGTATTCGCTTGCGCTGGTCTAGGCATATACGTAGAATTTAATATCACAGCATCTGTGTTGCTTGCTGATTATATTACACACCATTTATAAAACTAGAGGCACGGCGCATATTTTTCTAACGATCCTATTAACTACAAACACATTTTAAATTTTAATTTGCTGCATACATAGCCGCTGGCGGCGTTAAAACGTTTTTAGGACGTAATTATAAAAATAACACAATATGATAATGCCCATCTTTCTTTTTAGTTCGCAAATAATCAAATCAGTGCACCGCAAAATTATACTCCTATACTTATAAAGGGACATCTATTTGGCAATATTTGATTACGAAGCAAATTCAGCTGAATATAAAGTGTTTTAAGCAGCTTGGGAAAATGTTCTTCACATTGTTGAAATTCTGGGAGTGGACAAGTAACAGTGGCAACCAAACCATAAAGGAGCAGTGGACAGATTTATAGAACAACATTAAGAAAACAGCAAACAAATTTTAGGAAATAAAAAGGGTCGTAAGAGAAAGAGCTGGTTCTACGCAAAATGCAAGACTTATAGGGTAGAGAAGGTCAAAATCAAGAACATTTATAGGAAACAAAAAGAGCACACCTCGAAAATAAATTGAAAGCTTTTAAAGATCCCTACAAGAGAAGAGATATCCGAAACTTTTATCAGGTATTAAAGAATACCGGTTGGGAATATATATTTCTGTTTTGTAAAGGTAAATTGGGAATGATAAAAGGCAATAGAAAGGTGTATTTTGACAAAATCTCAAATGGAGAATCACAAACTAAGGAGGATAAAAACAAAAATGAAGAATACTAGAAGAGGACCGAATAAACATTCTTGAACCAACAAAAAATGAAGTGGAGTCAATCAGCCTTGGAAGGAACGGAATAGCGACTGAATTAATAACGTATGGTGGTAAAGAACTAGCAGCTGATTCCTACGAATTAATTCTAAGAATATGGCAACAAAAAGTAGACCCAGAAGCTTGGAAGGAAAGTATAATAATTCCACTTCAAAAAAGAGAGATAAAGCGATTTGAAGCAACTATAAACTCGAAATAGACTACGCAGACATCGAAATAGGGGAGTATAGGTGGATTTCCCAACGACAGTTCAATAACAAACCAAAATTTTGGTAGAGCGAACAAGCTTGAGTTACAGAATCTGTACGGAAAAGAGTCAATAACGCAGTTTATAAAAGTGGAGGACCGAATGGTGATCAAAGTCTTGTGTTTGGGAACAGTAGCAGTGTAGTGCTAAAAGACTTGGAAGAAATAGAAATAGAGAACGATGGAGACAAATTCGTACTTGCCAGAACGGAATTTGGAACACAATTTTCAAAGCACCGTGGTTCTTTCAGTGCAGCCGAACCATTTCTCATCGCAGGTGCGTCGGTATAGTGGCATCAGCGGCTATTATCGACGCTGCATCTGGCGTCCGCCGTTATCTCACACATGTCCGCCCCCGCCCCTGTGGCTTTTCTCGCTCCCGACTCCTATCCATTCATCTCATGAAATATGGAACGGAGTGTATATAGACGAGAGCGCGAAACATGCTGGTTCCTTCAGTGTGGCACTTAACAAGTTGTAAATTGCGGGAATTTGAATATTTCACGTCCCAACTTTCGTTTGGGACCGGGCGGAAAATGGGAAAAACGAATAAAAACGTCCCAGCTTAAATAACCATAGCATTTCATATTCATGAAGAGGATTTAATTCTGTAACGGCGCATTTAAAACTGACTAGACTTCCATGCGAAACGTTAATATTTCAGGGGAGGTGTCGCCCGTATGCATCGCGAGGTTTAGGATGCTTAAGGTTGCGCCATTTAAATGAGAAAAGCTTTCAGAAATGCCCGGGTAAAATCTGCTTGAATAGAACTGGTTGAATGCTTCGATCCTTCTTGCGATAGTTCAACAGGTTTAAAACCAACATGCGGTAAAGGTGGGCACTACCCCTTCACTAACCGCAAAAATTAAGATATAGAACCGAAGAACTAGAGCGATCTTGTCAAGCTACTATTAAATAGGTGGCACTAGACCCACTATTTACAAGTTGTTTAATGGCTGAGAGAGAGAGAGAGATGAAGGCAAATATTTTTCCGGAGTAAAGAATTTTAAGATTTCCAATTACAATAATTACATAATGTATACAATATAATAGCACTAGGGAAATTCTAAGGGGAAGTTAAGCCCATACTGCTCATAGTGCAAATAAATTTGAATCATTGATTGATACATTCAGGTCAATGTAAATATGTAACAAAAATGCAAAAAGATCTTTTTAAACTTTTTTGAAATGAAAATCGCAGTTTAGAATCCATTATTCAGCTCATTTTTTTGCACTTTAAACAATTGGAATATGCCCATTATTACTATAAAACTTAGCCACATTTAGTAACTGTGTACAAATATTAAAATTTTTGACTTTATGAACAAATATTTTCCAAATCAGTATATATCAAATCATTTGTTTGCATGGATTTATTAAAGTAGAGACTAATTAGTTCAATAGCGCTTTCATGCAATCCAATATAATTAAGAACGTATGATGAGAAATTGTATCAAATGCTCTACTGAAATCAAGTAAAATAAGTACACTGATTTGGTTTACATCACTAGCTGCAATAATATCATCAGTTACATTGAGCAATGCAGTTGCACAACTATGATTAGGTCTGAATCCAGACTCGATGAAAGGCAGAATACTATAAGTGTTGTCTGAGCTCAAAAGCTAATATTTTCTCCATAATTTTTGAACATCATGTGTAATTACATAATGGTTGAATTCCATAGATAAAACGGGGTAGAAAAAATTGCATCGTCTCAAAATAAGGCGTTTTGGAGTGGTGTTAATTAAAAACGTTAATGCCTATGAGAAAGTTCTATCTGAAAAGTTAACTTTCGTAATATAGACACGTTATTAACATTTTGAAAAGTATATTTTATTATGCAAGTTAATGGTGCTTTCATTCGCAGCGCCGTGAATATAAAGAATGTCAAGATAATTGGCAGGCTAATTATAAAGTATAAAGTTTCCCTTCTCCGACATCCTTTGTTGTATGTTGCGCTATCTATATAGGTCGCAACTATACAGCTCTGAATCGTTACATCGAGGTTCGTTAAGAGACATGACCCTTGAATATGGGTCGATTCCTTTGATTCAATAAAATGTGTGCTATTAGATATTCCATTGAAATTTATGTCTTGTGGCTAATATACATTTTCCAGTTACTTTTGGGAATTAAAACCTAATGCATATATAATCTTTCACTTTCAGTACTTACCACAAAATTGGATCGTGAAAATTTAAAGTAAAGCTGATGAAGCGGGTTATAATTTAGAATCTCATTTATAACATAATAGTAAAGAAATAATTCAAAGGCTACAGTAAATGAACGCTACTTTGGGTAATTTGTTGGGGTTCAACACAGCTTCATTACATCAAATTTCGGTTTTGTATTGTGTATATGATTTTTGCAAGCAACAAAACAAGATCCCATTAAATCTCTGTAAACGGATTTAAACTTTTTTGCCAAACACATGTATGCTTCTTGCTGCCGGATACCTTTAAGAGCAATGTAATATTTTATTTATTTATTTATTTATTTATTTATTTATTTATTTATTTATTTATTACAGCGGGTGTGAACAGGCAAGCCCAAAGTGGCACCCACTAGAAAGAAAACATAGTTATGCTAAACCTGAGAATAACCAAACGTGAATGTTACAGTTTAGTGTGTACAAAACTAATAAGTCTATCTATATTAGCAAGAAAAAACAGTTATTGGTGATAAGCAAAATAGCATAATTAAGTGATAATAATATAAGTATAATATACAGAAAAAAGAAGAAAAAAATATATACATATAGGTCAGTATTCTCGAATACAATAAGTAAACTATAAAGCATTATGCAATATTCAAACTACATATAAGAAACATTGCTAAGCTAAGAAAAATTTACAAACGAAACACTATTGTCTGAATTTTAATTTAACTAAAGCTCTAAATTTTTTCAAAGAGTTATGGAAAATATCGACGTCAGAACAGTGCGAATTATATGATCTAGTAATGCGGTCTAAAGGTCCATTACGACCTAAATTGGTTCGGAAGAGATATTCGCGAAATGAAGGTAAAAAACGACTGTTGTACACGGGAACACTTAAGAAGATACTAGAGAGCAAAGAGGGTGAATCAACTGAGCTATTGATTATTTTGTGGAGAAAAAGCAAATCCGCTACTAATCTTCTCTTTTCTAGGCCCATTATGTTGTACATTCGGGTCAGTGTTGTGGCATTTATTAACGCATGGGAACCCACAACTTTAAAATGAAGATACCTTAAAAATTGGTTTTGTACCGACTGCAGTCTTAATTTGTATATATCATACTGTGGAGACCTCACAACAGATGCAAAATTGAGTCTGCTATATACAAATGCGAAGTACAGGTTTTTTATAACTGCAATAGAACTAAAATTTTTAGTTGTTCGAATTATAAAACCCAACATTCTATTTGCCTGAAAAGCTATATTATCTATATGCACAGAGAAGGTCATTTTCTGGTCGAAAGTGACTCCCAAATCTTTCACATGAGAAACGGCCTTTATCTTATTGTTGTCAAAGTTATAGTCAAAGGAAAATAGTCTAATGTTTCTAGAAAATGTAATAGTACAGCATTTACTGAAATTTAAATAAAGTTTGTTAATTTTACAGTAATTATAGAATTGACATAGGTCGTTTTGAAATAGTATACAGTCGGAGATATTACTTATGGGAGCGAAGATTTTTAGGTCATCAGCATAAAGAAGAAAATTGCAGAATTCAAAACAATGCTTAATATCATTAGTATAAATTAAGAACAGCAGAGGCCCCAAAACCGAACCTTGTGGTACACCTGAAGTGACCCAGTAAGGTGATGATTTAAAACCATTTATCGATATTACTTGAGGTCTGCCGCTAACATATGATGATAACCATCTTAACAAAGTTCCGTGCACACCTATTTTTGACAGTTTGTTAATTAAAATACAGAGGTCAATTTTATCAAAAGCCTTGCTGAAATCTGTATAAACAGAATCTACTTGAATCTGATGATCCATGGAATTTAAAATAAAGTTGCAATATTCTGTAAGATTTGTTTCGACAGAACGTTYAGAAAAAAAGCCGTGTTGCTGAGTAAGAATTGATGCTTTCAGGGCCCGAAATAGAACGTTGTGCACTAGAAGATCGAGGACTTTACTGAATATACATAGCTTGCTGATAGGGCGGTAATTCGCAACCAAATTTTTGTCACCGTTTTTGTGAATGGGCATAACATGGGCTACTTTCCACTGGGAAGGGAATTCGCCCGTTGACAAGGATCGGTTAAATATCAAAGTGAGAGGCTCACTAAGTGTTGTAGCGCATTTTTTAATGAAAAAAGTGGGTATGCCATCCGGCCCTTGTCCCTTACTCTCATCGAGGTTAGACAGACAGAGCGCAACGCTCTCTTTCGTAAAAGATATGTTGCTGATGAGTGCAGACTGAAAATTAGTAAATGAGCTGGGTAGTTGATTGTAAGGTTCAAACGCAGAACGGAAAAATTCAGCGAAAAGTTCACAGATTTCGGGACCATTATTTTACTATAATGACTTATTATTATTCAGAACCTTAAGCTTCTCTATACGGTGAACAATCAAATAAAACCTATTATTAATTTATCACTTATGATTTACAATTGGAACTTTATTAATCTATAGAGAGTCAAAAAAGCAATGACAATTATCAGCACCTACAGAAATTAAATTGTTTTTGCTCTCTTAATATTTTTTGTATAATTAATAATGTAGCATTTGGTTACTTTACTCATGTACAGATACTCTAATTACATCCATGAATTAAAGCTACACCGGGCCAGAAACAAAAGCGAACGCCCAATTCCAGCTTAACACGGCGATCCTCCTGTTATCCGTTCCATTGTATGTTTGCTGTGCGTTCTCGCAAACCGAAAATCTCGTTTGAAGACCTGTATGCCGCAGGCGCCTCCACCATAATTTACGGGCCGACAAAAGAAGTAAAACAATGTGCGCTGTTTGAAAAAGGATCGATACCTATCCCGCAGGAAAATAAATTTACGATTGTGAACTTCGGCTGACCTATATATAAAATTGTCGAACCCCTTTTGAGAGTAAGTATGCGGGGCAAGGCTGGCGGCTGCACGCAGCGCGGTTTCGCCTTTCGTTTAAAGCGATGATTTGTGAACAGGCAGCTGTAGTAAGGAATTCAACCACAAGGGCTGATAAACTTTGACAGAAGTTAAACTTTCATCCTTATAAGATTCGATTGATCCATGTGATTGATAAGAACGATCCTGATCGAGCTTATAATTTTGCGAGGTGCTCTATTACTTGCATATATGATCACTACCAAGCTTCGGTTTCTTTGCTAATTTTGACCACCTGAATCCAAGCCTGGCTTCAGTTTGTCGTTATATACAGGGGTTTGCTTTCAGTAAGCACTTGATTATGGATCTGCAAACATGCGGGTTTTTTTTATCAAGAATATTTTTAGTGAAACATAACATATAAGCAAAAGCATTGCTTTAGTGTAACAAGTACAACATCAAGAAGTTTTCCGTCGTTTTTCGAAGGCTACAAAACATTATGAGTGTTGGAATGGTAAGGAAATGGGTGAGAGCATTTAAAGATGGCCGCACAAATGTGCATGATGAAGAACGGAGTGGGCGTCCTTCGGTCGTTAATGAAGATTTGGTGCAGAAAGTGAACGAAAAGGTGAGAGAAAACAGACGCTTTACAATTTCATCATTGTGCGACTGCTTTCCTCAATATTCTCGTAGTGTTTTGTATCGCATTGTGACCGAGAACTTGAATTACCGGAAATTGTGTTCACGTTGGGTTCCGAAAATGTTGACGGATTTGCACAAAACCCAACGTTTAGTCAGTGCATTGACTTTCCTTGAGCGGTACCACAATGAAGGTGAAGATTTTTTAGACCAAATTGTTACTGGTGGCCTACGTCACACCAGAATCGAAACAACAATCCACGGAATGGCGACATTCATCATCACCCAAAAAAGTGAAGTTTAAGCAAACAATTTCTGCCCGGAAAATCATGTGCACAGTTTTTTGGGACAGAAAAGGAGTATTGCTAGTGGAGTTTCTGCCTCGTAATGAGACAATCAATGCAGCGTCTTATTGTAAGACATTGAACAATCTGCGTCGTGCAATCCAGAACAAAAGACGTGGCAAGTTGAGTAAGGGTATCGTTTTGCTGCATGACAATGCCCGTCCACATGTGGCTAATCGGACCAAAGATCTCATCAAATCTTTTAAATGGGAAACTCTAGATCATCCTCCATACAGCCCTGATCTGGCGCCCAGCGACTATCATTTGTTCCTGCACTTGAAGAAACACCTGGGTGGTCAGCGTCTTCAAGACGATAACGAAGTCGAAACATTTGTGATACAGTGGTTAACAAGTCAGGCGGCAGAATTTTATGAGGAGGGTATTCAAAAACTGGTGCCACGTTATGACAAGTGCCTCAATATTCACGGAAATTATGTAGAAAAGTAGATTAAGGTACAGGCTTTCATGTAAGATAAAATTATTGCGATATCTTTGCACGTCTTTTTTAATTCCAAAACGGTACTTACTTAAAAAAACATGTCTCGTAATAGGTTATATTAGATAGAGGTGCTATGGCAATCATCTCTTGGTATTGAGATGACATTGGTTCTATACGTTTTATAGACCATGGTCATGCAAATTTGCTTCTTAATCTGCTTGTGAACTAGAGCCCTGGAAAATATGATTATGATCACTAATTCGCTATTTCCGGGCAACTATTACACAACTATCCTTATAAAGGGGCTACTCTATTAGGACGGCACCTTTCAGCCCTTAATTAACTCGTAGAGCCAGAGATAGCTTTTTATCGCGTCCGGAGTTACGACATCGCGCGCTTACTTCACATGCAGATTTAATCAGCGCTCCCCCGGGCAGGAATAGCACGCAATAAGGCAGGACGGCTGTCGCGCCGACACAATTAAATGGGCCCATCTTCGACCTCATTCTTCAAAGATTGAATTGTCAGGAGGATCGATTTATACACCGGCACGCACGCCTGTTATTGCTCAGACGTCGAGGAACCCGCSACAGAGACGTATACGATGTCACGTAAAAGATTAACAGGGACATTTTTCACTCGGGCGCTCGTTAGCATATCCCGTTGAAAAAGCCCAGTTCTTTAATTCTCCACGGCCCTGCTTGCGTTTGTGACGGCTAAAAAGAGGGAAGTGGGAGGCATAACAGATGTAGCGTGCCTGCGAATTTCCCCGGGTTACCTARGTCTGACAGGAGTAAGGTATGCAAAAAAKACGTATATTTTAGCTTGTGATTCTCTGGAAGGCGTCGACAGTGTAATAATGTATGAGGATATATTGATATCTAGTTGGCCTGGACACATTCCAATGATTTAAATAAAAAAAAAGGAGCTGAGTGTGCTATTGTGATCAAGCTATAATATTCTTCTCACCAGGTCTTCAGAAGAAGAATATCATCGAGAAGGTGAAATTTGTAAATGAAAATGTACTGAAATTTTTTGATTTTTATGCACCGCTTAAAACAGGCACATTTTCTAAACCTAAATCGCCGTGGTTGACAGATAATATTCGTTTGCTAATGAACCTGAGGGACAAAGCATATAGTAAGTTTAAGAAAACAAAAAAACTATCCCACTGGAAATATTACAAAAGTCTACGTAATTATACTACTCTAGCTATTCGAAATGAAAAGAAAGCTTATCTGCGTTACAGTTCTCGGGAGAAAGGCGGTAGCGTATGGTCAAAATTGAGAAGACTAGGACTTCTTAATAATAAAAAAAGATAGTCAGGTGGTTCCATGTGGCATTGCCAATCCTGAATCACTCAATAGTTTCTATGTTGGGGCTGGTGTGGCTGATGCGCCGGACTTGGAGGTGATGCAGGGATATATCAAAGAATCAACTACAATTAAGAATAAATTTCAGTTTCGAATAGTGAGTCAGATGTTTGTTCATTTATAGAAAGAATAAAAACTAAGTCCATTGGTTTGGATAATATCAGTATTGACATGATAAGATGGTGCTGTCCGACTCTGATTCCATATCTAACTCACATCACCAACGTGTGTTTGGGAGAGGGAGTTTCTCCTTCTGATTGGAAGTTATCAAGAGTTTGTCCAATAGCTAAAGTCAGTAATCCACAGAGGATGCAAGATTTGAGACCTGTAACAATTTTACCTCTGCTGTCTAAGGTTCTTGAGAGAGCCATGGACCGTCAAATTAGGGATCATGTCACTTCTCATAAGCTTATGGCAGATTTACAGTCTGGATGCCGTGGGGGACATGGTTGTGCAACTGCTCTGCTAAAAATCGTTGATGACATTTTAGGAGCCGCAGATAATAATAAACTAACCGTTTTAACCCTAATTGATTATTCAAAAGCCTTTTACACCATAAATTACGATTTGCTTTTTGGTATTATTCCTTCTATTGGCTTTCATGATAGCGCTATTCAACTTGTTAAAAACTTTCTTAGCAATCGTAAGCAGTGCGTAGTTTTGAATGGAAAGAGATCCAATTTTCAAACTGTTAGGGCTGGTGTTCCCCAGGGTTCGATTGTTGGTCCGTTGCTGTACACTATATATTCAAGAAAAATTTGTGATTGTTTAGTGTACTCCAATTATCATCAGTATGCTGACGATACACAGGTATATCTGTCTTTTCCCCCAGAGGAACGGGAAAGTGTAGGTCGAAAATTGAATAGTGATATGAATAACCTGTCACTCATCTCAAAGAAACATTGTTTAAGTATTAATCTTTCAAAGTCAGCAGTAATTCTTTTTGGGAAACCTACGCAGATTAATGCAACGAAGGAAAAAATTAACGTACAATTAAATGGTGTCAATCTACCTTACCGTAGTGTAGTTCGAAATCTGGGCCTCCTTATGGACGAAAATTTAAGATTTAAAGACCACGTTAATACATGTTTAAAGCCAGCGTTTAGTACTCTAAAAATTTTATATTCCAATCGACACTGTATGGACACTGAGTTAAAGCTCATGCTTTCAGACTATTTGGTGCTCGCACATTTCAATTTTTGTGACGTAGTTTATAACAATTGTATCGACAGCATATATTAGAAGAAAATCCAGCGTGTACAGAACTCCTGTTTACGTTTCGCTTATGGTATTCGTCGGTGTACAGGCGTTGCGGGAGAATTGAGGCGGTCCAAATGGCTCACCATGGAAAAGCGTAGAAACCTCCACTCCGCAAATCTATTTAAAAAAATTATTGAAACTAGCACACCTAGATATCTATATAATAAGATATCCTTCAGAACTGATGTACATCATGTAAACGTCAGAAGAAAAGATTTGCTTACTATTCCGGCACATAAGAGTACATTCTTTGAACGGGGTTTTTCATATAATGTTGCTAAAGTCTTCAACGCAATTCCAGCTCATATAAAAACTCTGTCCGCGAGCACTTTCAAAATAAAATTAAAACAGCACCTACTTCAATAAAATGTTATCAGGGTACTATTGAGTATTTAGCGCTATTTAGCTTACAGCCTTACCGTTCTACATTTCTTCCTTTTCTTCTTCTTTTCTTTTCTCTATCTCTTTTCTTTTCTTCTCTTTTAATTTTCTCTTTTTGCTCCCTTCTTTTTCTTTCTCGTATACTCAACACATTTTATTATTTATTCTAATGGGGTTGTAGGGAAGAGCAGAGGCTGCATGCTTGCAACCACCTGACTACAATCCCTCCTTTTCGTACAAAAAAACCTGTTTTATGTTAATCTCTTTTTGTAATGTATGGAAGTATGAATTGGAATAAAATTATTATTATTATTATTATTATCAGGTTAATCCGCCCAGACATTTAAGAAGTCCTTCACTCTACTGAAGATGGCAGCTTAGCTGCCGAAATACACATTTATACTTTCTAAATCATTGTGGTTAAGGTTCCTTTTAATTATAATTTGATCACTTTTTCATATGGCGAAGATTGCTCACAATTTTGAAAGTTGTATTGTAAATGTTTGTTAGATCTTTATATTGTGGCAGATATTGAGAAAGGGATGGTATAGCGATTTTACTATCTGCTGATTAAATTATCCTATTCGTTTTATATGACTGATTATGTTGGGTCACTGAAACATTCCTGTACTACAAGCATTGAATTTGCTGCATTGAATGGAATGCTTTCATCAATCCTCTTGTAGCGAATTTCAAATTATGCGGTATTCTACGTATGAATCGTGGTTTCCACCATATAACATACATTAAGGAATGTTTCCTGAAATTATTAGCACGTCATCGCATATAAATTATCAAACGGGTGATACAATATCGTTGACAAAAGCTTTACATCTTCCTTGTTTTGCTGAAAGTTTATATAAAAGTTTGGGAAAAGCTCTTCCCCAAATTCAAGCTCAAATAATTTATTGCAGTCAGATTATTTCTGTAAATGCGTTTCGCAATTTGTCAAACACCATAACTCACTGATATTGTTGCTGTAAAGATAAATATGCGAGCAATCTTAAACTGAATGCTCAGTTGCACATCGCATCGAATATATATTACCAATCGGATCTTTTAAGTAATAATTAACTACGTCTTCCACTTATATGTATTCTAATAATGGTAGTGTATAATCCTATAAACCTTTTATTAATGCCAACGATTGTTTCCTGTGGAAGTAAATACAAAAGTTCTCTGAAAGCTCCGGAAAGCGTAGGGCCATTCAAAGAATTTATTAGGGCCATAAGAAATTGATTCCATATTTCTTATATAAATGTTTTCGTATCACACAATCAATTTAGCAGATGTCATAAAAACTGCGCTGAAGATAATTCTCGATAAGTTATTGATGTAAATGGACAAAACAAACAATTCACACTGTTGCTTACTTACTCAGCTTGTGAAACAGCACAGTTTTTTCAGAGTAAACATTGGAGTTATTGATGCATTGTATGGTTTGAAAAACGCAAATGATAATAAGGAATAAACTACTACTTAAAGTGGTTACTCAACAAACGTTCATTTGGTAAAAGTTGTGAAATAGAACGCACCCAAAACAATGCAACGYAGATAGCAACTTTTATGGCATAAAATTTAATGAAAATATCGCACAAAAATGTAGTTTGGCGTTAGACATGATAGAAGCAATTAATATATTGACTGAGTAAGCGGATTTATTTGCAGGGCAAAGGACCTGCACCATAATATTTACCTTGTACTCACTCCATTGACAACAGTCAGCTAGTTGCAGACGTGCTAGACATAGCAATATGCAAATGGGGGCTGTTCAACGGGGGATTCGCTCGTATGCAGTTAATTGAATCCTTCAATAAATAAAGCTCGTGACAAGAGCTAATTTGCTAGGGGTTATCGTAAGGTGATGGTGCAATCGATTTGTCAGCAGGTCGCATACAAACACACGCCCTAGAAATTGTCGACAGWTTATGGTGTTGTCTGTGATTGTAAKTCGATATGTTCAACTGCTTTAAGCCCGGTGTTTTGGAATTTAAATGAACCATTTACACATTTCTCGAGGGCTTTTTTGAAGATTAAACATTTGCGCATTTACTGCCCTTCACTAAGATTCTGTATGTACGAAGCATTATTATCTATTGGTACCTTTTGGCGGAGTAGCCCTTTGAATTTTATAAGAATTTCTAGCGTCTCACTTTTCTCCCAAAACTTTTAAATCATACATCGTAAAACTACAAAAATTTGTGAAGCAAGAGCTGCTCGTTACAATGAACGGATGCACACCGGCAATCTCCGATGTTACGGAAAAAGATATTTCGTACAGACCCTAAGCACGAGCTACTTAACATCGTTTGCCCTGTCATTTTTCTTCATCAACGATTCCATCAAATCCGATTAGCCATGCTATGCCTCGGCAATGCCCCGGAAAGCATTCGCCCCGTCAGCACCGCAAAACTTTTCCCAGCCGCGAAAGCCGATCCCTGTAGCCCCGTATAAATTCATGCGTTCTGCACCGCACAGAAGTGTTTAAGGGCTAGCCCCGGGAACTCTGTTCCTCGCTAAAATTGGGCGACGTAAACGAATAAGTCGATTTGTCGAGTTTGACGGTGTTCGTTGTTCTCCTCTTTTTCACTTTCTCCCCCAAGGTGTGACGAAACCTGCGTTGGTGTTGTTGGCTTGCTCCCTTTGTTATTGCACATTCACCTCTTGTCGAATATAACGAATGTGGAGAAGCACTTGGGTCCTACACAACGAAAGATGACATAATTAATTAATTAATTCTGTTTGTTGAATCTTCGCTGAAATTTTGATGAGGTTAGGCTCCGATTAAATCCACAGAGACTTCAAGAATTCTCTTCTACTGAAGATAACTACTTGTTATCAGTAAGAAATAAAAATCCCATTTGTTATATTACAGTTTAGGCATATGGTCAATTCATGTATTTGCTAAGATTTGCTTCATGATGCTAAGTTGTCACACAACATTGGGCCGGCGCCTCCGCCAAAATGCGCACAGCAACTGAATTGAAACAAGCAACTCTTTTGAATCAAATGGCATCTAAATAGTTGTTTGAATATTTTTTTCTCTTTTCAATCTCGTCCTTTTCATCTTTTATTCAGCATTTGCTTTTGACTAAAAGCAAGATTTTCACAAACTAGTCTTATATATTGTTGCCCAATCACCAGGGATGTGCCTCTATTGTCTACATCTTCGTGGAGATTAATGTAGACAAAGTAGACTATGCAAAGAGTACGTAGACTACACGTAGACAATATAAACTATTGGCATACAATGTAGGTAATGGGATATTGAAGGCTACGTTTGAATCGCGTTTGTACAATGTTATTATTGATTACTTTTGAATTTGTGTTGCTTCTATGGCACTAAAAAATTTATTTGTTCTTCTTTAGTGTTTTATTATGTGGTTTTTGTTTGTTGTATATGTTATAAATTATACAACATTTTAATTTGAAGCTGTTTCTATTTCTTTGCATTCTACATTGTCTACATCGCCCATCCCTACCAATCACTAATTGGTTGATTGTTAATTTCTATTCAATACATGCCTAATACAGGCTGCCTTTAACTCTTTTTTAGCAAAAAATAACATTGTCGAAGTTAGACTTGTAGGCAGTCAGTGATTACATAATCTTGAAGTTAAATGTTCTACACACTTAATTATAAAAATTAATAAAATATTTAGTAGAGTTAATTCAATATTTTATAAAATACTACTCTTTATATTCCAAACCAAGCTTTCGGTGGATTTATTCACACCTTTCTCGGGGCTGAATATGCTAGATTTGATAGCTTCAGCTTCAAACTGTTTGCCTAAAACACAATTTTTGTCTTTTCAGTAAGCGTAAGGCAGTGATGGTACGCCTGCAAGGTATGAGGCTACTGACTCGCCTTGCACTGCTGGTCTGCATTGTGAGTCTTGCTAGTCTTCTTTTTCTAAGTCGATGTGGTCTTACCAACTTGGAATCCGTTGACAGCAATGAAGAAACGCAAGCATTGGCTATCGGTGAGTAAATAAAATTAATGCAAATGTTGTAGTAGAGTTTCTTGTTTCAACCGCAGTATTAAATAAATTCTTAAGTCAATATTTTTACTATCAAAGCATTACAGTCTTATTTTGCGACAGAAAAATATATAAACAATACCTTTTAGAACTTTTGGAAATGTAAAAAGCACAACGTCGGAAAAAAAATTGTACTTTTATGTTCTTTAAAATTGTCCGAGCCTTTTGAGGAAATGGGCACTTTTGAACCAGTCGACTTATGATTGATCTAGTTTTCACAAAATTATAAAATGTTGTTAGCTAGTAATACCCAAAATTCTTTTTTTTTGTTTTGAAAATATAATACATATCGCATGTGTTATGAATTAAAAAAAATGTATAAGATATTGCTGAAACAGTAAGTCTACGATCACAGGAGCTGTTAACAAAGTGATCACTAAATTTAACAGGGAAGCAAAAAAATGTCATTACGTACAGGCTGTTCCAAGTTGACATCTTTTTTCGGTATACAAATGAATTGCAGGAATTCACCAACTTTGGTTGGATCACACACTACAAAAGCCTTTGAAAAAGTCACACGTAGGTTAGTCATCAATTCTTAAATTAAAAAAGGAACAAGTTAATCATTTACTCAGCCAAAAGTAATCAAATAAAAGGACTGGTTTTACACAGCCCTTTAATTCTGATTGTTCGTGTTGTTTGCTCGAGGCACTAAAAACGTGCACGGCATTTCTCAGCTGTATCAGGACGCGATATTGTTTCCTTCGGCTCCCAGTTGAATCAGGGAAGCAAACAGGAAGTCGTAACTCGCCCATCCTGAACTTCTCTCTCCGCATCCCGCTCCTTTATCTTCGGTCGCGGACCGCTACAGTTTTATCTGTAATTACTTTTTAAGTTTTAATTGTTTTCATATTGTCCCTGAGTGCGGAGCCGTCCGTCTGTCGGCCTATCTAAATTCACCATCTGAATTACAAACGCCCGGGCCCCGCTTTCTTTGATTAGATGCAAACATCGGCGTTTCAGCAGCGCGTTCGCCGAAACCGGACGGAGAGCTACTATTTGTTCTGGCCCGAGTTAATTTAGTCCCATTATGCTGATGTTCCTTATTCCGGCAGTTGACTAACATTTTTAAGTGCTACCGAGACGGCTTGGAGTTTTCTAATTGTTCTGGTTTGCAAGAATCAGAAGCTTCCAGTATAACAGTGAACTGATCCATCAATGTGGAGTTTTGATTTATTAGAAATTATTCAATGCTGCCAATTAATATTTAATAAAGTGATTTTTGAATAATTCTGTTAGCTTCCAGTACTTTTAGTTGAAAAATTGGTTAATATTATGTAAATATACGATAATAGTACTTGAGAGTACTTGTTATGAAACAGAACGCTCAAAATACAGGATGGCCACAAAACCCTACGTACTTCAGCAATGAAAAATTATTTCAACAAAAATAACGAATCAGGCAGCTGAAAGAAAATAGACTACCAGGTTTTGGATAAGGAATGTTTATCAGGTAACCAGAGTAAGAAGAGCAAATACTCTGACTTTACCATCCAACACTTGCCTACTTATTAATCTTGTACATCAAATAGCCGTATCAAAAAAGTGCAAATACATGTTATTATAGAGCTTATTCTAAAGTAATTCAAATACTAGTTTATTTAAAAAACCGTTCCTTAAGAATAATACAGTGTCTGCTTATCAATACCTAGTTTGATATTACCGCTGTTTGGCAGGTGTGCTCCGTTTTCGGTCCGTGTACACAACGTACACTGCATCGTGATGATTCCTGTTAGGAATTTAAAGAAAGTACTAGGAGTAGAGCTCTGAAATTTTACACCATGATGTTTTCAAATACGCTCTTGCAGTTAAAATAGTGGTTATCGGTAACAGATTCTGGTTATACCAGAAATAAACTTCTATACGGGGGTGAATGCTTTCAGCGTTCATAATGTTAGATAATATATAATAATTATAATTTGGACGAGCACTTTTAGTAAAAATTGGTGTGATATTCTTATTGCTATAACCATTTCTCACTAGCGCTGATTTTAGATGATATATTTCTTTTTATAAAGAACCTTCGTCTGACATTTTTTGTGCTGTAACACATAATGTCCGTATAAGACTACTCTTTTGAATGGGAGGGTGGTGAGATGTGGCATGTAAATATCTGTCTGTGTGTGTTGGTTTTCTGTAAACCTTGTGTCCTAGCTGTCCAGTGTTTACTCTGTAAATTTGCATATCCAAGAAAAATAAATAAATAAATAAATAAATGCAAATTATTAGCTTGCTTTATTTGTATTTAGATTTGAGTTTTGAAATTTTGAATTACAAAGATGGATACTTAAAACGTACATATTTTGCGTATGTTACTTTATTATGGTGATAATATATACTCGCATCCATTACTTGTGAAATACCCGTCTTCTTTAGAATGCGGACTACATTTTCGCTTGGATTGAATCTAAGGGCCAAAAGTGCAGTTTACTGCCGTTAAAAGTGGAAAGGAAGCACTACAACAAAGTAGCGGAACAATAAAATATTTCAACAAATCATCTCGAACGACGTGGAGTAAGAGGCGGGGTGAATACCTCGGCGGCAATAAAAGCCCGTTTTTGGCGGAGTTTTTATGGACCGGATGMAAAATACGATACAACCAAACTTCCCGACTCAAAAAACGCTTATCTTTATTGCCATCTTCTGGTTCATTTGGTGGACCCGCCGGAGTCGCCATTTTTTCGGTTGCGAACTTTTAACTAACGATTTATTACGGAGCGGCAAAAATATACTCGAAGGCTTGAATTTGCGTTACCTTTCTTTTAAACTTGAGCTAATAGGCAATTATTTATTTTATATAATTGAATAACTAAGACACGAAACATTAGAGAACTTTATAGGTGTCACCATCTCTTTACAAATTATTCGACACCTCATGTATACAATAATACAGTAATGCTTAATAAATCCGTTCGTGATTCGAGCACAACCCAGGAGTTCTCTTTGCAACTGGATATTTATCTCTCTCGTAGTCATAACATACATCAGAAACACGACCTGGAATTAATTACGAGTCAGGTTAAACTGCGCAAGTTTTGGACTCCATCACAACAGTTAATTACAGAACTACGCCGTTATTTCTTCGCGGGCGTCTCCAATGCAGCTATTTCCTGACGAATCTGTGCTTCCATCAGCTTTGTACATCACTATCACGGAGGGATGCAATTAACATTCGCAAATTGTGCATCAGTTACAAAGCACGTTTAACTAATGAAGTCCATTGAAATAACGTTTGCAGACATGTGAGCTTTGGTGTATTAGCATGCCGTGCAGGCAATAGCGGGGTGTTTGATCAGAATTAGCCCATTACTGTACGCAGACAAGCTAATAAGCGTGCTCTATCAAATAGTTTGGTGTATTTACATACACCGGGCTTGGATTTAGACAGCGCGCATCGGTGGAGATCCAATGATCAGAGTGACCATACTGGCAGGTGCAAATACACATGGAAACTACGTAATTTTGTATTGATACTGCTAGAATATTCAACGCAGTGATTGCTTTTGCATAAACCGAATGCTGGATATAATACAATATTTAAATGTGTAAATAGCCTGAAGTTAATGATTTTTCGATTTTATGGTCATTCAACCATTGATGTATTTATATTTATTGAACTCAAAATAAAAATGTTGGGAATCTTTACATGAATGATTTTAGTAGCCAATGATATTCCGTAAAGTTTTATCACAAATACTTTCATCGATATTGAGTTTTATGTATATATTACTAAGAGCTTTTATTTTTATTAGCTAGATACCTAGTTTAAATTTCTGAATAGTGTTACCACCTGAAACTAAATTAAAAGCTTGTTGATCAATTCATTAGCCTTTGATACGAGACAGTTGAATGAGATCTGAGTCAGAAAATGTGGTCCCGTTGGTAGATGCTTTTAAGGTCAAATCTGTCTTCTTTCAGCATTTCAGTCGCTATTATTATATTATAATACGGGATGGGATTCCTAGTAAAGACTTAAAAGGTCAATGTTATTTTAAGAAGTTCTGCCTCTTTTATGGCATAACAACAATGACTCAAATGAATGCAGCATAACCAATTTGAAGCAAACAAGCTTTACTTTCCTGTCAACTTTAGTGAACCTCGAATTTTAAATTCCTTATCGTAAATTGAATTTAAAAGTGCCCGACGAAGCGTTTGTTGTACTACACAACGCCAGAAAAGTGACACCGTAGGAATACATGTCCGTCATGGCTATCTCTGGTTTCAGGTTCAACGATTGTTTCTCAACACGGGACAGCAGTCACCGACAACGGCCATCAGATGGGTTATCAGCAGCTACTGCAGCAGAGGGAGGAAGAGAACAAGCAAGAAGTGGAACGGCTCACGGCTGAAATAAAAGCCCTGAAACTCCAGTTGCTTCAGCTGACGAGCAGTAAGCTTATTTGTTTTGCTAGATGTTGTATGGTGAATCATACAGATAAGTAGACTCGACATGCGCTGGTATTCCTCATATAAAAAGAATAGTATTAATAAATAAGAAATGTTTTGAATTGTAATTACGATGCTGCTAATACATACCTCAGCAGTATTCCATGGGCTGACATGACCAGACGATATACTGCGGCAGCTGCACAAAATATATTTAATATAATATAATCATGTTCCCAAAAAATTGCTAATAAAAGATTCCCCAATTTCTTTAGAGCTAGTGCAATCAATGTAATAAAGGAAAAACTGAAATTTATAGAAGATAGAAATTATATAAACAGGCTGAGGATTAGATTCTGTTTGTTAAGACGTCGTTTTAAAGAACTCATTAAAAGTGATTTTAATAATCACATCAAGTTAACTGAAAACAACGTTGCTAAAAGCATCAATAACGTATGAAAACTAGTACCGAATCATACATAAATTTAAGGGTAATATGGTCCTGCCATTCCTGATGCATCCGAAACTAAATAAGAACCAGTAGGTCTGGACTTTGATGTATTTTCTAATAAATCTCCTACACAAATCTTGAGGTCTATCTTCGAATTGTCAGCTGTTACTAAAACTGTATATAAATCTATATATACTGGCACTAATCGAGTGAACTCTTGTACTACGTATAAATGAGTAGACGAATATTAATTTTTACGTTGTGTAGGTTGGAATTTAAAATATACTTTAATAAAATAAAAAAAGTGACTTCAAGTATTGAACGATTATGCTGATGTAGTGGATAATGCACTACTTTATCAAATTGTACAGTCAGTTTTTCAATGCGTTTTAACAATACCTCGCCACAAACTTAATAGCAGTCGTTCTACTTTTATTAATTGCAGAGCTTTCCGTTTTACCTATTAATATTCGGTCACGCTCGCTAGATTAATTGTGACGTCGAAACACTACGAAATTGCTAATTTGCAAGGACGATAAAGATATTACACCGAAGCACTTAAACACGCAATTACCATAATAACTTCTTATCACACGAGGTTTACTAGGTTACATTGCGTTTTTTATTGAAGTATAATACGTGGTTATTATTATTACTACCATTTATATTACCCGGTTGCAATAAAATTATTTATTGTGCAACAAATGGATATAATATTTGGAATGTATCTCCTGTTAAATCGTTAATTTCTCAAAATTTCTCAAGTATACATACCGATGTATTTTGAGCTGCAGATTTCATAAATGTGTCCAGAACTGAGCTAGGACGTAAGGCGACAAAAATTAGGTCGCTTTTCGAGAGAACCGCTATAGCTAGCGCCCAACTGATACCATTTCTAAATTCTGCAGGTCCAAATTAGTACAGAAACATAAATTTGTCTAAATCGGAGATTTAGGTCAAAAAAGAGCAAAGGGGTGTTAGCCTTTGATGTTTCGTGATTTTTGGCAGCTCCTGTATTTCGCTCAAAATCGACGTACCGATTTTATGGATATTGCAGTCTTCTGTTCAAGAAATCTTTTATGTGCTTTATTTTTTAGAGCTATCGTCTTTTTTTTATGTTCCTTATAACTTCTAATTTGCAAACTTTGCCTTTGCTGTTAGCTTACAACCTGTCTTCCATAGCCAGACAGACTAAATTTAGAACGTAAATCGTACATGAGGTATAAGGATTTACTTCGGAAACGTCCTTCAAATTCAGTACGTCACTCATGCGGTGAAACGTTCCTTTATATTACATGAGGAATTTTATTGACCAAAACCAGCAAGCAAATACCCCTTCCGTTCGATGGCTACGTCGGCCGGGCGAAATCCTTCAAATCCCGTTCTTTCTCAATTCCGAAGGAGGATCCGCATTTTCCATCAGGACTTAAATACTTGATGGCCCGCCATGCATCCTCACAGATCCATTACTGCCAGTGGAACCGGCACCGAATTTATGAATCCATAAAGAGAGCGCCGAGAAAAAATCGCCCAAGTTTCAACTCTCCCTAACTTTACATATTTTTCACCCCTAATCTTAATTCATACAAAGCCAGTAGGTCGACCGGCTATAAATTTGCCTGGCCCTTTTGGAGAGTAAAAATCGACTAAATTCATTTTCGGGTTACGTCAGCGATCAGGTAGAGCACGTGATCTATAAATTAATTCTTTAAAACTGCACCTCACGGTGGCATACCACTTGACGAATTTATTAAGGTGTGTATGTACAATAATATAAAGGGGTGGAGGTTATTTTAAAACTTGAAAATAAACACAAACGGGGTTTTGAGATTCTAATGTATTTTCCGATGAAATGTCAGAAAATACGCTAATAATTGGTAAATGCATTTAAGTAAAAATATAGTGATTTTGATATTTAAGGTTACTGATGTAAAACATACTGCATCTAAATTGATATGTTATTATGATGATCATAGTTTTGGCGATATAATAATGATAATAAAAACAACAAAAATAATAATGGATAATAATAATAATAAATAATCTTTATTGCACTTAAAAAATCAGTAGAAACAGAACTATTACCAAAATAAGTTATTATTCTACGACCTCTGGTCAAACTTCTCAGCCTTTACAATGCTTGCAGTTGCAGATATAGTGTTCTTAATGTAGCGTTCCTGGTAGAAGAGGAATTGATGCTGATGATGCTAAAAGAATGTTGCTTAGATTATCCGTATATCTAAATGAAATTAGCAAAGTAAGATGTTCCTGTTCCATCTGCAAAATTACATTACACACAAGATTAATGTAATGGACGGTTCGCAGATTGTGTAGCTTTTTTGACTATTTACTTAAATCACAAAACTGCCATCTTTAGCCTGTGGTGTTATAAATGTAGCAATCAACATAGAGGTATACATATTGTTAACAAGACTTAGTATGACAGTGCCCTTAATATAATATATGGGTGGATCACATTGTGCAATTGCCCTTCTGAAAACTTACACTTATTACGAATTTATTTTGACAACAAACTAATAATAGCGTTTGGCTGTGAACGTATATGAAAGTTAGCATTTAGTTTACTAGAGAGGCTCGATTTTGCCTGCCTCTATTTTATTACTGTCCACAGAGTTGAAGAGACCCTACTAATCGAGAATTTATCTTCCACCGAATCCGCTTACAAACAACCTGCATTTGTTTATCCGCTCGAAAGCTCCACCCGGCTCGAGAGGTTAAAGTAACCGATCGGGGGTATTCTAAAACCAAACATCCCCAATAAAACTGAAACATATAGCGGTCGCTCGCAGATCCCGACCCGGGCGACGGAAAAAATTAGAGTTTCCGGTCCCTCTTTGTGAAAACCGAATCAGATCTATCACGGAGTTCGAAGACGATTGTTAGCCGGAGTGGAAGGCTCGTTAGCGTGTGCCTGGTGAAATAAACAGGCCGGTCGCGTTCTTGGAGCTTTGTGCGCTGTAATCAGACAAATTGACGTACGAAGGCAGTTGCGAGCGTTGTTTTGCCCGTGACGAGTAACTACTTCCCGATAAGCTACGTATACTCCTCCGGAGAAGCCGATTGTTTTCTTTGGTGCATTACGGTAACAGGTGCAGGGATTTTTTTTAAGGCCACTCTGAAGGTAGAACATAGGAATTACATCCATTGTTCTTATATAAAACAAAAAGAGTTTGTCCTTGCCTTCTCGTTTACAAAAGGCTGCAAGGTACAGTGCACGAGAGCTTTACATGCAGCTTTGTATCTAGAACACGTAACAGCTGCAGGTGTGTGTAACGTAATATACCTGTGTCTTGTAGGAAAGCGTCGCGCCAGCGACGCAGCCTGCATTTCGCGCTAAACCGGCGGGAGTTCAAACAGAAAAAGTATTATTTCAGGTGGAAACTACAAAGATCCGCCTATGTATCCTGTAGCTTTGTGGTGGCCTTTTTGAGTTGCTGTTCTAGGCCTTTGAGAGATCTAAGGATTAGGTGTAACATAGAACACAAAACAACGCGTTTGTAGCTTTCATTTTTCCATCTTATTTCTTGGATATATAGCAATCGTAGTATAAGATTAATGAAACTGGTAATGAAAAGATGTTAAAAGTTGGCGAATTCGATAGTATGTAGTTCAGATATTACGTATTATTAAAATAGAGGAGTTAGCGTTTATTTCCGGTATACCCACAATTTACTTTGAAATTCCACTGCTTCGGCTAAAAAGAGCATATTCAAAAACATCACAGTGCAAAATTTCAGAGCTCTGTTGCGAAGGCTTCTGCATAAAATTTTAATAGGAATTAGACATGACACACGGTATAATATGTACACGAACCGAAAACAGAGCACACTTATCGACGACGAACCTGCGATGGCAGACCATTCGTTGGGGGTAACCAGTATTATTCTTATAAAACGGCTTTTTTAAGAACTAATTCCCGAATTACTTTAGAATAAGCTGTCTCGATAACGAGTATTCAGTATTCTTGAAAAAAAGTGCGGGTTTTGATGTAAAAAAGCAGGCAGTTGAGCGACTTTTTGTTCTTTTTATTCCAGTTATCTCATCAACAAATTATTCCCCCTCCAAAACGTGCTAATGCATTGCCTTTTAGCAAATTATGTGTTCAATCTTATGGATTAATTATTTTGGCATCGCTGAAGTACTTAAAGAGGAGCTCCGAGTTTTGTTGCTACCGTATATTTTGGACGTTCGGTTTTCTAAAAAATTATCATATTCGCCCTCAATGTTTTAGATGTTTAACCAGTTTTAACTATATAAAAACTAGATCATTTTTTGTTACAAGACAACTAAGATTCAGATCAGCAACAAAAAAATCTGTGTTCTAAAATGTAATTATATCCCATCCAGAGATAGCCTCAGTAATATCAGTATAACTACAACACTGAAGCTTTGGTAAAGTAACCAGTCCAAGGAAACGACGATCAAGAGCAACTTTCTCGTGTACTACTTAGGTTAAAGTTACATACTTGGTTCATAAAGAAGAATTTAAGTTTGTAACTTGCTTAGCAAAGGTAATTAAAATACAGCAAGAAACGTTACTTAAAAACGGGACCACCTGTCCACAAACCTTATTACGCCTACCTTGAAATATAAATACATTAATAAATAAAAAATAATAAGTACTTTGCACAGTAGCAACAAAACTTTTGCAGTTCATAGCTGTAGTTGGTTTAATTAATCATTGTTAGCATTAGCAAAGAGGCAAACGTTATTTATTGCCAGAGCCATTTAATTCTATGTGAAGAAGACTGAATATAAATCATTTTTCAGTAAAGCCATTAGTATACGAGCCTAAACAACTATAGGTTCGGACACTTTTTTTGAGAGTAAGTAATTTTTACGATATGTAGAACACATTTTTCAAATTTATATTACTATCATCAAATACAACTATATACAGGTTTACTCTTTGGAAAATACATGAGTAGAAAAACATATTATGTTTAAGAAATTAGTGCTTATTCAACACTATATCAAATTCGTTGTCAACTAAATCTTCGGACAGACCACCTTAATATTGAGTTACATCCCCTTTGGCTTTAATTACTGCCTTTATTCAGTCAGACACTGTATTTAACAGATTTTGACAGTCCTCTGCAGTTATAGATTCCCAGATTTCCGAAATTTTTTGTTTCAAACCTTCAATATTTCTTTGGGGATCCTTTCTTAGCTTTCTTTTCATTATGGCCCAAAGAATCTCTATAGGATTAAGATCCGGGCTACTGGAGGGCCAGTCCAGAACGTTAATACAGTTGTCTTGAAACCATTGTTTTGTAATTTTCGCGGTATGCGAAGATGCGCCGTCCTGTTGAAAAGTCCATTCGCCATCATCAACTAAAATTTCTACTGATGGGAGTAGATTGGTTCTCAATATATCAATGTATTTTTGGGCGTTCACAGTACCATTTATAAAATGCAAAGGTCCAACACCTTTCGAAGACATACATCCCCAGATCATAACACTAGCAGGAAACTTAACAGTCCGTTTTAAACAGTCTTTGTGGTAAGTTTCAGATTTGTTACGAATCACTCTCTTTCGCATATCACCGACGCATACATCAAATTTTGACTCCTCACTAAAAATGATGCTGTTCCATTGTCTTTGTTCATAATTTTGTCTTTGTTTTGCCCATTTTAGTCGATTTTGTTTCTGGCGGATAGTCAGCAGTGGTTTTTCTTTTGCCTGTTGAATAATTAATATAATTTTACTTTTTGAGTACAAGAGACTTACCTCTTAAACTTACTTTATAAAATTTATAGCCCCGCTTTCTGAGGTATTTACGAGTAGTCTCTGTAGAAGCTCTTTTCTTTATTCTTTCTGACCATATTGCATTTAAATCTCGTAGACTACTCCGGCGATTTTCCTTTGCGATGCTAATTAAAACTCGAACATCTCTGTCATTAATTATCCGTTTTCGTCCAGTGCTTTTTCCAATTGCAACAGAACCACTTGATGAATATTTTTTGATAATGTCAGCAACACTTGACACAGGTAAATCGAGATCTTTTGCGATTTTTCACCCACTCTTACCATCTAGACGCAATTTTACAATAAGATTACGCAACTCAATACTCAACGCTTTTCCTCGAGCCATTATTTATTATGCACATAACAAAATTAACTGCAAAACTGACAGAAGCGGTGTCGCATTAATTTCCAATATTATGTTTTGTTTTCATAGCCGCCCTGATTAAAATACAACATTAGTGTCCGAAGATTTAGTTGACAACGAATTTGTTATAGTGTTGAATAAGCACTAATTTCTTAAACATAATATGTTTTTCTACTCATGCATTTTCCGCAGAGTAAGCATGTATATAGTTGTATTTGAAGATATTAATATCAATTTGAAAAATATGTTTTACATATCGTAAAAATTATTTAATCTGAAAAATATCAAGTGTCCGAACCTATAGTTGTTTGGGCTCGTATACGTGGGCGGATTGCGTTAAACCAGTATTGAACCCTGATAACGATTCCAAGAATATTGAAAACACCCAATAGGCGCGTCCCCAGCTCGAAGCATAATTTTCCATTTCAGTAAATCGTCGGGCCGAACCGATCCCAAATGGGCTTATAAAAGCTTCCGTTTTTGAAGGGCATAAACGTTAATAACGGTTGTCTATTCTCCTGAATTATAACATAAAGAAAGCGGAATGAGCTCGCACACAAAAGAAGACGGTAATGGCGCCCTAATGAACACGCCGCGGGGAAAACAGCGGAATTCGAAGGAAGCGGAGGTCGGATGCTGGGATAATCGATTCAATAATGACACGATTAGAATGCATTTTACGGGAACCAAAACAGCCGCAGCTGTTCTCGATAGGATGGGAGTTCGGGACGATTTGGCACACGTGCGACGGATGGTGGCGATGTTGGCGCAGAAAAAGGGCGATTGCCGAACTCCGATGCTGTTTAGGAAACAAGAAGGTTAATGGAGTTTCGAACAGGAAAGCTAAAGAAGTTAGGCTTACATGGAACATTAGGGGAGTTATACAGTGATCCAAATGGACGAAATATATCCTGTGTTCCAAATAAAACGAGCCACCCTTTATAATTCCGTAATTGTTATGGTCTCGAAAAAATAATTCGACCTAATCTTGGCTCATGACAGCTCAGTCAATATTATGAAAAGATATACTTATTTCATTCAATACCAACCTTCCAATCTTTTAATATTATAAAATTAACAATTTACCAAATAAAATTGCTCCCTCAATTGTTAAATTTCGTTTGGAAAACTATCCCGGAACACCCCAACCGCAAACATCGCACAAAGAAGTTTTAGGAGCTAATATAAACTTGTTACGATAAGTTGCATTGTGAAACAAATTGCAACCAGCAGCAACGTGCTGTTTCGAACTCCGGGAGCATCTGGCGAAAACCCTCAAGTTCACCATCGCAGGAAGAAACTAAGGTACATCGATCGATAAGCAGCCCACGCTAGGAACGTGCCGTCTCTGGCTTAGGCGTTGATCTCGATAGGTACGTCATTAGCTGTCAAAATATTTACGCAATAGCTGATTTGCTTCGGTTACGGCACAGCGGATGCGAAAAACTTTGTATCGACCCGGGAAATTGTTTGCAAACATGATTCTCTGAACGCTTGCCTGAACCGCGGTCTTCAATACTGTGTTCTTGTGGGCGTTTAGTGCTGTTTTGATACAACTTCTTTCGATATTTAAGAGTTACAGACATTTTATTACTGTTGTATGATATGCTTTATACAAAACAAGTACTTTTATGTTCTCGTAATCATAGAGTATCAGTGTAGATTTCGTAAAAACCAAATTTTATCACGAATATAAAAAAATAATTTTATGTAGCCTTTATTGATTTTTGACGAACCTATCATTTCATGAGAAGAATGAACATTTTTTTCTACTGCGAAAGAAATTATCAGCAACCATATTCAATATAGTACTGAAGCAACTAAGCAAACAACAAGTATAGTATTAGATATAGATAGTATTTGCTAATCTGACAATCTTAGCAAGACCAAAGATGGAGTTACAAAAAGTAATAATAAAATTAAAAACCGATGCAAGAAACATGGTACAGATAAGGCAAAGAATAAGCAAATAAATACAGGAGACCACCAAAGAACACGAGATAAAATTAGAGGAGGATTCAGTTATGAAAATGGAATAGGTGGATTTTGCTTATGTAATTTAGAAATTGATCTAAGGATCTATCTATATCTGTTCAAATACAAAAAATTTCTTCTACATATCTTGCCCAAAGTGGATGCTTTCAACCAATTCACTTTTTGAATTTAAAATGTTTGCATCAAAATTGTCCATACATAATTTAGCCAAAAAAGGAGATAGTGGGGAACCCATAGGCATTTAAGCATCCCTTAGGAAAATCACTTAGTTTGTTGAAATGATACTTTTTTTTAAAATTCATTCAGTTTTGGTATTAAATCATTGAATTTTTTGCAATCTTTGTAAGCTGATGCATTAATGTACGATCTCATATTTTGGCTTTATTGAAATTAATATCGGTCATTTTTTTAAACAACAAAGTTAGACTGTATAAGTTTTTGATGTAACTTGGGGTTTGTCCATCGTACCATCAGTTTTTGATTTCATTGTTTAACTTAGCATGGTATGCTGTACGAACTGCTGAAGCTGCTTCTTTCGATTTGTGATGTCATTCTAACTGCATATGTTTTGGAAAATACTTTTAGTCGTTTAGGCTATTTTAGAAACTACAGGTTCACTTGTAGCAATGGTCGTCTGTAGAATACTAGTAATTTCAACAGAGCGTTGTGGCGGAGGTAGAAGTAGAAAGTAATACTTAATATGTTTAAAATATCTTTTCATTCTTATATCAGTATTTCGTTAAATGTTATCATCTAATTAAGTACTAGTTTCCTGTTAATTTGTAATTAATTTACTGGCGTTTCTCTTTTAGTTGTGTCAAATTCTTAAAAATAAAGATATTGACAGTCGAGATATTAACATAATAACCAATTTGTACTGGAATCAAACGGCCAAAGTGAAAGTTGAAAACGAACTAAATGAACAAATTAAAATTTGCCGAGGCGTACGTCAGGGTTGTGTTCTTTCTCCGTTCTTATTTAATGTATATAGTGAGGTCATATGTCAAGAAGCTTTAATAGGGCAAAGGGCTGGAATTACTATTAACGGTGAAATCATTAATAACATACGTTATGTTGACGACACTCTTCTAATAACGGACAGTGCAACTGAATTACAGCAGTTACTCGAAAATGTTAACACCTATAGTAATAATTACGGCCTGAAACTAAATCTTAAAAAGACCAAAATAATGGTTGTAACAAAAAAGCAGAACGTACCTGCTGATATAACAATCTCTAACATACAGATTGAAAGAGTCACGTCATACAAATATCTAGGAGCATGGATCACTGAAACAAACGAGCAAACCAGAGAGATCAAGGCAAGAATAGAAATAGCTCGACAAGTATTTATAAAAATGAAAGGATTCCTATGTTGCCGAGATATTGATTTAAAGCTTGGAGTGCGTGTGCTACGTTGTTATGTTTTCTCCACATTATTATACGGTATGGAGGCATGGACCTTGAAGAAGAGCAACAT
This sequence comes from Rhyzopertha dominica, assembly GCA_025024175.1. Lineage (NCBI taxonomy): Eukaryota > Metazoa > Arthropoda > Insecta > Coleoptera > Bostrichidae > Rhyzopertha > Rhyzopertha dominica. Next base: position 82,032,057 of record QCXZ01000137.1, on the reverse strand, counting down.
TAAAAACATTGAAGCGTTTGAAATGTGGTGCTACAGGAGAATGTGGAAAATATCATGGACGCAGAAAGTAACTAACAGAGATGTACTTTTAAAGATGGGAAAAGAATACGAAGTAATTGAAAATATTAAAAGAAGAAAATTAGAATACAAGGGAAGAGGAACTTAGGACGTAGAAGAATTTCCTAGCTGTGTAATTTAAGGGAGTGGTACAACTGCAGTTCAAATGAACTATTTAGAGCTGCGGTTAACAAAGTAAAAATTGCAATGATGATTTCCAACCCCCGATAGGAGACGGAACTGAAAGAAGAAGAAGGCCCTGAAAAATAAGGTAATGAGCTCCGAATTTTCAGTAGTAGTATCATAAGTGACACCCCAATTGTACTAGTATTGTTCTGCTCCAGACTAAACAAAAAATAACAACTATTTCTATTAAAACCAAAAAGTTTCTTGTGGATTTTTAATGTTTAATTAAAGGATGAGAATTACTTTACTTTGTGAAAGAAATACAGAAACTGATGATCCAATTAATACTCCTTTAATATTCACTGAGCACTCGCATTTCCTAAAATTCCAGCGATTTTAAATCCGCACTCGTGTAATACCTGAAAGCATTCCTTCTGTAGCAGGACCCTCGGTGTATTTCCTCCGCTGTATACCCGAATCAAAAGCTCGGATCGCGCGTTTTAACCAATTAAACTTGTTCTTAAAGCACGACACGACCGTAATCGTTGCACAAAAAGCGTCCTCCAACCGGGGGCGAAGGAATCCATTTCAGCCCTGTCGAATGGAAATTCCGCGGAGATACCGGTCGGTGAGCCACTCTGCTTTTTTCCACTCGGCGCCGCGTACGCGGTTTAATTAAAGCGTAGCCGGCTATGAAATGAATATTGATGGAAGCCGTCCAAGGTGGAGATGTCTGTCGGCCTATCGTTCTTCCCCGATTAAAATTCATCCCCGGCCGCCGACCGTTTGTTATCGCGGGACGTAAAACATTAGCAGAAATGCTGGGTGTATTTGTGGGTGGACGCGGTGATTTATGACGCGGGCGATGGGCCTGCAGGTGCTACTGATTTATGTTGTCGAAACGCTGGAGAAGGAGCCGACGACGTCGAGGTAGGGCTGGAACCAGAAGTTTGGGGGGAAGTGGCAAAAAATGACAGAAACAGAAGCTATGTGCTGGAAAACTATAAATTCAAAGCGTTTCAGCAGCTTTCGTCTTTTTTGTGAATTATTTGAAGTTGTTTTTGATGTTTTGAACGTTTTCTCTCCTCTCACATAATGTGGGATTCTTTAACGGGGTTGACTACAAAAGTTTGGAAGCATAATTCTGCTAGATGTCGCTCAAGTGTATTTCGAATCGTTTAGGTACGCAAAAATATGTTATATCTTTATTGCTCTAAGTGAACATCTGTGTTATTATACTTTTCTCATTGGAATAAGGTTATATGGAGGGTCCTTTATGTAAAAATCAATCGCTTCAAAAAAGAGCCGCTCTAGATATGAACATTCGTGTGGACATATTTGCTTTCTTACCTGTACAAGTACTTGTTTGTCGCGATTTACCCAGAACTTATAAGAAAACGCTTAAACTTCAATAAAATGAATGGGCGTATCCAAGTTCGACCCTTACTGCAATAATAATCCTTTGTTTATAAAACTGAGCTGAGTTTCGAAATAACGTTCAGGTAAACTTAATACTTTAATACGGATTATCACGGCTCTTTTTACTAATTGGAAACAAAATTTATTTAGTTGGCAACCGACGGTCTGACGTGAGAGTTCTACTTGTGACATTTTTGGGCTAATTCGAAGTGAATTTCCTTCTTCAACATGTTTCTTCCATGGGAAAATGCAGAAGAAGAAGCTGGCCCTTCCGACGAGCCGCAAGAGGTAGAGGAAGTAAGCGAGAACAGGGAACTGCCGTCAAAGAAAAAAGGCGTCATTTCCATCCAGACGCTCAAGAAATAGTAATGAATATCTATCAAGGTTTGATCAAGATGGGATGTTCTAATCCAGTTAAAGTTACAAATGATTTACCAAAAGTATCTTATACACCCATTCAAAAGATTATAAAAAGATAGTTACGAGAGAAAAAGTGGACAAAAAAAGTTCACGAAATTCTGTGAATGTTTGGATACAGAAATAATGAAGGTTTATATACGATATGTGTAAGGAAAATATGGTGCCTACGGTAGACTATACCTAAGAAGTATTGATTTCAATCACAAAACGCTTGACAAAACAATGGCCATTCACCAAGTTTGAACTAATTGAGATCCGAATACGTGACTCAAATAAAGCAATATCAAGATGAAGGGCGGAACATAGTTGGGTGGGATTCCCCTGAAGTTGTCAATAAAGGTCTTACTGATGGTACAATAAATTGCTGTTTAAATACACCCCCTTCTGGCGGCAAAGAATTATTATTCTGCACGCCGATGGAAGTAACAGATGGGCCCAAAACGAACTCCTTTTGTCAGCAGGTATTAATTGCGGTATATTATAAAAAATCTCATATTCCCAAAGCTTTATTTTAGCAGATGAATAATTATATAACCGGATTTATACTATACGAGGGTGAATGCTTTCAGCGTCCATAATATAAGATAATACTTTCTCGGAAAGATCGCTGTCTCTTGAAAACACTGACAAAAAATTATTAGTCTGACGTTTCGATTACACCTGTAATCTTTGTCAAAGACGAAGAACCTCAAAATTTGCCTGACACAAATTCAAACAAAATTTTGAAAGCAAATAAACAAATCACCAAGGAAGCGAGACGTCATAGAAACAACGTGCCAACCTGATAAAAAAGAACCTAACGACTAAAAAGGAACTACTTACCTACTTGATAAAAGATGTCACCTAACTCATAATTTCCACAATCCCTGTTAAAATTATTAGTTTTCCTACAAATTTCTATAGCTTCTTTTATTAGACGTTTGTGATTATATTTTTCTCTGTGTAAAATTTTTGTTTTATCAAAGTCAATCATGTGTTTAGTCAAATATGAGTGTTCAGCTACGGAAGATTTATCTATCTGTTGCAGCCTAGTAGCACGTATGTGTTCTTTCAGACGCGTACCTACTTTTCTTTTAGTTTGACCTTTGTAACACTTGCTGCAAGAACAAGTGATTTTGTAAACACCTTCACTCTCTAAATATACTTCATCTTTAGTAGAACTTAATATTTTATCTAAATTATCAACAACTAAAATATCGTGTCTCTTTAATTTTTCCGAAAGGCCTTGTACATAAGGCAAACTCAACTTCAATTTACTTTGTCCTGGCTGAGAATTTACTTGATTTGGATGAGCACTTTTAATAAAAACAGACCAAATATTCTTATTGCTATAACCACTTCTCATTAGCGCTGATTTGAGATGATACATTTCTTTTTGCAAAGAACTTTCGTCGGAGATCCTTTGTGCTCTAACAAATAACGTCCTTATAAGACTATTCTTTTGAGAGGGATTGTGGTGAGATGTGGCATGTAAATATCTGTCTGTGTGTTGGTTTTCTGTCCAGTGTTTATTTTGTAAACTTGGACATCCAAGAAAGGTAAACTACCATTGCTTTCTAATTGCATAGTAAATTTTATGTCAGGATTTTGACTGTTCAAATGATTTAGAAACCAACCCAACTCTTCTAAACCGTGGGCCCAAATAACAAAAGTGTCATCTACGTACCTATACCAACATTTTGACTTAAACCGAAAACTGTTTATCGCTACCTGTTCAAAATTTTCCATAAACAAATTGGATACTACAGGACTTAATACTAGTTTAAATAAGATAAAACCACCGCCTGGTTCCCTCTAGTATTTCAACGGTATCAGCCCCATTCAACACGTTTCAACTGCACTTTAACTTTTATCAAGGCTGCATCGCCGCTATAAATATTGCGTAGACTCAGCGATAAGCCGAGGGAAGATGTTTCTAATGCCCGTGGCGATAACTAGCTCCCGAATGACCAATAAATCGTATCCCCTGAACGGTGCTGAAACTGGGCATGAAATTTTTTAAACTTCTGCTTTTATTGCCACCTCATAAAAGCACGCTTAGTGCCTATTTCAAGAGCCTTTTTCTGTTTGAAGCACAGGATTTCGCGTTTCATAACACTGCCGTATCGTTCCATGCGATTTTGCCGTAAAATTAAGACTAAAATGGGTTATTATAAGCAATAAAGACTGAAAGCGTTGCGTTTCTTTAAGTTTTCTAATAATTGGCAATGGCTAACATTAAAAAGCAAAGCAGACACCGTTCCTTTTCTTTTATAAAATGATTTAAACATATACGTAGCTAGAAGTTTAAAATCACTGTTTTTAATAACTTACCGTTTGCAGCAGGTACGGTTTACATATTTGTATATAATTTACAAGGATAAACGCATAATTTGCTTTCAATTTGTTTGCGGCCTTTTTAATGACGTTTTATTAATTATAAAGCTGTAAATTGTTCTGGCAGATCATAATGCGTAGCGATATACTCTAGAATCCTGAAGCCCTGTAGTGTAGACCAATAAATCTATGCGCATAAATTGGTGGACATCTTGTAGTAATCAAGTAGTTTGCTTGCTACACAAGTCTTCTATTTCAGGTTCTCTTATTTTTGAATTCTAATTCCGTCCACATTTAGGATTGTTTGACTTTTTTTTAAGAGTTCGTGTCCGTTGTTCTCAGGTATAACCTTTTTTATAATACCTTTGCTTACTGTATCTCTATTTATTTAGGACAAATTTAAGGATTCGTTTTTATAATATTGCAACGTTGTTGGAAAGGTACGCTGCTGTGACCTTTGCTGGGTACAAATTTCTACGGCTGGATAGAGAACGTATTGGGGGAGCTGTTAGTATCTTCTATAAAGTTAATATTGCATGTAAATGTATCATAACTAGTAGTCAAGGGTTCTTGGAACAAGTATGGGTAGAAACAGATCTTTCTGTAGTTACCTTGTTCTATCATTTGTGTTTCGGATTCTGTTTGATCAAAGGTTTGAAGAAATGATTTTGAAACTGCCTGTAAATAGTCACCTTTCCTTTATTTACAATTCCTGGTGTCTCTGCATACTTCTGTGGCTTATAGATCCCTTGATAGCTTGTAATACGGTCATATGTATTTAAATTACCTACCTACCATACATGAAATTATGGATGTGATAAATGAATGCAGGAGAATTTTCCCGTTAATTTTCTCCTTGGCCTAACGGGCTCAATTAATTCGCATCATGAAAGGAAAGTTAATGACATGTCATGCATGGTGGCAGCAATTACGTTATAGGCGCAGCTGTAGGTAAAAGAAGACATTTTAATGCTAGATGAAGGTGTATTTCGCCAAAATTACAAACTACTTTTATCGTCGCGCTATAAACGCCGGCTCAACATCTTGCTCTAGAGGCTTTGCTGTCAGCCATGACAAAGGAAGTAGTTGTAATCAAACAGTAATTAATTGCCTGGGGAAATTTCAAGAAGCATCATAATTGAATGCCGGTTTAACAATCTAATTTGGGGCTGGATACGAGCGCCGGCATTCAAGTTGGTAAATTTAATAAAGCTCGAAAGAATGACAACTGAGTAAGTATCGGGAAGTTCATTACAAACAGCGGTGTTGTTGCTGACTGCCGAGGGCTTTGGTAAATAGAGAACGTGGAAATTTCGTTGAAACGCCATGTCGCCGTATTTTTGTTTTAATATACTTTGACGCGTTTCTGGAATTTCTCAGCGACATTTTCAATTATTAATCTGTTTATTTGCGAATACCGGCCGTTGTTGATATAGGCTATATTGGATTCTATATACAAACTGCACTTGTATGCTTGAAAGCGCCTAACATAATCATTTCACAAAAATTATATATAGGCTCTATTTCTACGAAACTACATAACATACATAAAGTGCCACTTTATGCACCAAATGTGCTATTATAAATTAAATTTAAAGAGAAAAAGATGACGTTCTGCAGTCGACAATACTGAGAATACTCGTATCTGGAAAACAAAATCAAGTACCTAGAAAGAAACTCGTTTCTACTGAATACTGGGCCGTCTCTTACTTATTTTATTAAAAATATGAAGATAGCCGCTGATAAAACTAGACGTTTCATATCTGCTCTACTAAAATAGTCTGCCCTTCTACAAAAAAAAAACTCGAGAAATCTCCCACAACTTTAGTAGCTCATGAAAAGCGGGGATAGCCCCGCTGTTGTCGCTCTATTCACTAACTGACACTTCTTTTAGAAACCAACCAGGCAACCAACATCCTCCAGTCTTCTTCCAACGCCAACCTCAACTCTTCTGCAGTTCCAGTCGTCGCTCCCATCAGCAACGCGGAATGCGCCAGCTTCATCCGGCGGCAGGTCCTCAACGCCGAAGTCTTCCGTGGGATGCCCCTTAACAACGAGTACGAATTAGTTCCCTTCAACCACTTCACCTTCAGCCGGGTCTACCCCATCGACCTCGGCTTGGGCAAGCGAGTCGTGGAGAAACCCATCGGCTACAAGAGGAAGGACCTCATGGAGGTGTTGACCAAAGCGGTGGACATGCTCAACAAAAACGTAACCCAGGCTACCGCGAAGTACACGTTAGATGATTTTTTAGAGGGACTTTACAGGAACGAACCCACCACGGGTACGCAGTACGAGTTGTATTTTAGGACCAAAAGTGTAAATAAGAAGAGTAGCAACAAGGAACATTCGTCRCATCTGAACGGGTTCACGAAGCTGGTGGTTATGAGACCATTTGCGCCGTTACAAGTGTTGGGTAGTGAGCTAGTGGCGGGACCGCGTGATAAGGAAATAGTGCACATAATTCTTCCGCTGTCCGGAAGGACTGCTACTTTTCAGAGCTTCATGGACAAGTTTATTAAGATTGGCCTCAAGAACGATCGGAGAGTGCAACTTACAGTCGTCTATTTCGGCGAAGAAGGTGACTACAAAAAGCTCGATATATCTAGGCACTAACACTGTAAAATGTATCAATAATAATAAGAAAAATTACGTCTATCGCCTACCTTGGCGTATGTAGGTATGCCGTGATGTCTTTTGTTCAAGTACAGAAAAGTCTTTACTTTGCAAAGTCAATGCCCTATCGTCTGTATACACAAATTCAAAACGTCAAAATCTTTTCACATTTCAAAGTATTAAATAGTTTGAGGGTTAATCTATATTTCCACACAGTATCATAGGCCGCCGATAAGTCTAAGAGCATATAGTTTTTAATCGTTTCTGGAAACTAACTTCAGCATATGTTGTTAGAGCCAAGACTTAGTCACAGCAACTTCTGTTCTTCCTGAAACCTGCTTGTTACTTCGGAAGTGAGTCTAGGTCCTATTCTCTGGTAGAGTAATTTTTCTAGTAACTTGTAGCAGACACTCAGGAGGTCATTGGACCTGTAACTTACTGCTTCATTTGGTTTTAAAGCTTTAAGACAGCAATCACCTTTGTTTTCTGAAACAAACTGGAATATGTACATGTACATGTATCTAAAATATCATTATAGAAGTATAACAACCATTTTAAAGCATTCTGGGTAAATATCATCAAAACCAGCAGCTTTGAGGGCTTTCAGAGCACAAATAGCTTGCCAAAGTTCTTCCAATGATAATAATTATGACAACTCTATTGAAGGTTTGCAACTGACGAAGTTTTCCCTTCATATTAACCAGTGGAGAAGCTAAAACATTAGGCGAAATTAATGATGTCATGTGTTTCATTAATGGTTGGTTCCAATTTTTTCAGCAGGTTCCAACTCCTTAATAATAACTGGTCAGATATTCTTTGTAGGCCTTTCGGAAGCTCGAGCCATCATGTCCCGAGTTCTGGTCACCAGGAACAGCGGCGGCAACGCCAACAACCTACGTCTCCTGGCCCTCAACGAGACCTTCTCCAGGGGCAAGGGATTGAGGGTGGGGGCCGAGCGCGCCGGTGACAAGAAAGACATACTTCTCTTCATGTGCGACGTAGACGTTGTGTTCAGTGCTCGCTTTCTCGACCGCTGTCGGTGGAACACCAAACCGGGAAAGAAGGTCTACTACCCCGTCGTCTTCAGCCTCTACAACCCCCAAGTGGTGTACACGCTGCAGGGCAGGAGCATACCCCCGGAAACGGAGCAGCTCGTGATTTCCAGGGACACCGGGTTCTGGAGGGACTTTGGGTACGGGATGACCTGCCAGTACAGGTGAGTTCGATATTAGTATAGTAATGCAACTCTCTTACCGTTTTTACAACCCTGTAATACTATTTACCTTTCATTTACAGGCACAGTTGGAACGGCACGCGACCCCTCATAAATCAAACCCTCTCTTTGTGATTTTGCGAATTTCCAGTGCCGGCTTTAAACCGTTTTAAAACTAGTTTTTTGTTTGTGTAGTGTATATTATTCTAAGTAGTTTTTAGTCATTCGGTTAATAAGAGGTTTTACATCGATCGTTTTTATTTATGTCTCAAAATGAATTGTACGTAGTGGTAGCAACATTATTTTGCACAAGCAAAGTATATCTAGTTATAATGAAATTTGTAGTCTAACTAGACAACATGCACATCTGAGCATTTTTTAATATGCAAAGAAAAATCTCGCAATCCTAAATATTTTTATTTTGATTTTTAACATTCCTGTAATATTTATATCCTGTTAATATGTTGAATGCTGTGCTACCCGAAAATTATAAACAATACATATTAATATTTTTACAATCTTTTAACTATTGGAAACATGCGCTTAACGGTTAACATAACAAAATATGTAAATAAAAGACAAGAAAATAATAAATATATAATTTTTTTATCTAAAGCTCTAAATACAAAAAAAATCATTCCATACATCTATTATATTTCTACGAAAAAGTCTAACAAGTTTACACCGACATAACTGAAATGTATTAATTATTATCATCATCATCACTACTGTCAAATTCTGAATCACTGCTAGCATCATCATTAACATGTATTATAAAATTTTGAAAATTTGGGGATACATAGTTATTTTCAATTTCAATAATACGCTTAATACAGCTTTTCCACAATTCTTTCGTTAGACTACTTACCTCTCTACGCACTAAATCTACAACTCCCGAACTTAAACTCGGACATGTATTGTTTCTTCGTATTCCTTTTTTAAGCGTACTCCACACTAATTCAATTGGGTTTAGGACGCAATAATACGGTGGCAAACGCATAACTATATGTCCATGTCCTTTCGCTAGTTCATCAACTCGATATTGCATTGGTATGTTGAGATTTTTTATTATTGTCAACAGATCTTTTTTGGTAACTTTTTCATCCGAAATTGTAATCAATTACTTAAATTTTTTGTAGCTGATGTTGGCACCTTGTTCATTAATTTTGAATGATAACTCGCGTTATCCATGACTATAACAGATCCTGGTGGTAGCCCTGGCAGTAACTGCTGCTGAAACCAAGTTTCAAAAAGTGCAGAGTCCATGTCACAATGGTAGTCAGCAGAACAGTTTTGGATCTGTTTCGCTGACAGTAATAAGCCATTTTCCACCCATCCATCACTTCCTACCGCATGAAGAATTATAATTCTTTTTCCTCTCGAAGGTGGTGCTTGCAGAACGCGGTTATTTGTCCCATCTGTCAGACCTTTTTTATCAAGTCGTGGGTGTCGTACCACGTATCATCCAAATATACGATATTACGATTTTCTTGGCGGTACCTTCTGATTTCGTTTATATAATCCCATCTCATTCTTATTAGTCGGGTTGATTCCATTATGGACAAACGTTGGTTTAATGTACTATAATTAAAACCGATGCTCCTCAAGTATTTTCTGAACCACTCTTCGCAATAACTTATGTCACATCCTAATTCCAAAAGTTTTAATTTCAGACTTGCCGTAGTTGGAATATTGTTTTCCTTATACATTTGGTAAATCACTTTTTTAATTTGCATCCCAAGCTCTTTTGATATATTTAGAAATTTCTCCGAATTGCGTAATTTTCTTGAATTGCCTTTATTTTCAATAATATCTCTCACAGTCGTGTAGGGGACACCAACCATTTCACTTGTCACTTTTTACGGAGCACTGCACTCTATTTTTTTATCAAAKAATTGTATACATTTTTTTATGATTTCTTTGGCATCTTGGGTAAGGTAACGACGATTCCTCTTGTTTTCTACAATTTGCACTTCCATGTCAGCGTCAGCAACTTCATTCCTAGCGGTACTCGGAGCAGCTTTTTCGCAAGGACGGAACATTTTTCGCTTCTCTTGTCTCGCGCACAGAAATACTAAGACTGAATGTTAGTTTTGGTTTGACCGGTATTGAACTTTAAATAATCCGACCCTGCTTAACCATCTTCTGAAAATAGGACCTAAATTTATGGTAATCCGGTTATTTGCGGTAACTTGTGAGGGGCCGTTTGCTGTTCGAGATGAAAGATACATTTTATTGCAGGGTTGTAATAACGGTAAGAGAGTTGCATTACTATAACACTATTTATTGTACAAATGGAAATATCGAAATGAAAATTACGATGGAGCCAAATAGCTAGTCATTTGATGGTAATATACAGCGTTACCTGATTAGGAAATTGTTAGTTCACGGCTTACTCTTTGCAAGTTGGCGTAAAATGCATCAATTCGCGCCAGACGTGCGCTTTTGAAGTTGACTCGTTACGAATGCCTGTTTCAGGTCCGACTTCCTGAAGGTCAGGGGTTTCGACGAGGAAATCGTGGGATGGGGCGGTGAGGACGTGATGCTGTACAGGAAGTACGTGAGAAGTAACATGAAAGTCATACGTGCCACGGACCCTGGCATTTTCCACATTTGGCATCCCAAGGTCAGTATTATTCTATGATATTCGAGAGCAACCCTCGGAGGTCGTCACATACAGCCACGTGAAAATATTTGTGAAAAATTAAGAAAAAAACCGCATCTTTAGACTAAATCTTGTAACATTTTTTTCGATAAATTTAGTATTTTTTGTGATAAATGTTTTCAATCAACGTTTCTCTGTAAATGAAGAAGTAAGATTATTTAAAAGCTGTTTCACACAGTCACATATTCATTATTCTTTTCAAGGAATTGTATATGGAACAATTTTGAGAGAATCATATTACGTTCAAAATATAAATTGGTTGAAGGCATCCACTTTTCGGCAAGATATGTAGACGAGATCTTTTCTATATAAATTGTAATGCATAAATGAAAGCTTCTAAAAGACTATAAAATGTATCATTTTTAAATAATACTGTTTATTTCCAGACGAAATTTAACTGTGAGAGTGTTTACTTGTTACATTTGAAAGTAATTAAAACATAATTCTCCAATTGTAACACACTTTTATTTGTTTTCCTGTGGGAATTATAAGGAACAAGGTACACGTCATTTCTGAGAAAAACTGGTACAGTAAAGTAAGTTATACCCTGTAGTCTTATCGTATTAGAAGTTGTAGTATTCTAGAAAAAAATGTGCTTGTTCATTATTACCAGTTCAGTCCACAATTACTTTCCAGAGGCTGTTATTGTTATAGGTATGCATTGACAAAGAATACGTGCTCAGAGAAAGTTAATTGTTCAATTGGTTAATGTAGATGGGCAAATAAAAAGTACACAACAACCGAAACATAAATCAACATACACCATTTGGTACGAAATTCAAGAAATGCTATCTACACAACTTAATTAGAAGTATTTGTTGTCTAGATGGGTTTATATTAGTATGCACAACCATATCTTCGACGACGAGTTTTGTGATAAACTTGGCACAGCAATTAGTAACATCCAGTGCTAACGAGTTACGGTGATAAAGTTAGGAACTGTTGCACACAAGCTTCCAGCTTTGCAGAAACTTAGTTGTGCTTGACTGACTGCAAGGATAACAGGTTCAGATATGTACTGTGTAGGTGCATGGGAATTGTGAAATCCGAAATTAGTAAGTTTAATTAGCGAAGTTGGTTCAAGACGAGAAGTGATTATCTACGTTCCATAATTGGGTATTAAATTAGGGCATTGCCTCGGAGCAAATTGCCTGTTGTGCGTAACAGAATGTTACGTAATGTTCCAAAGTAATAAATACTTATCTCTAACGTCATATTCAGAAAATCACGAAAAAATATTGATTCAGAATTCATTTGAGGCATGTATTAAATGAAGACTATTTGGATAGACGACTGAAATTCTGTGAAAACAGTAATTTGCGTTTCCTCTACAATATTTTAATTGACGTAATCTTTACCTGATAAGATGCTAAAAAAATGTCTGATATGCTAGACATCAGGAAACAAGATGAAGGGTTCAAAGAAAATCAACCAGCCTTCAGTAGCACAGCGTACCTCCTTATTATGCTGCCTTTGTCATTCAATTTCCTCATGACAATTTCCAGGGATATTGGATAGGAAGGACCTAACAAACTGGTTTTCTGTATACTGCCATTTCAACATAAACTGTTTACAATCGAGTAGTTCTGCGCATAGTTCATTTAATAACTCGAAGGAATCGCTTGAACTCGCGCAGTAAATGATCTAACTCGGCCTCCTCTATTTTGATTTAATTTTTTCAGCTCAAACTTTTGTTAATTTTTTTGCAGAGCTAATTCATTTATTCATAACTTACAGGTGTGTAGCGGTGACCCTTCAACTGGTCAGAAGCTGTCAGCTGACCAATACCGAGCTTGCATCAGATCAAGAGCCCTGAACGAAGCATCCCATGCCCAGCTGGGCTTTTTAGCATTTCGCGACGACATTGCCGCTAATGGTAATCCAGTGAAATACCCCGATAGGGGTGAACAAGGGGTTCGGACGCATCAACTGAAAAGGGCGAAACCGGCCACTTGAAGGAGATATGATGAATTTTAGACAGACATTTTTTAAGTGAATTGGGACATCGAATCGGGATCGTGTCTTTAAGCGTCCAAAGAAACCTAAAAATCAGTTGAAAGTCCGTAGGTGATTGCCAAATAAACATTTTCAAACCACGGTATTGACTTTTTACTTGCTGTAAGTTGGGAGTTGTTGACGAAATTAGAAGTACTGTTAATTTGTGCTTATGCAGCCATCATGTTTTGAAATCCCCAGCTTTCCATGATTTGTCTCTAAAAGACGAAGGTTTATGTCAATGAATGTGACTGTTGGTGCTAGTAAATATACTCTAGTCTATAAAACATACAAGTGGTGATATTTAATGCTATCGAACATTATGCAACTTTATCCTTTCGAGTGGTTTCCAAAAATCTTGTTTTTTTTTGGAAGGAAGTACTGCAGATAGTCTTAAGTAGTTAGGTGGGAAACTTGAAGAATGTTTCTTCCACAAAAATCAGTCGTCATCTTGAAAATTTGTAAAGTAAATCAGCAAAAGACTTCGCGTTTCTTAACGAGCACTACACAGAGAAGTTCCTCATACGCGTATACTAAACGAAGCCTAGCACCAACAGTGTAGAGGCCAAAAAGGCGTTGAATGTGATATACTTTAAATAAAAGGCATTTGTATTGTTTGTTACGTCAATTTAGGTGAGTTGTAGAGTGTAAGAGACTGTTATGCACATCGAATTTCTATTTATACTGAATGCAAGGAGAATTTTTTTATTGTTGGAGTGACTGGTTGGAAGGTAGTGAGACGGCTTATGTTGTAATACCCCACGATGTCAGACTGGACAAATAAACCCTATAAGATTCAAGAACATGTTTGTGTTACCTCTTCCATCCCTTAACAACATAACTGCCCCATACGTATTTAGTATAAAATTGTTACTAGCAAATGAACCTTTTTGCGGAATCCCATTCACAATGCTGCTACAATTTCTTGTAATATAACCATAACCGGAGAGCTGGTTTAGAGAGCTCTCTAAAATTATGCAAACGTTCGCAACTTGCTGTCTGTTGCACTTCACAAAATGAAAGGTAAGTAGTTTACTTACGGAACTAACTTGTTTGCATGCGCTAGTGAAACGACATGGGGAAAACTTGTGTCTGTGTTATGACGAATAGCAGAGCAATTAAATTTCTCAAAGAGGTACAATAATGTAAACAATATTGCTTGTTTTATTTGCTGCTAATATAAATTGAATGTTATTTCATTATTATATACATTGTTTGATACCTAATACTCAAATAATGAGTACTTTCCACTAGATTTGCATCACACCATTCAAACACTTAACAAGTATTTCAAGTTATACAGCTAATATTTATTTAAATATCAAAGCGTGTCAGGCCGAGTGTCTGATTAGTGTGAAAAAGTTTGTAGCTTATCCTTTGTTCCATAAAACAAATAAAAAAGTCATAGTCATAAGGTGCAAAGGCTTCCACCATATTACTACATACTTAATCCTATAGACCCAGCAGTTTAGTAGTAGTGTTGTAGATATAAGCCGTAAACCTCAAATGAAATGGATGGAGAACTATTTCAAAGCTGCTATCGACGTACTGTGGCCATTGAAGGTACTTTCTTTACAAACATGGGATTTCTATCATTTTTTATTGATGTAAATGATGCAGAGGCTTCTTCTGGTGAGGAAATTGATCTGTAATCTATAAATTTAGATGTAGTACGCAATGTATGTATTGCAATGTTGGCACGTGTTCTTATAGTGTATATGCTAAAAATAAATATTTTGATTACAGATACGTCATGTTAAAATCTGTTTACCTTCTTTGAGCTTGCTGTATATCCCTCTAAATAGCTATAAGTAATTAGAAAAATAAGTAAAGTATTAACTGTATCCTTAGGTTTATGACAAGGACCGCGATAAGCCCTTTGTAGGCTTGATTAATTACCCGTATTTTGATCAATGTTTCTATCGCCAGGTTTGACTCCTTTGGATTTTTTCTTTGGGGTCATATACGTATAACAATACGCGCAATAAAATATCTTTTAGGTCCAAACTCTTTTAATTTGAATGTCATTTTATCATTTTTAGTTTGATAATACATATCACATCATCAGATAAATATTATTGTAAGCAAAATTGTACATGGGGCGATATCATTACGTATTCATTGGTTTCCCAATAAAACAACTCGCTGCTCGGAATACATTAATCGAATCCCGTGCAAATGGAATCCACAATTGTTTAATTTGCCATGTTCAAACGGGTATACTATGGATATTTCGCTTAATTCAAATAACACTAACCGAACTGGCAAGATGTGATCCAAAAGCTGCCATGTCTTAATTAGTTAAACCGTACGGTCATCTGGCGGAGTCACTTGTTCAGTGTTGTTTACTATACACCATCGGATTCCACACCGAATTCCGTTCTTTGCGGTTCGCAGTTCCCGTGCTTAGTGAGACGTAAATCATTTAATTCCGCGGCCAGTTGAGGTTAATTTACATGTTTGTAGTCAAATTATACGGCTGCACTGGAAGTAATTAATGGAATTTTCGTGTACACAATAAAAGCGTGCGGCCGCGCTGTTTTCTGTTTGCTTGGGCCCGCACCGGACGCTGTACTCCGGACCGTGACAGCCACCGGAAGCCTGCTTTGTCCATACTGAGCTGACTTCTTTCCCAGTTTTTTTTTTTCCAGCGGATATGCGCTCCAGGAGCTGGGATCGCTGTAATCGGGATGATGCGAGTTATCTGCGATAGTGGTTAATAGTCCAAGATGCCAAGATGCTGTCGGTTGTCCTTTAATATCGTTGCTATCAAAGGTTCCGTTAAGTGAGCTCCACCATTGAGCAATCTTTTTGGAAAAGTTCCTCCAGATTGTTCTAAGCCAGCTCCATCTATCTCCATACATAAAAACACGTATATTTTTAAAAATTGTAGTAAAGTCGTTCAATATACAATACATACACCGCCGTCTTTCACGTCTCGTGTACACTGTTGGAATCATGCATTTAAATGTTACAAAGAAGACAAATACATTTGTCTATTGCTTGTTTGTCCATGCAATCTTCTTCCATTATTGTACCCACAATAGCAGCAAAAGTGCTGTCGGTATCAGTATGAGATCTCCAACTTCTGTGGTCGTTTTTAACACTAACGCAACGCTGTAGAACGTTTACTCCATCAAGTTACTGTTGAACTATCCACACACGACTCCTGGCAAGCTTCTTGTAACGTACGGTGAATTTCGGCAACCGATTATTAGAGGAGTGTTTGCATTTTGATGTACTACCCCATTTTCAGAATTTTTTACCCGCACTAAGCTAATTGGTGTCCTAATGATACACTTTTATAATTTGGCAGCACTTTTTTATCTCCATCACCAAATAAAATAACGTACTGTACATACTACGGCATGGAATCCTTTTTCAACATTTGTGACATTGAACGAACAATGGACTTATTTCGGCAAATCTACCCAGCATTGGGCAAGGTTAAGTTTATTGACCCAGATAAATGATGATGAAAGATAGCTAATGGTATTTACAGTTACACACATTCAATTGAAAAATCGAGATACCTCAAAACATAATGCGTTTTATTTCCGTTATTTTCGTGGTGCGTGTCCGGAAATCAGTTAGCCGGAAAATATTTTAAAACGCAATTTATGGAACGGCTAAATAGTGAAACACGGATGCACAGAGTATACACAAAAAATAACTGTTGATATTAATAAATGAAATAATTGTAGCACCATTCATTACGTCGTTCTAACCTGTTTTGCAATAATTATTAAGAGGTAAACAACATCATTCCCAAAAATACAATACCTACTAGTCATTTGATGGCTTAATTATGCAAAGGTATAATTACTTTTAAATCTATGCTTAGCGCTGCGTGTGCTGATTAATTTGGCCCATTATAAGATTTATATCGCAACTTATTCTATATTACCATTTCAGACAAATTATATCTACATTTGGCCTTAATGTCACTCACTGTAATTTTTGTCAAATTTCTGCTTTGTACAATATTCGTGACCAAAACAATAGTGTCAAAATATCCTTTTTGGTGTCGCCATTGCGAGTAATGTACGCATTTCGCAATACAGACAAATAACTGTAAGTTGGGAAACCTAATTTCAAATTTGAAATCACTCAGACGCGTAATTACTACGCATCAAAACATTACTATGTTTATAAAGGAGCCGCATTAGAAAATCCATGTCGTTTAGACCTTGAAATGGATAACTGTTCGTTTTTAGGTACTAAATTAACATTATGCTATTGTGTTCGTCAATATCTTGAACGTACGTAAAAGCATAGTTGTGTGTTAGCTATAATAAGGAACGAAGTACAGCGTTCAATGAAAGTACACATAAAAAAAGATCAATTACTAAGGAAGCTTTATCATGATGATTATTATCTAAACGCAGTACTGTAAAAAAAAGTTCAAATCTTTCGAATGAGGAGAAGTCTCTTTTAACTGTTTCCGATTGCAAGGTACCTAAATTGTATGGTTTGCCCAAAATCCACAAAACCAACGTCCCGTTAAGACCCATAGTCAATACGATTGGCAGTCCTTGTTACAGATTGGCAAAATTTTGTGCCAACTATTTAAAACCTTATGTGGGAAATACCAGCAGTTTCATTAAAAACTCTTCAGACTTTATTGATATTATAAAAGGTTTAAGTATTTCAGAAGGTGATATTTTGGTTAGTTTTGACGTGGTTTCTTTATTTACGAAAGTACCCATTCCTGAAACGATAGATATCATCAAATCCAAGCTTAATAGCGATCCCTTAGGTGACACGATAGCTAGATTATCCGAACATTGTTTAAAATCTACTTATTTCTTATGGAATGATAATTTTTATGAACAAAAATCAGGTTGTGCAATGGGTTCACCTCTAAGTCCTGTAGTAGCCAATTTGTTTATGGAAAATTTTGAACATGTAGCGGTAAACAGTTTTCAGCTTAAACCAAAATGTTGGTATAGGTATGTAGATGACACTTTTGTTATTTGGCCCCACGGTATAAAAGAGCTGGGTAGGTTTCTAAATCATTTGAACAGTCAAAATCCCGACATAAAATTTACTATGGAATTAGAAAGCAATGGTAGTTTACCTTTCTTGTGTGTCCAAATTTACAGAACAAACACGGACAGTTAGGACACAAGGTTTACAGAAAACCAACACACACAGACAGATATTTACATGCCACATCTCACCACCCTCCTTCTCAAAAGAATAGTCTTATTAGGACGTTATTTGTTAGAGCACAAAGGATATCAGATGAAAGTTCTGTACAAAAAGAAATATATCATCTTAAATCAGCGCTAGTGAGAAATGGTTATAGTAGTAAGAATATTTGGTCAGTTTTTAATAAAAGTGCTCATCCAAATCAAGTAAATTCTCAGCCACGACAAAGCAAATTGAAGTTGAGTTTGCCTTATGTACAAGGCCTTTCGGAAAAATTAAAGAGTATGCTTAGAAAACACGATATTTTAGTTGTTGATAGTACATATAATAATTTAGATAAAATTTTAAGTTCTACTAAAGATAAAGTACATTTAGAAAGTGAAGGTGTTTACAAAATTACTTGTTCTTGCGGAAAGTGTTACATAGGTCAAACTAAAAGAAAAGTAGGTACGCGTTTGAAAGAACACGTGCTACTAGGTTGCAACAGATAGATAAATCTTCCGTAGCTGAACACTCATATTTGACTAAACACATGATTGATTTTGATAAAACAAAAATTTTACATAGAGAAAAATATTATCACAAACGTCTAATAAAAGAAGCTATAGAAATTTGTAGGAATACTAATAATTTTAATAGGGATTGTGGAAATTATGAGTTAGGTGACATTTGGAAGGCTATTTTGTAGTTAACTTTTATCAAGTAGTTCGTGTATATCTAGTAGGTAGGTAGTTCCTTTTTCATCGTTAGGTTTCTTTTTTATCAGGTTGGCACGTTGTTTCTATGACGTCTCGCATCCTTGGTGATTTGTTTATTTACTTTCAAAATTTTGTTTGAACTTGTGTCAGGCAAATTTTGAGGTTCTTCGTCTTTGACAAAGATTACAGGTGTAATCGAAACGTCAGACTATTAATTTTTTGTCAGTGTTTTCAAGAGACAGTGATCTATCCGACAAAATATTATCTTATATTAAGGTATTAATTTTTTAGTATGCAAATTAAAGAAATATAATGTAAATGAGTCGACGGTTTACTTACGTTTAGTATAATTGTTAATGGAATATACTGAGTTTTTACTGACAAAGAGCTTACGTGCATAGGTATGCATTTTAAAACCTTTTAATTCTTGTATACGCAACCAGAACATTAGATTCATTTTGCAATAGGTCTACATAAGTTTCCAGTCAACCTGGAATAATGCTGACTGTGAACTCGACATCATAGCCCTTTTG
Organism: Rhyzopertha dominica; assembly: GCA_025024175.1. NCBI lineage: Eukaryota > Metazoa > Arthropoda > Insecta > Coleoptera > Bostrichidae > Rhyzopertha > Rhyzopertha dominica. Next base: position 82,012,845 of record QCXZ01000137.1, on the reverse strand, counting down.
CACCGTGGTCAAACTAATTAACATGTAGCGATATACAATATCCATGGAGCGTGAACACCGTCCGGCTACAGATGATTAGGGCATCGCACTAACTTTTTTACGCAGACTGAGTCTGTTCATTATTATGGGTTTATTAAAAATGTTCGGTTTGATGACCTCTTTGTGTGTTTAGTTCAGAGACAATATAATTAAAATTGTCCGTGAAAGAGACCTTTGCAAAACACAGACAAAGGGAATGGTAGCAAGTATCGAAATGAACTTTTGAAGCGTTTTGCAGTCATAATTAATAATATTTAAAAAAGTAAGCCAGCTTTAGAATGACACATAATACTGCTGCTAAAATAACAACTGCATAGGGAGGGTTTTTACACTAAAGTGAAGAAAAGTGAACCTGCCACAATTTAAAAGTTCCTAGGTTGTTTTGAATGATTCGTGAATTTCCTTTCCTTTAGCGGTTCTATGTTTGCTGTTTGTATAAAAATAATAAACTACGCTCCAACTTCCAAGGTGTTTTCCTCGACTTTGTTTTGCTAAAAATAACCTTATCTAGAAACACGGAGACCTGAATTGCAAATGTGTGTTCGCAACACAACGGCACAGCTATTACTCGACGAATGCGATAAATGGGTTGTTAATGAATTAATTACTCCCTGAATTATAGTGCGTTCAATGTGCAGACAAAGGGGAAGGCTGTATACAGATTGCCTTGTTCCAGATGGATGGGGAATTAGCAAAGAAAATCGATGGTGTGTTAACATCATAATATCAAAATTTATTAAAGTTTATCCCAAAGTATGCCAGCTTTTGGATACTTTAAGTTTAATTTAATTTAAGTTTATTTGAAAGACAGTTTTATTACTTAAACGTTTGCGTTTATAACATTAAAAATGGACAAAAGAAATAAAAATGTTGGATGGCCAGCGAAATTTTGTGGCTTATTGGATAATAGTAGTTTACTACTTTTTTGGTAATACTTTTTTACAAAAATACAGAGTTAGTGTTTGGCTTATCGATATTTTTTGTAGATTCTCGTCCCCTGTAACAGATTTAAGCAAACTTGAGCTACAAAAACATTCGTCTGACGTTAAAAGACTGATGTCAACTAATCCCATTCAAGCTCAAAGTATCATTTTAACGTTTTCGGATCAATAAGGTAAAATATAGGGTAGCCCATATGTATGGAACAAGCGAACAAAAGCGGCAGTAATTTAGTGCATACGAACATGAAAAATTTCAAAGAAAATCTTTTACAAACTAGCATTTCAGTAAAAATACCAGAATTTAACTTCAAAAGCGTTCTCAAAGAGAGGGCCATGCTTCTTGAACATTTTGGCACTCTAGCATGTAACGTCAAACTTGCCAACGTTGCATGAGCTATGGAAGACTTTGAAAGTGGGTTGTATTAATAAATGGTACTTAAGCTAATTTAATTCATATTGGAAACCAATACTAATTTCAAACCACATATGCTCAAAACATTTCCAATGGCCCAGTCCGTCGTAAAAGTTATCACGCTATATTTCGAGAACGATTGTTATACACCCTAGATGTTAGTTATCCGGATAAGAGAGAATCACCTAGTGTAAGGTCGGAAAACCTCGGTGGGCCAATATTTATGCTGTATATTGGGGTGAAGGTTTATGTATACGAGTATGCTTTTTGTTCACACAGTATTAATCGATCTTATGTTTGTGGTTTGATTAGTGGTATGCAATTATGTAACGCAAAAAGAAAGAATAAAAATTGCAGTGTAATGCTTTTTCACGAAGAATCTAAAACCTAGATGGCTTTTCTGTAGCCAAATAATTAGCAATTAAAATGATTTTAAATGTAAAGCACATGGACATTCAAGGACGAAATCATCTCCGTTCCTTAACCATAAGTTGGCCACCGGTTTAACCCACATCAACATCAGAACACGCAAAAAATGATTCATCGTCCAACACCAGAGCCATCGCGTCCCAATTAAATCGTTTCGCTTTTAAAATTAAAAGCCTCGTACGGCATGGGAACGAGCCGCCTCTATTGTTTCTTCGATAATTGGTCTCCAAAAAAGTGCCRCCCCCTACCAGCACGRCAAAATCATTGCCAKCTGCCACATAAACAAGGTTACAATAGTACTACCTGCGGCGATACGCCGTATAAAACACACACAAAAGTTATGGCCACTCATACACACATCCTCCCGCGTTGTCACTAACCCCATCAGCAGTACGGGTCGGAGTAGCCGAAGACACTGGATGGTGTTTGAGGACCGGGAACTATAGTGATCTGGTGCGCGGAGATTCTGGATAATCGGGAAGATGAAGGTGAGTCGCTTTTTTGTTTTTATTGCCCACTAATGAATTTAATTAAATGTTTTTTGGTGCTCCAGTTAATACTAATTAATAATAAAAGCCAATTAATTACCCACAATTATAATAATAACACTAAAAATTCGAAACACAATTATATATCTTGTTAATTTTATTCTCCAATAGAAACAGTGAATAAGCATCTATCAACCACAATAAATGTTCAAAATAACCTTCACCTTCGTGTGTAGATTTTTATCACAAAGAATTAAATTGAACTCTCTGGAGTATTTCGTGATCATTTCTCAAAGAGTCAATTCCAGTTTTAATACGCCTTCCCGATTCATATTCTGTATCTACTAGCTTGGAATACACTAGGCTTTTCAAAGTTCCCCATAAAAAGTAATCATTTGGGGTCATGTCGGAAGATCGAGCTGGGTAGCTTGAAGGTGCATTATTGCTTCTACCTATCCACATGTTTAAATACTGTTTGTTCAAGTAACTACTTACGTAAAATGTGGAGGACCACCGTAGTGCATAAACCAAGGGCAGGAAATTTAAGTCTCTTTGCAAATGTTCCAAATAATTTTCATCATTTAGTCGAAGATGTAAAATGGCAGGACCAATTATAAAAGTATCTATGGTTCCTCATATTTTGATTTCTGTATACTTGGTTAAACCACCAGAAAGCTAGGCGTGTCTTAAAAAAGACCTTATAACCGATGAACATGAAACGGGTCCTGTAATTGCTCTATAGCCACCAATCAAGGGTATTTTCGCTTACCCTTAACTCTAATCCCAATAGTCTGCTGCTGCCTTATGGATTTTCTTCAGTCCAATTCAGAATACCAGAATCAACCTCTTTCATTTAAACGCATTTTATAATTAAAATTAAAGCAGATTTCAATTTTTTACCTCCAAGAATTCCCATAACTTAATATGGTGACAATACATAAATTATTAAAAAATATATATGTGAAAAACTAACTTTAGGTTTTACATGACGTTACTGGAATTTCGTTGCAATTAGGGGTTAGACAGGGTGAACAAAAACTCGTCTGTAACTATTCCGCTTGATTGTAAATTGACGTAAACAGTCGCTGACACTATTTTCTGTGCAGCCATTATTTTATATTGTTTTTAGCTCCAATTGCTGAGTGTTTCCTCGCATCCGGTGTTTCATAATGTTTGCATTTAGAGCTTTTATTTCGAAAACAAACGACGCAGTATTTAACAATGATTGATAAACTACAACGTATTTGATTGGCTGCAGTAATTGCACCCTCCAGTTGTTTGTGCTGTAACAGTTTATTCGCAGTTGTTTGTTGATTTTTTCCATGACTGCTGTAGAATGGATGCCTTGAAAGTTCAAGGCTTTGTCGCATCGTTTCCATTTTGTGCTATTTGTACAATTCATTTCAATTAAATAATGAAAATGTGATGATTTTCCCAACAATAATATTAAATTATGAGTACAGTATGGAATCAGGAAATATATAACAGCAAAGCAACTAACAGTGCGTAACATTAACCTTCCAATTTTAATTAATTGACTGTTGTGTCTTTCAAAAGTTCAATTTTAGGAAGGAAGCATTACCAATTTAATTATTCCACCATACTTGGACAATACATACGTTATTACAAACTAATGATAATTACTATGTAAAATTTAAGCTAAACCAAAGAATACGTTGCAAATATAAATTCAAATAGAAGCACAACAGGTTTAGCTTACCATTGCATCAAAAATAATCATTGCTTAGATCAAAACAACATCAAGGTCTTACACTGCAAAAGAAAAAGTAAACCTTTTGAAATATCTATAAACTAAAGAAGCACACAGGGTAAACATGCAAAAGGAAATTTTACAACTAAATTTTACAACTTCTGTAGAAATAAAGGAAGACAAATTTCGGCACGCTTTATACTTTTTAAAGTTAAAACCATTGTCAATCTGGTAAAACAAACCACATTCAAAACAACCAACTTGTTTTCAAGCTACTTCACAAATGTTAAACTATTCTCATTAAAGTGTTGTACTGCAAAGTTTTTGAGATAAGCTAATAACGATCTAGGTCCATAATTCCTCCAACGGGGGTCCCACAAGGTTCACATTCTGGTCCCATACTCTTTTCGTTGTACCAACATTAATGATATCATAGAGGTAATAAATAATAGTAATATGCTCTTGTTTGCTTTGTAAGCAACGAATCACTATATAGAGCTGGTCAGATGATTACAGATATCAAATAGACAAAATAATTTCGAAGGCGAATCAAACACTTAGTTTTGTTTTGACAAACGACTGCATTTTCCAGAATACCCATATTTATAATTTTTACAACTCAATTGTGCGTTCTGTCTTAGAGTATGTCGGCTGCGTTTGGTTCCCTTATTATTCGATTTATATAACTAGGTTGAAAGATATCCAAAATAAATTTGTTATAAGAATTTGTTATAAATTTTACATAAATTATAGTAATAATAATTACCATGACATTTTATCCTACTTAGGTTTATCGCCCTTTTATATTCGACAAACGTTTTTCGAATCATGTACGTTCTTTAAATTTATGTCCAATATTATTGATCGTTTATGCTATATGACCATTATTATTAAATTATTTTAGATATAAGCTCAGAACATCATCTATCAACTTTAGACAATATTTTTCTTACAATAAAATTTTTCTTGCGAGACAAAAGCCAATATTCTTCGGTGCTCATTGCAGAGGCCTATATCGACAACGATGTTCCTGCTACTACTGCTGATTATAACAGCAGGAGCAGCTTCCATTAAGGACATCTTGGTTCCTGTGCGCACTCCTCGTCAAGACAGCTTAGGATCAAGCAGATATGGTGCATCGAGACTTGATCAGCCCAACAGAGGGATCAAACCTGAAGAATCACCTGATGCTACTGGTCCCACTAGCGGACTGAACGTGGACAAGAGGTGTATACGTTGCGATCCATACTATGATTACAGGTGAGAGAGGATCAAAGTGTCAAGCCCTTGATCAGTTATAAAGGGACAAAGAACATAAAATAGCGATCTGTAATGCACACATGTTGTGAAAACATTCACAGCTGCACCTAGAACACGATTTTAGTACCACTAATTATGTCAGTAGTGCATCCATTTATTTACAAACGAAAAAGGAACGTCCTTGCAAAAACCGTATCTCTGTAGCTAATGGTTTTTGAGATACAATTCTTTTCTTTATTTATTGTATGTACATGGAACGCATATACTCGAAAATAATTGTCCATGCAAAAAAATTCAATTCAATTCAATTCAGGGGCACCTCAGCCTAAAAGTTGTATAGTGTGATTGCGTCATACGCATTAATTTGTTTGGCCCCATTCGGTTCTTTGTTTTAGTAACAGATTAAATGCATTTCACTGTAATTTGAGCAAGTTTGCGGTTGTTTTTAATGTATTTTGGACTACGCGATATAAATGGAAACGTAATACAATAATACGCAAATCCACACAAAAAKTTGTTTAGTAYTTTACCAAATTTGAAAAATAATTCTTGATTTAAAAGTATAGGTTATTAAATAGCAATCAATTTTGTTTATTACATTAAAATGCATGTCTATGCTGTGCTGTCTACACCTCAACCAACTGCAGATAGTACTATTTCGCTGTCATTACAGCTCATCAGTGCAGTTTAGGTCTAGTGTAGACAACACGGCATAGAACTGGTTTTGCTTATATACCAAAGCAATGGTATGATGAAAGTAAGAAATTAGGATGGCAATGCCATCTGTCAGCATTACACTGACATGATGACAAAGCCACCTAGCTGCCTTAATGGCTTTGTCATCATGTCAGTGTAATGCTGACAGATGGCATTGCCATCCTAATTTCTTACTTTGTTTATTACAGTCATTTTTTATTAATTATAGAAGTATAGACTTGAAAAAATGTTATTTTCCATTGTTTGGGTTCTTAAAACATTACGTCATCTTTCAGGTACCCATACGACTTCTACAAACCTCGCTACTACGACGATTACTATGACCGGCCACGCTATCGGGACTGGGATTACGACGATCGTCGTTACTATGACCGACCATACGATCGTTATTCAAATCGTGATCGATACTACGGTAGGGATTACGGCAGGGATTTTGACAGGGACTATTACGACAGGAGACCGAGTTATTATGACAGGAGGCCTTACTATGAGGACAGAGATAGATATGACGGTTAGTAGTAGCGCTAGGTTCTTCCTCCACAGTAGTGTAGGTATCACTGCAGTTACAACTTTTAAAAGATATCAAAAACTTCTGTAAGGTTTAGCACAAATTATTTAAGAAATTTAAATATAAAAGTGACTGATTTATTAATACAGCATTTATTATTAGGACGTCTATCAAACATTAAAATATATTCCAAGCTAAATTGAATCACAATTTTTTGTATTGTTACATTTTTACTTCTTGCTGAAGTCTTCTCCAGATGACGTTATTGCTTTTTTTTAAACGTAGATTACATGTGTCAAATGGAAGAACATCAAAAAGCCAACTTGGAATTGGTTAGCAATTCCTTTATAATGTGGTAATTAGGTTTGGCCTTGCCTAAAATAGGAAAGCTTTAATACAATACAACCTAGAGATCAAGCTTAAATCTCTTTTCCCAGAACTAAAATCACTAGCCAATGCATTACAAAAAAACACCTTCAATCAAGAAGCCCCAAACGCACGTTTCATTAATTTAATGAATAAAGTGAACATATAATCCTTTTTTATTGTATTATTGTTTTATAATGTTCTTGGGTAATCTATCTACATTTTTATGTCATTTTCAATGAATTTTTCAATCTTCAAATGTTGACATGTTGTTTTCCGGGCTGGTTCCCACGTTGGTTATTAGACCTTGACGTTTCGACACTCATGTCGGTGTCTCCCTCAGAAGTAGCTCTGAAACTGAGGAAGACACCGACATGAGTGWCGAAACGTCAAGGTCTAATAACCAACGTGGGAACCAGCCCGGAAAACAACATGTCATCGACAACAACCACGGAAGCCTTCAAACCAAATCTTCAAATGTTGGTTTACTAATCTATATATTAAACTATGAAATATGAAGCACAGAATGTTTAATTTCTGAATTGTGATTGGTTTGAAAACGCTAGGATTATTGGGTCTAGTTGAGTAGGTTTTCTATAAATTTCAAATGCGATTTCTGAGTTATATATGCATGTCCAAATACAAAAAATGTTATGTGTATACTTCGCTCAAAATGAACATAGTGAGAGAAGAAATTCAGATAGAAGTGTATTAGTTCCATTTTTTTACAGTCGACGTAGATGAGGTTTCCATGTTATTTTACGAAATGATTAAACTTGTAAGGTGACGCTTTGATAAATAGTGTGAAATAAAGCCCAAACAAAAACCAGCTTTTGAGGAAGATAGTGTAAGTATGTCAGGTGTACATAATTTTATGTACTCTTCATATGAATAAAAGCTTTAAAGGCGTACAAAACTTTTTTTGACTAATTTTTATGGTGAAATCCATTATTAGGAATAATTTTTGTCAAGCAAGCTTTCTCTGACGCGGGAGGTTACATAAAATAATAAATTAAGTAGAAAACGAGCACTTGTATGCACTGATCTATAATCTCAAAGCGGACTGGATCTATATCTAACAAGGAAAAAAACAAAGCCCTCTCGATCACAGAGTTGCCATTGTTTGTGTAACCACACATGGTGATAGAAAACTCCCTGCATTTTATAAGAAAATCAGTGAAATTAGACTTTGTTGTCTTTTTTTGCTATATAAAATATCATTGTTGCATCAATTGACGGAATATCTATACTTCATACTATGACAAATATCTCTAAGGGATACCAGTTACTCTAATGCTGTTAATACATACTATGTTACATCCTTATTGATTGTTTTATAAACTTCAGAAGTTTTCAGTTTTCGAAAAAGAAAACAAGCAATCCACGGTACTTTCATAAGAACATTTCCAAAATTTGTAACACATATTGTACAGAATTTGCAAACGAACTATGCTTTAATTAACTCAAAATTATTCCACACACAGACACTAAGGCCTCTTGCATGACTTTCAGTAACCTAACAGTTACTCGTTTGTTTCCTCAGTGTACGACCGCTTCTACAGGGGCGTAGGATACGATAACAAGGGCTACGACTACAATTACGTTTCAGATAGGGGCGGCTTCAGACCATGGGACCAAACCACCAGAGGCTCAAGCGGATGGGACAGCAGCGGAAGGGGATACTACTTCGCCACCGGAAAACCCGAATATGGCGGTGGAGGGGGAGGAGGAAATGGTTATGCCAGTGGATGGGGCTACAGCGGCGGGAGGGATGATGATTATTACGATAGGGACAGGGACAGAGGGAGGTAAGGGTAGACATATAATTTTATTTTATTGTAATGGCAACCCTACAGGCATATTATTACTCAATGACAGGCTTACACAACATGAAATAATAAATAAATAGTAAAGAAACTTCGCCCCTGCCCACAGGGCGAAAACTGCACGTGTTCGGAGTGGCTACAGTGCTTGTCGGATCTCAGTCGAATAACCATAGTCAACCTCCATAAAAATTTGGAGTCTGAAGCGATCACTGTGTCGGTAGTAGGACCGTATATAGTTCTTAACACTGAAAATGAGAAAACGGCTTTATAAGTCAAAGAACCCATACTGGGAGGGATGGGTCGTTTATGGCATTTTAAACAGCCAAACATTTTGTACTTCCATTTTGAATTTTAGGAATAAAAATTGTCAGTTCTATTTAATTTAACGTTGTAACATGCTTCATGTTGTTATTGTTAAAGTCGTAACGTTTGATGATTTTGATGATAGTACGTTACATCAGGCTTAAGTGAGGTAGCCTAATTTAATTTGCCCTTACATGGGTCAACAAAAGCATGAGACCCCCATATGAAAATCGCTCAACCGATTTGCTATCCAGACTCGAGTTCTCACACGACAGCGACGTCACCGCACGGGAAAATTTTAAATTATCATGTCGTGGTGAAGTAGTACGTGACCTAACTTCCGGTCATGCCTAATGAGAACACAGGATGCATGCGGCAACATTGTGTGTTTGTGTGTACATTTGGCAATTCGTTTTCAACCTGACGAATTAGCATTTTCAATGTCTGGCGGTAATTTGATGGTCCACTAGCCGCCAATCAACAATGGTACATAAGAACGATGTTTATGGGAAAATATTTTTTATTGTTTTGCATTCCCGAAACCTGTCATGCGGTGGATGTTAGATGTCGAGATTGTGGCATTTATATGATGAAACAATAAGCCATTAAGTGATTTGTGTCTGATGCGGATGTTGCTGGGTAATAACTGGTGTGATATATGGGCCTATTTTTACTAACACTACATTATTTCTTAAATCTTTGAAAATTAAAAAAAAATTAGCCTTCATTATAATGTGTTCTAATAAAATTTAATAAGTTTGGAAGACATTTTCGCATACTTATATAGATTTGTTTCTATAGCTTCGCCTCTAACATATACAACATAGAGGCGTGAAACACCAGCTTCATAAATCGCACACGATACTAATATTTTGTCGGCGAATTTTGCTTTACATTTAAATCTAACATTATCCGGAGTATTCTCGATATCATCTGCATAAAAACCACCATTTCCTTTCATTTCCGTGTTCGGCAAAGTAAAATGCTTTTCGTTATCCGCAACAATCACTTTGTTGTTTGCAAAATGAACTGTCCGTAGCATTCGACGGCATCGAGGTATCCTTAGTAACTGGGCATTCGTACGTTTAGGACGAATTTGTCTTTTACGAAATTTCAAATCATTTCTAGCAATTTCTCTACTGATGGTCATATGGGAAACTTGAAATCGCCGACCTAACTTCTCGCTGAAGTTCCAACTCCGTTTTTTGCACTTTCTGACATTCTGTTGACAGATTCTGGGGGCAAAACTTTTTGGTAGGTTTATGCAAGATCTGATGGAAATATTTTGATATTGAAATATGCGCACGATTTCCCTTCTGGGAAGCTTTATCTACACGTTCAAATCGTACTCAAAAGTACTTAAAATTTAAAATTAGATATTTCAGAGTCAATATCAGTGTCACAAGTAAATAATACTGTGGTTGGAAATAGAATGGTTAGATTTTACTGAAACGGACCTAATAATTTCTATATTAGAATTTATAGAATAGGTGTCTTGTGGGTTCATTTATTACGTGTAACTAGGTTTTGAAGCAACAAGTAAAACTCGTTTGTTTTACTCTCTGACTGTTCCCTAATCTGCCAAGACCGTGCTGTATAATTATGCTGCCGAAACGGACTCTAGCCATTKATCCAACACAGTTTCGTAAAAAAAAAATAAACACGTTTGAAGCAACGCTTTTAATGAATCTCCGATTGCCGTGGATGTTCGTGCTTTTCCACTYATAAAGCGAAGCGTGCCGTACTCTACTAATCCAAKGCAGATTTGTGGCGTTGGCRCCGGGCATGGCGCCACGATTTACTAAGGGATCAGAGTTGGTCAGTTTAAGTGCGTCACTAGTATTTGGCGTAATTGCCGACGTAAATCTAATAATCCGGCTCGCAAACTGCAAACTACAAAGCTATCGGCGATGCGGTCTAAATCGCGAGCCCTCTGTGGGTAGAGCTGGGCTTTTCAACTAGAAACGAGTGGAGAGTTGATCCTGCTACAGTTCAACTCATGTTAGTACATTCCCTAATAATAGCGTATTATAGCGTTCAATATAATAATAATAATAATAATAATTATAATGTTTATTTTCACATGGTATCGTTACTACAATATCTCAGATTCTTATGCATAGAGTGAAAAAAGAATGCCCTCAGATTTAGGTAAGCATACCTTATCTGCTCTTCCGGACATCCTTGCACAGTAGGTTAATTAATTAATCAACAAATGCTGCGTGCTGCCACATTTTCATAGTATCAAGATACTTATAGATGACTTGAGCTATTGGAAACCAACAAAAAAAAATGTGTATTTTAGTAATTATTACATAAATAAACAAAACAAGAAGGGTATTCATATGGTGAGAATAAAGATGCCACTTAAAAATAAAATAATGTAACAAGGCGTTAGTTTACAAATGGTACATTGAAGTCAAAATCGAAAAGAAGAAACCTAGTAAAAAATTATACGAGGTGAGTTATGATACGTTATTATTTTGAGATGATCCACTGCATGATTTGCTTTTTAAACTGTGAAATAAACAATTGTTTAAATTTAGCCGGAATATTATTGTAAACTTTAGATGCATAGTATGAAAATGATCGCTCGAACAATGATGTAGAGTGTATAGGAGGACTAATCATGCCTCTAGTTCTTATATTGACATTATGAACGTCCGTTCTGAATATTATCTTTTTGTGTAAATATGGTGGTGTTTTGTTTAGTATGATTTTATGAATCAAAACGGCTACTCTCCATGTCCAACCAGTTAACTTCTCTAAGCTTGCTGGAGACACTCTGCCTTCTACGAATACCAAAGCAGAGTCGAAGACATGCGTTCTGTATTCCCTGTATTCGTCTTTTAGAAGTACTGTCAATGCAGCTGCCGGACACCGTGTCACAGTAATTGAACTTAGACAAAACCAGGGATTCACACAGTACAATCTTAGTGCGCCTGTTTAACATATGACGGTTATTATAAATAGACTTTAAGCTACAAAACGCTCCTTGAATACATTTACTAATATGACGTCTGAACCGTAAATCACTGTCTACAATCAATCCCAGGTTCTTCGCGAACGTTCTACAGGGTAGCCTTTCATTGCCTATCCGTATATTTACAGAATTTAATAAATTATTTCTCTGCTTCCGTCTACCAAATAGCATTACGATGGACTTCAGTGGATTAATTTTTAGGTTGTGTTTTTCAGAGAATTTCTGTAGCTTATCTAGTTCTTCATTGATTGTTGCATTTGCATATGAGATATCTTCTGGGAAATACGATAAGTAAACTTGAGTGTCATCTGCATATGAGTGGTAACTACAGGACGCGAAAACTTTACACATTTCAGATGTGTATAAGGTGAACAGAAGTGGTCCCAGAATTGATCCCTGTGGCACACCAGCATACACACGTACTGGATCAGATGAAACTCCATTCGGTAGCAGTACTGTTTGCCATCGGTTTGTGAGATAGCTCTTGAGCAAGATTAATGCATCTGGATCAAAACCTATATATGTTAGAATTGATAGTAGAGTGTCATGGTTGATTGTATCGAACGCCTTTGAAAAATCCAATAAAACGAGCGTGGTTAGTTTGCCTATATCTGCTGCAGTAAGTATATCATCTACTATATGTGATAGGGCAGTACTACAACTGTACGATGGACGAAAACCAGATTGCAGTCGCGGAAGGACGTTGTATTTGTCTAAGTAGTCACGGATTTGCAGATCCATAACTTTCTCTAAAATTTTTGACAAGACTGGTAGAATACTTATGGGTCGTAAGTCTTTGAATGATACCGGCTTGTCAACTTTGGAAATGGGATGTATTATAGACCTCTTCCAAAGGTTAGGATATTTGGCGTTTAAGAGACAGTAATTAATAATATGAGTTATGAAAGGTGCAATCGTGGGAAGGCAAAGTCGAATCATATCAAGGCTAATCATGTCATATCCGACTGACTTTGTTTTACAATGTAATATTATTTTCCTACGATTCTAATGGAAAATAGGCTATTGCACCCTGTTTTAGGGAGGAAAACTGACCATATACCTCCTTAGGGAGGTATTATTTTGAAGATATGCATCATGGTAATGTTCATTAGGCTTAATTTGCCTAGTATTCGCAGAAGATGAGTTTTCTTCAGCCATCGATAGCCAACCCCCATGTCATTTCGAAGTTAAGATATCTCCACATCCATCTAGTATAAAGCGTGAAAAAAAAGATGGAAAGCACTCATGCATCTTCTTTAAATATTTACTTTTACATATCGAGTACTGAATTGGATAAGATATATCATATTCTCTAAAGATTGATTAACAAGAAGTTTTGCTTGTTTTTTCCTTCATGTAAATGAGAAAATCGTCCCAATATAAATATTACAAAATTAATAATTTCTTTATTACCTACAATACTCTATTCTATTAGCAAATGCTTGTTTTATAATTCGTCATAGTCAGTGTATTCCACAAATCGTTTACAAAATCTTAAGATCTCTGTTTATAAGTAAATGACTTTGATTTACTGTTATAAGTACACAACTGCAAACTGCAAATATTTGAATTTCCTTCTTACCAATATATTGTCGACTCAATTGAAATTTACTAATGTCCACAAAAGCATTGCTTCAGCTGACTGTTCCTCATATAAACAGAAAACGATTGGAACGATTCTTGAACTGAATCACCCAGGCGAATCGCATATTCCCACCTTTACAGCAATGGGCTTTCTGAGAGCAGGCCTTACGGGATAAACCTCCGTTTATCATTTCTTGCATTGTTTCTGTAACAAAGGGGGTTAGCGACTCAAGGACGTCTGGTATAGTCCACAATGGCACTTATGTTTATGATGAGAAATGGGGTAATTTAGAGGGTTCCTAAATTTGAAGGACTTGCCGCTAAGAGAATTCCAGGGCAAATGTCACCTGTTACTGTTACTGTCTTGTTAATAATCATCATACTTTATATCATAAAACAGTGAATGCACAGCCACTGTTGCTTAATTAGTAACAACAAACATATCCTGTTTATTTTAAATGTTCACCTTCTGTTGCTATACATTTATAACATTGAACTTTTTTGGTTTTAGCTAAATTAAAACTTGCAGCAACATTGAGTGTTTTACTGCACTTTTCGAAAACCAATACGATATTGGGAACTCGACTCATTGATTTCCCATTAATCTGGATCATGTTCTCCACATTTTAGTGGTAATGAAGACAATTTCTTTCAGTGGCTATGGTGGGAGGGATCCCTACGATGGCTACAGGGGCACAAGTTACCTATATGGACGTCCCTCTTCAACAACAACGGATGCACCTTCCAGTGGTTCCGACGGGAGTGACAATAGTGGTGGACAAAACGGTTCGGGTTAAAATTTAGATGAGTATGTTGCTTAGGGGCCAGCAAACTCCGTCCTAAAAACTAAAGGGGGTGTACATCGAGAAGCCAATTTACCTAAAACATTCGGATCAACAATCATATGAAATAGATGACTTTCTCGAGATACACTCTCCTTAGCAAGTATAATAAGTTGTACAACGGCTAAGGTTAAGTATTTAATATAACGAATATCCTTTGAGACATCCTGCCAAAGTTAACAATACTTAAATATAAGTGGATTTGTTCTTACTGTACTTAGTATAGAATAAAGTTTTTTCTACCCCTTCTCTGTCTTTTCCTGCAAGTCGCTAAGTGGATGTTTTTATTTCAATTTTGTATGATGCCTGAGTGAACCATAATATGTTTTATTTTTCCAATTCTGCCCATTTTAATGGTTTTTTATGCCAAATGACATAATGCTTGAATTAAATGACGTCATACTTTTGGTATACTAAAATACTGCTGTGTTTCAATTGTCTCAAAATAAAGTTACCTCTTTCATTTCTTTATTTCGTTGTTATAATTTATATTTGTTGAACACTAAAACTTAGTTCGACTGTTGACTTTCCCTTTGACGTCATATAGACGTTGTTTGTAGTTTGATCGTCGTAAATWGATTTATACTACAAAATAATTTAAAAAAAGCATACAATAACAATGATGCATTATCAGACAACGTGAGAAATACGACAAACAATAAAAAAGTTTCTTCAAAGCAGATTGGAACATCTTGAGGTACATAATGTAGTGCAGATACAAACAGTATAAAACCGGATCTTCCAATTCAAAGAGCATAAAGCAAGTTCGCCAGTTTCACAACAGCACAGAGGACAACAAAAAAGTTCGTTAGGCTGCGGAACTCGGAATGTTTTTCAGGGAAACAGGGGAGCGATAAAAAAATCCCCAAGCAAGCGTAGTGCTGTTGCAGAAAGAAGGATTGTTGACCGTCAGGTTTACATTCATCATACATTCAGATGCACGCCACACAGGGAAACATTAATCAAAGAATGCAGAGCACGCTACGCTGATAACAGGGCCCGGAATGATAAGATGTTTAACGCTAGCTACATTTTATCAAAGCAAATTCATAATTCATCCTATTGCTTTCTGCGCCATAAAACGGATGAAAAATGCAGTAATGACGGAGGGAGGATGGGTATAAGCTGACCTCGGGCTATGCATAATGCATTTTCGTTGGGAAAAACACGCATCAAGAAAAATATAATTGCTGTTTGCGCAGGTATGTTAAGGTTCGCGCGTTTAGCAGCTTCGTAATTAATAATTAATTAAACTTTTCTAATGGGACCAACAAAGAATTCGTCATTGCCCATGAAATTGTGATATGTATTTTTATTTTACACGTTCTTAATTATTTTCTACTAACTCGTAAATTTTTCATTGAATTTTAAATTGTTATATACAAAAGAAAAACTCATAACTTAACGCTCTTTAATGCATTTCGGAAAAAAATCGTAAGATATTTAAATGAAAAAGAATGCCGGTACATTTAACACATAAACCCGGCGCTTCCGCCATAATTAACAGTGTATATTGAAACACAGATTATTTTGTTTCTGCCCTTTCCAAATCAAACCGCTATATCTATCGACCACCTGAAGCTAAATTTGTACTCAGGAGGTGAAAAAAATTTCTGAATTCATGTTCAAACATCAATTTAAGTTCTCGTGTTTAGATGAGATTGTTGATAATATCTAAATCTAGAAGATTTTCTACAGTCAGCAGTGTTAAGACATGAAGTACTGGTAGTGGCAACCGTTTTTTGTTTTTAATTCTTGCACATGCTTAGTCAACCTATCGACCTATGCCTTGCCAAAATTAATTAATTCGAGCGTCCAAATACAGATAACTACAACAAATAAATATAAATACGTGAGTGCTCTATCTCCAAAGGCTTGTCAGCTTGTCGTTATAATAACTATAATCTTTTAATGCATTTTGCTATAAATTACATAATATATTTAAAACCCATTCGATAGTAAACAAATTTTATGTATTCCCTTTCCCAATCGATTATTATGTCAATATGGTCAGCATCGATTCATTGCACGACCGGAGGCGCCAAAGTGAGTTCGTTATTAACAAGGAAAAAACAGACTGACAAAAACCTACGGCGAGCTAAATTCGAACGATGCTTCCGAAGCTTTAATCCAGTGCTCTGTAAGTTCTATGCCGTCGACCGGAAAAATCACAATAAGCGCAGTTTAGTATCAAACCCCGGCGGGATGTTTTCTGTCGATTTGTTCCATATTGTTCTTTGATCAATGGTATATTGCTCTGCTGCTTTTGTATTTCTGCACGTGCAGTTTCGCTGCGAGCCACGTCGATATGGCTTTGAACTACTGGTGTTAATTAGACAAAAAAGGTTCGTTAACAGTATGGAATGTGGTGCATATGTATGTATGTATATAGCGCTAACAAGCATTTCAGGTTCGTAGCTTAACAATTTATCTCCATTGTTCGTTATTTCTAGCTTTCACTTCCTAATTTCTTACACTTTTTTCTTCCAAGTCTTTTAAACCGGCACTTAACCACCATCTCTTTGGTCGGCCTTGTTTTCCCTTGCCACCCTTCGTTCTACATGTCTTAATCACTTTATTCCTTGCACTTTAATAAACTGCATTATTGACTCCTTTCTGTACAGATCTTGTTTAAGCTTGTTGTTTATTCCAAACATTTCTCCTTCTTTTCTCCCACTAAAAATTTTCCTAAGCGTTTTCCGTTCCCCTGTAATTTTCCGATGATTGTCACAACTTTTTTGAAACACTCTGTATATTACATTGTACTATAATATCCATAGGTCTGTGCTTGGTAATGTGTGTATGTGTCAATTATAATAATAAGCATTTTTCAATTTCGTGCTTAAACTCAGTGTTACATATAGAAAGTTCACTTGGTAGTTTCTGGGAGTTAGAAGAAGTTCCTGTTGTATCCAGAGCGTTTTCTAAAGATACGGAGTGCGAGAATCTCTACAATTCTAGCAACTTTGGTCGTTATATAGTATCATTGGCATTTAAAATATATCCTCCACATTTAGATGAATCTTACGAAACTGCTGTGAGAAGGTTTCATAGACTGGAAAAACGGTTTTCTAAAAATGCTACCGCTATACAAGACTATATTGATAAGGAGCACATTAGTCCAACCAACTTACCCTCGAAAAGATTACTTCATTTGCATCCTTTCGTTCAGGATTGGATACTGCGTGTTGATGGTCGTCCAACAAACGCAAAAAATCTTTCTTTTGAGCAGAAACATGGAATTCTCTTGACAAAACAGGATCATTTTTCCGAGCTGGTTACATACGGGTCCTAATTTATTATCATTGTTACTACGTCAGAAGTGTTGGATACTTTCAGCAAGAAGTGAAAATGCAATCACTGCTTTAGATTTAAGCTTCGTTCTTGTGTTCCTCTTATGGCAGATTTACCTGCTCCGAGAGTTAATTAATCTAAGGCATTTCTCCATGCAGGAGTCGATTATGGTGGTATCACATTAAGTCGACAAAGAAGTGTCAAATCGCAAAAGGCCTTTATATGTTTAAGATAATATTTTGTCGGATAACAAAAAGTTAATAGTCTGACGTTTCGATTACACCTGTAATCTTTGTCAACGACGAAGAACCTCAAAATTTGCCTGACACAAGTTCAAACAAAATTTTGAAAGTAAATAAACAAATCACTAAGGATTCGGGACGTCATAGAAACAACGTGCCAACCTGATAAAACGATAAACGATGAAAAAGGAACTACCTACCTACTAGATATACACGAACTACTTGATAAAAGATAACTACAAAATAGCCTTCCAAATGTCACGTAACTCATAATTTCCACAATCCCTATTAAAATTATTAGTATTGCTACAAATTTCTATAGCTTCTTTTATTAGAAATTTGTGATAATATTTTTCTCTATGTAAAATTTTTGTTTTATCAAAATCAATCATGTGTTTAGTCAAATATGAGTGTTCAGCTACGGAAGATTTATCTATCTGTTGCAACCTAGTAGCTCGTATGTGTTCTTTCAAACGCGTACCTACTTTTCTTTTAGTTTGACCTATGTAACACTTTCCGCAAGAACAAGTAATTTTGTAAACACCTTCACTCTCTAAATGTACTTTATCTTTAGTAGAACTAGTAGAAAATATCGTGTTTTCTAAGCATTATCTTTAATTTTTCCGAAAGGCCTTGTACATAAGGCAAACTCAACTTCAATTTACTTTGTCGTGGCTGAGAATTTACTTGATTTGGATGAGCACTTTTATTAAAAACTGACCAAATATTCTTACTACTATAACCATTTCTCACTAGCGCTGATTTAAGATGATATATTTCTTTTTGTACAGAACCTTCGTCTGATATCCTTTGTGCTCTAACAAATAACGTCCTAATAAGGCTATCCTCTTGAGAAGGAGGGTGGTGAGATGTGGCATGTAAATATCTGTCTGTGTGTGTTGGTTTTCTGTAAACCTTGTGTCCTATCTGCCCAGTGTTTGTTCTGTAAATTTGGACATCCAAGAAAGGTAAACTACCATTGCTTTCTAATTCCATAGTAAATTTTATATCGGGATTTTGACTGTTTAAATGATTTAGAAACCTACCCAGCTCTTTTATACCGTGGGATATCCTTTGTGCTCTAACAAATAACGTCCTAATAAGACTATCCTTTTGAGAAGGAGGGTGGTGAGGTGTGGCATGTAAATATCTGTCTGTGTGTGTTGGTTTTCTGTAAACCTTGTGTCCTATCTGCCTAGTGTTCTGTAAATTTGGACATCCAAGAAAGGTAAACTACCATATCCTTTGTGCTCTAACAAATAACGTCCTAATAAGAGACAGCGATCTAACCGACAAAATATTATCTTATATTATGGACGCTGAAAGCATTCACCCGCCTATATATGTTTGTTTATTTGTATGGCAACTCATGCTATTAATTTAGAATTAGCATCCAATCTTTCTACAGAGACGTTTATAGCAGTCTTCAATTGTTTTCTTGCGCATCTGGGTCCTCGTGTTACGATATATTCTCATTGTGGCACAAATTGTATAGGTTCAAAGGGCGTTTTGGATGACGTAAGAAAATTCTTTTTCAAGACCTTTTAATGATCCTGTGCATGAGGAGTTAGCACAGCACAGCGGTTTGTTTAATAGAAATTTAATCAACCCTGAATTAATTTCCTGCTAAAAATTTCGCAGGTATTCCAATGAATCGGTTGAGGCGTTGGGATCTAGATAAAATTGTACAGTCATTGTGGAAATAAAAGTGGCAAGTTGAATATTTGCATTCGTTGCAGTCTTGTCAGAAGTGGAATACCTATAAAACCAGGTCTTTTGGTTGTAGTCTTTAATGACAGCACGCACTCTTTCATTAACCAGTAGGGGTGATTCAAGATATTTTTCCCGGTAAAGATGATGCAGTGAGTGCTGCTACTGTGAAAACTAGGAGTGGTGTTTATAAGCGCCCTGTAGTAAAGCTTTGTCCTTTACCTTCCCAGTAGGTTGCGTACAATATAAGAAATGCTAGTTTTTATTATGATTATTTCCTAAAACAGCGTTTTAGGGACGAGGAACGGATATCAAGCAACCCTATACTGCCCCTGAGTCCAAATATTTCCTTCATATATAGGCAAACTAACCACGCTCGTTTTATTGGATTTTTCAAAGGCGTTCGATACAATCAACCATGACACTCTACTATCAATTCTAACATATATAGGTTTTGATCCAGATGCATTAAACTTGCTRACGAGCTATCTCACAAACCGATGGCAAACAGTACTGCTACCGAATGGAGTTTCATCTGATCCAGTACGTGTGTATGCTGGTGTGCCACAGGGATCAATTCTGGGACCACTTCTGTTCACCTTATACACATTTGAAATGTGTAAAGTTTTCGCCTCCTGTAGTTACCACTCATATGCAGATGACACTCAAGTTTATCTATCGTATTTTCCAGAAGATATCTCATATGCAAATGCAACAATCAATGAAGAACTAGATAAGCTACTGAAATTCTCTGAAAAACACAACCTAAAAATTAATCCACTGAAGTCCATCGTAATGCTATTTGGTAGACGAAAGCAGAGAGATAATTTATTAAATTCTGTAAATATACGGATAGGCAATGAAAGGCTACCCTGCAGAACGTTCGCGAAGAACCTGGGATTGATTGTAGACAGTGATTTACGGTTCAGACGTCATATTAGTAAATGTATTCAAGGAGCGTTTTGTAGCTTAAAGTCTATTTATAATAACCGTCATATGTTAAACAGGCGCACTAAGATTGTACTGTGTGAATCCCTGGTTTTGTCTAAGTTCAATTACTGTGACACGGTGTACGGCAGCTGCATTGACAGTACTTCTAAAAGACGAATACAGGGAATACAGAACGCATGTCTTCGACTCTGCTTTGGTATTCGTAGAAGGCAGAGTGTCTCCAGCAAGCTTAGAGAAGCTAACTGGTTGGACATGGAGTAGACGTTATCTCCATTTCGCCGTTTTGATTCATAAAATCATACTAAACAAAACACCACCATATTTACACAAAAAGATAATATTCAGAACGGACGTTCATAATGTCAATATAAGAACTAGAGGCATGATTAGTCCTCCTATACACTCTACATCATTGTTCGAGCGATCATTTTCATACTATGCATCTAAAGTTTACAATAATATTCCGGCTAAATTTAAACATTTGTGTATTTCACAGTTTAAAAAGCAAATCATGCAGTGGATCATCTCAAAATAATAACGTATCATAACTCACCTCGTATAATTTTTTGCTAGGTTTCGTCTTTTCAATTTTGACTTCAATGTACCATTAGTAAACTAACGCCTTGTTACATTATTTTATTTTTTAAGTGGCATCTTTATTCTCACCATATGAATACCCTTCTTGTTTTGTTTATTTATGTAATAATTACTAAAATACACATTTTTTTGTCGGTTTCCAATAGCTCAAGTCATCTATAAGTATCCTGATACTATGAAAATGTGGCAGCACGCAGCATTTGTTAATTAATTAATTAACCTACTGTGCAAGGATGTCCGGAAGAGCAGATAAGGTATGCTTACCTAAATCTGAGGGCATTCTTTTTTCACTCTACGCATAAGAATCTGAGATATTGTAGTAATGATACTATGTGAAAATAAACACTATTATTATTATTATTATTATTATTATTATTTTCAGTGTCAGTAAAACCACCCCGATCAGAAATCCGTCCCCAGACTCTAAACAATTCCTTACATTACTGTACTTCCCTAACAACTCCCGGCTCCACAACGACAGGATGCAATCCAGAATATCTCCTCCGACTATCATAATTCCGAACATCTCTCGCTGCGATCTCGCCGCATCTTTGCCATCCGGGACCTGAATCGGGTCTAATGGTGTGAATACCGTCCGCAGGACTGTATACTGCTTGATATGCCCGCCCCGGCTCTCGACCAGATTAGGGCCTGAAGGGTCCCGGACAGGTCTGTTTAATAACAGACACATCCCGGTAACATCCACTCGGAGGCTGCAGGCGGTGCATTTAATCAATGAAGGAAAGCCGCGGGGGGGCGGTTTAGATCAGCCTCGGACGGTTTCCTGGTCGCGTCCGGACGTTTCCTTGTGCGAATTACGCGTTAGGACTGCGTAATGATGTACGAAAAAGACTCGTTACAACGGTTACGTATTTGGGCCAACTTCTGTAGAAATAGAGCGACTTCTTCAAATGTGCGGCTGGATTTAATCGGATGATCTTTTCTTCTCCAATTCTCAGTGTCAACAAAACTTCTTTATGTGTATTTAACGCTTGATTGAATCCCGTATTTGACTCGAACAAAGCGAATCGCGGAATCAAAACTAAATCTAAATGCATTAAAGGGTCTTTATTTTTTTGAATAAAGTCCCCCCCACTGCTGACAATAACATAAAAAACTAGATTAGTAGTTTTGACATCCACCAATTATCCTGTAGGTTTAAGTTTAGGACTATTGTTTATCTTCCAATTTAAATGCTATTGTGGTGGACCTTATTAGGAATGAAGTTGATAAAATTACTTATGAAAAGTGGATAAAATTTGAAAAATCTTAATATATGAACAATTACAAATAGACTGAATGCAGCCCTGAAGCAGTAGCCTATACCCTGCAGGTGGGAGTAATTTATGGGCTGTTTGTTGGAGTTGCTGCACTTTTCGGAAAGTTTCAGGTGGAATCCTCCTGCACTCGTTAATAATTCTTTCTCGCAGATCGTCCAGGCTAGTAGGTTGTGTTTTGTAAACCACAGATTTTAAATGACCCCATAGAAAGAAATCTAAAGCAGTCAAATCGGGTGATCGTGGCGGCATTCAATTGTTCCACGCCTACCAATCCAGTGAAGAGGAAATCTATGATTTAACCAATTTCGCACATTATTGGCGTAATGCGGTGGGGCTCCATCATGTTGGTAAAACAATTCGTATTCATCCAACATTGGATTTCCTTCAGGGTCACGTTGGTTTTCTAATTGCTCTGTGATTAAAGGATCAATAACGTTATCAAGTAATTCTAAATACATTCCCCCATTTAGCGTCCCATCAATGAAAATTGGACCTACAATTGCGTTGCCAAGTATTCCAGCCCAGACGTTCAGCTTCTGAGGAACTTGTGTATGACCTTCTCGAAAAATATAAGGATTTTCGTCACTCCAGTACCTGACGTTATGTTTATTTACAGAGCCGTTCAAAAAAATATGCATTCATCACTGAAGCAGATATTTTTTATTAGATTTGGATTTACTATAATCTTTTCTGTCTTAATTTCGCAAAATTGCAGTCTTCTATCGAAGTCATCTTCGCCGAGTTCCTGGAGAGTTTTCATCTTATAGGGATGGAATTTGTGCAGTTTTGTAACTTTCCTTACAGATGAATAAGAAAGTGCAGTGGCTGTAGAAATGTTACGCAAAGAGCTAGTTGGATCCATTGCAAAATGACCAAGTACTTCAAGTTGGGCCATTTCATTTCATCAACGACTCTATTCCCTGCCCTTTTTTTGTTTACTACAGATCCAGTGTCTTGAAATTTCTGCACGAGATCGCGAATGTACCTAGCGTCAACATTTTTATCGGGGTGCCGTTCGTTAAACACCCTTGCTGACGCACGAGCACAGCTATGCTCAGCACCGTAAATAAAAATTATTTCTACCCTTTCGGCAGTTGAATAAACCATTATCACTTGGACTCTCACTTTAAAATTTCACGCGATTTATAAAAAGGAATGTGAACAAAAAGATGGTCGTGCCAAAGAAGTAGCCAAAAAGTTGAAACAAAAAATTGGAAACAAAAAGTAGATAATTATTTAGCCAATTCAGTATAAACTGTCGAGTTGCAATATCAGGTAATGTCGAAAGAAAATTATAAGTATTTTTGGCATTTTGCTTAGGTGTAACAATTATTTTTTAACAAGTTTTTTGAGGCTTAAGTAAGGACAATTTTTATTGTAACTGCAAGACAATAAAATTTGTTAAAAAAGTCCAAAATATTCCATTTTATAAGCCACTTGCTACAATGCACTTTTTGACCCACTACCCCGTCAATGGGTAAAAAATAGTAAAACTAATTACATGGCAAGACTCCTTGTGTGATAAGCTTTTAAATGATGTATCGTAAGATGGGTAGTTTCATTTAAAATTTTTGAAGGGGTATCTACCCCGCTAAGAGGGTAAGCGCTATCCATTAAAAACTTATCTCAAAAGTTGTCCCCCTGCAAACAAGTTTACCTGTTTTTGCAAAATTTTAAATTTTTCCTCTATTTAAAGTTATTTAAGG
Organism: Rhyzopertha dominica; assembly: GCA_025024175.1. Lineage (NCBI taxonomy): Eukaryota > Metazoa > Arthropoda > Insecta > Coleoptera > Bostrichidae > Rhyzopertha > Rhyzopertha dominica. The sequence continues at coordinate 81,988,656 of QCXZ01000137.1, read as the reverse complement.
TGTGAAGTTTTCAAAAAATCACCCTGTATCTTATTAGTTTCTGCCGATTTTACCAAAAGTGCTTACAGCACGCCCTAAATCTACCGAACCTATTTTACACTTGTCACCGTTGTCGCCTTCAACACGTCCGAGTACAGGGAATGGTGTGATTAATTTATCCCTGCGGCCGAATTCCCCCTGGAATATTTAAGAAAACGTAAGTACCTTTTAGAGCAATCAATACGGAACGATCGAAGAAGATTTGGAGATGTAAGTAGAAAAACGTTCGCCTTCTGGAGAGTGGGCGAATGAAGCATCCGTCAACATCACATACATCGTGTCGTTGGCTACAATTTTTGTGGAATTTCAGCAGCAAACTTGATGATTTAAAATGACGATTTTAAATCTTAAATAAACGCTGAATAGCATGAGCTCTGGAAAAATAACAGAAACGTATTTATACAAAGTCAGATATCATTAACTATAAAAGTTAACTAAATTTATCCAAAGGTTTGAAAGACAATTAAATAACACGGATAAGACACAGGTATATAAAGCCCTGCAATATTTTCAAAACATTTATTAAATGTGCCATTTACTAAAATGTTTTTTTTTTAGATCACTAATTTTACAGTACGTTGTCCTCAACTCTGTCGTTAGCTCGAAAAGGAAAATATTGTGACTGACATGACTTAAAATTTTGAAATACGTTTAGATCAAAGTATCAAAGTATGCAGAACTTTTTTCATACTTTAAGAATATCACTGTACAACACAAACATATTTCTTTATTAATCGATTTACAATAACCAACTTGTTTTGTTCCACTGATGGGGTTATTAAAACTATGAGCAATGGCAAGGATATAGGATACTGATACATAAAGGTGTAGGTGGATTCCTATTAAACCACAATGCAATTCCTCAGGAAACTGTACTAGATCCATTGCTCTTCTCAGATTATACGAGGGTCATCCGTAAACTAGTACCCGTTTGGGTCGTATGTAGCGTGTGTTCTTTACGTGAGCGTTCAAGAAAATAGAGATCGCCACCAGTTGTCAGGTAAGGACTGTGCCTAGGTTTCTCGGCGCCATAAATATAAAATCTTGTGATATTTCACCCTCTTGCCTTAACCCTACTTACCTCAAAAACAATAGGTCGCTTTGGGTAGTTGAGATTTATATGTATGCCAAACTTCAAGTTCTTATATCATGTCTTTTAAAAGATCGCGTCCACACACAGAATATGAATGCACTATTTCCTATACCTACTAGTTGAACATTTATATAATTATTGTTTTTAATTTTCTGTATGCGATCTGTATTATTTATAAACGTTACTTCATTGTGACTTCCTAAACATTAGGTACGATTACTTTTAATAGAGAATCTCTCGCCTCCAGGAGGAAATGTAATTTCTCCTGATCGCGAACGAGAGCATTACACCTAACAAATCGTGTAACTTCTCCGCTCGGATTCTATCAAAGTCGCGTTTATTTCGTTCGATACTACCTCCCAGGCAGCAAAACCGGTAATTTCCTTTCCAATATCTACTCTTTTTTCCTAGCAAGCGAGCCAAAATCTCTATAAAGTCGCCTTCCCAACTCCGCTGTTGGTCGATAATTAATTAAATGAAAAGAAAGTGCTCTCTATATGAGATCATAAAAGTTTAATATCCAGGCGCACAGGAGGTGGTGCGCCAAGTTTTATTACAAAAGTTATGAGGAATACCTAGCACATTCGTTGGCTGAGCCGCAGTTACAGCAAAAAGAGAAACTGCGTCAACTTTCGACTGGTCAGCCCGTTCATTGATTTATCGTTTTAATTAACCGCTAACTCCGCAGACAAATTTTAACGGATTGGGATGACGCAAATTGGCCGCGATCCGAGAGGGGCGACAAAAAATACCGAAGTTGGAGGTGTAGCAGGTGGACCCACTCATCTAGAATTTCATTGCTGGACTGGAAGGTTGTTTTACTTCTTTTTGGACACGTATAGACTACCACGATGGAACAATTTAGATAGAATTTTAGTTCAGGATTTAACATGTAATTATAATGATTTCTTCTAAAATATTTAAGATGATTTTGTATAGAAAGATATATAAGTCAGTTCGTAGTAGCATTAGCGAAAAACAGCATGGTTTTGTTCAGAAGAACAATCAATCACTATCTTTGCATCATTTACTGAATTCTTGATAAATGGCCAAGCTGATATCATTTACATGAACTTCTGTAAGGCCTTTGACTGCATTGACCATTTTATTCTTCTCAATAAGTTACACAGTTATGCGTTATATGTAAAAGTATTAATAACTAGGCAAGCTTAAAGGATAATAGCTGACTACTTGTTATTAACACGAATAACAAATGTGTCTTTTTATAGAAGTACAATCTCTAAATTCTTTTACATCACTTTTTATCCTTGACAAGCATTTTTCATGAATCCTGAATATTATTAATTTCCTAAAGAAAGTGTTCTTTTATTTTTAATTAGCAGTAGTACTTTGGATCTGGCCGGGCAGCGCTTTCCCCTTTTCATCAACGGAAAGCTCTGCGCAAAAACCACCTGTAAAGCCTGTTTTATCTGCACAAAACCTCAAACATCTAACACACAAGCAAAAAAGGATAAAACGACGCCCCCCACATTGTTTTTTGTACGATTAGCAGTTGGCAGCAGAAAAGCTAAACGATAGCTCCCAGTGGCGTCGTCAGCATAATAAAGAGGAATTCCCGTTTCGTTTACATTGTAAGCACAATTATGCTCACAAACAATGACCGAAGATGAGTGGGTTTATTAACAGAGGGCGAAAGTAAGCACAATTGAAACTGTTAAAAGGAAACACTAAAAACTTCAACACTAACTTTAACTAGTTTTATTTTGAGGCTACTGAAACAATTATATGTGAATGGATTTTACTGTCCTTATCTTTAATTTGCTATTGGGTGAAATACAGCTTACGTCCATCAGCATTATATTAAGCTACTTTCTTTAATAGGACATGAACATGTCTACTAAAGGAACTAGATCGTACATAGTCCACACAGGTACTTTGAACTTCTTGGAAGGAACCTAAACTAAAACACTACTAAACGGAATGACAAATTAGCTGTCAAACACTGCACTGCAAGATTATGGTGTAAATGGCAATCCATCCCAATCGTTGTAAATAAAACTGTATAAAGGGAGTCCAAGAGGCATCAGATTATGTCTTTTTCTTATATACATACCCATTATCTTCTTTTATGTAAATTGCTCACCCCAGAGCAACCTCGTATATGCACTTAAAAAAAGAGCTGTGTACAATGGTCTTTCAGGTCGAATATCAGCCCCTGCAGCTGCCGTATAAGAAAAGGTCCCCTCAGCGCAAGATTTTGCCATGCATAAAAGATGTTGGAGAAATAGGTAATCCCCCCCAGCTTCGGTGCACGCTACGGTCGTTTATTTACCATTCGATTGACCTATAGCGTTTTTAGCGAGCAGATGTCCAGCAAAATAAGCTGCCAGGCGCACATGCAAGCATCTCCTCTAAATTAATTGTGAACTTTACTTACTTGATTTGCAAAAACCGAACAAATATATTTTTATCAATTAAATATATCTTACTTGTTTGCTAATGATATGTATTTGCTTATAAAGTAAATCATAACAATCAAAACAATCCAAGTTGTACAAATTGATTAATTGATGTACTAGTCGAATTTAATTTTTTTTGCATATCAAAATCTTGTTTGTGATGATGGTGTAAAAGAAATTTTATCCAAATTGCCACAGGTAATTTTAGGAAACAGATTGATGTATTTTCAATACATTTCTGCAGAACTGATTATAAAAGCTTCTTTCGCGATCCTTAAACTTCTTGAAATGTATTCGTATCTGGAATGAGCATGTACAAGTAACAGCTAATTATCGTTGTATTGAGAAGCCTGCGACTGCAATGATCGTTGCAATCTGTAGAGTACAAAATAAAAATTTAAATGTAGAAACGGTGTTTTTTTATTATTCGATTTGGTTTTTTTCCACTATCTTCGTCTCCAGTGGGTCATAATTTCTCGATCCAACTTTCAAATATGAAGTAAGTATGGTATACTACCTTTGTGCACTTTCAATATTGATTTTAACATTCACTATTTTGTCCACAATAAGGATGTAGCAAACTGTTTCTCTACATTGAAAAAGTAGAATAGTAGCACCTCTTTTGTAATTGCTCCTTCTTTTATGCCCCTTTTTTTGCTAATTGTCGATTTCTATCAATTCCTTCTCGTATACACTTTGCTTTTCGCTGGTAACGCACTTAATGTTGCTTCTTGAGCTTTTTACTGGAATGAAGAAGCTCTCAGCATTGTCATTATTTCCTGTGTCGATTTTGCAAAAAATGTCGGTCCTTTTTCAGTTCAATATCAATATTCTTGTACAAAATAAATCCGTTAAAGATAACGTTTTTCAAAATCAGAATTTTCCACTTCATAATTCTCTGATTTTGTCTATGGTTGTGGACAAAACATGTTAGTGTTGCCCCAGCCTGTACAACTGTACAACGAAGACAAGTGACTTCACGCTAAGTGATAACGCAACCTTAAGAATGTGCTAGGAAATAGAGTCCTGAGGTACTCCATATTTAACTAGATTTAGCCACATTATCTCATTCTGTAGGTACATGTAATACTCACATAGCTACTAGTATCTCACGGCATATGGTAGCTAAATCCGTGCAAAAATCTTCGTTCCTAAAATGCAGATTATTTCCTTCACATTTTAATGATTTGCATTTCGCAAGCCCTCCCTTATATTACTGTTTTGCTCCCCAGATATTAAGGTAATCTAAAGCAGGCTACAGCGAGCTCCGAATTCTTACCGGTCGGCGGTCCTTTTTATCCAGAAAGCTGCATTTTAAACTATCTATCCGGCTGCTCACCGTCTTTTATTAAATTGTACCACTTGGTTTCCTGGCCTTGTATCAACATTCACTCCTCTCGAGGCGGGCCGTATTCATTAGACTTTGATATTAAAATTTCTCAGCGAACGCCTTACATTTAAGGCGGATCTAGGGCCCTGGTTTTATGTATGAGGCCAGGTTGAGGTTTGCAGTAACGGATCCTGTCATTACTCAGAACTTACGTATAGAGATATTGCAGCTTCAAGATCAGATCAGASTGATACATGTAATCCTTTTTCTTTTACATCTCATGAGTTTAATCWTTTATTATTACCCATCCTTTATCTTTATCAGKTATCGTGGGGTGGCTAAAACCATCAACCTTACAAATCGTTATTTAGGGATGAAACTTGGCACGAATGTTGTTGTATATGTTCTCAAACTCAACAATTAATTCCAGCATCCCCAATGCTTCGTATTATCGCTATTGGAGCAATAAAGCAAAACAAACACAAGTTGCACACAACCTATGGATAACTCCAAAAACCTTGGGGGTAAATGAAAACTTACGTAAGGTCACCTAAGCCATGAACGCATAAAATGCTGTAACATGAATATCTCCGTCGACGTGCCCTTTCACAGGTGCCATCTTACGTCCACTCATAAATCTGTCGGCGGACGCAGATTTTAATATCAAACGGATGTATGAACGGGGCCCCCTCAAGAGACGTTTCCAAAATGAATGTTGATAGGGGTTTTATGGATACCGAGCCGAAGCCAAGTGTTACAGTTTAATAAAAGCCTGCTGGGGTTGTAGGATCGATGTTGTTTTAAGGTCACACCGTCCTTATCGGTGGGGTACAAACGAGCGAGAAACGTTGATACCCGACTTAGGGCAGTGATAAAGGTGATAAAGTTTTTATAATCCCCAACTATCAAAGTTGCGCTTGTTTACGGTAATTCCGGTACGAGTTAGGGGAGGGAGAAGTTTGCATGATGTGGGGGGAAACAGTGGCGTAGCAGTACAGAAAACGAATCAAGATAATGATAACTCTTTAGAAGATGAGACTGTGGAACAGTTAGAGAAATAATAAGTTACGGTGAAACCGACGATCATATAAAATCTGAGATATATAAAACAGGGATACTATTGCGAATGTGATACAAAAAAGACAGCTGAATACGAGTACGAGTACCTTACCTAATTTATAAAACTTCAAGTTAAAAATATGATAAATATTATGCCTATAGACCAACAATGAAAAGCAACAAATCGAATACAAATTCCCTTCTTCAGTTCTTTACGATGTTGAAACAAACCCAACAACAAAAATGGGAAGAGACTTTCAGATATAAACATTTTATTTTAATAGAGTATTTAATTTTATACTCGCTGAATAGCATTTTATAATTAAAATAACTATTTTTCTTACATTTGCAAATTCTGGAATGAATTATGGTGCAATGCAATTTTTCAACGATGATTTTGTTCAAAGTAATACCAGTACTGCTCAAACTTTTGAATTTTAGTATGCATGGATTTAATGTGTACTGTATGAAACTTTGAAGAGTTTTCAGTTTAATAGGCATGTACGTTTGCTATTTGGCCCCGCAGTTATAAAAACTGAGTAGCTTTCTAAATCCTGATATAAGATTTACCATGGAATTAGAAAGTAGTTTACACTGGATAGTTAGGACACGAGCTTTACAGAAGACCGGCACACACAGGTAGATAAAAGCTGGTGTGTCTGTCTGTCTAATTTAAGGCCAATATAGATTTTACTAGCAAGATCAAAAATATGTCAATAAGTTCTGGAAATGCAATTAAAAGCACACGTCCATAAATGTAATGTTATTTCTCAGTATCAGTCGAGTTTCCGAGCTAGTTTTAGCTGTAATCCACTGATAATAATATTGTTAGTCCCCTTAAAGAAAAGTTTGTGTTATTGATTTTATTAGACTTTTCGAAAGCATTTCCAAAAATAATTCTTTTTGGTAGAGGTCATGATCCTAACATTAGAGGAATGAAGTATTTCGTGGTTTATATATCAAAATCAATGCTATAGCTTTGAACTTCACAAAATGTACAAATAATTTAGGTTTGCTGTTAGATAGTAACCTCGGGTTTACGGAACATGTAACGTGTATTATTTATAAGTTATAAGTTGCCTTAATTTAAAAAAGACATATGCTATAAAAATTTCTTAAATTTGCCTTTAAAGTATTGTTTGATTTCGTGTCAGACGATTTTTCGAGGTTCTCTTCTTTGACGCTAAAGCATTCACCCTAGTATTAGTATTATTCATGGATAAAATGAATTATCATGCTTAAATAACGGAAGTGAAAAGAAAGTAGCGCAACTTGACAGGTATTGAAGGTTTCTCAAGTCCGGTGCACCAAATTATACGAAAACCTAAGAGAACTAGCGTAACCTTTCAAAAACTAAACATATAAATCTAATTTCTTCTACTACTATACTTTAACAAGCCTGAACTTCTGACTGCCGGGATTAACATTCTGCTTGATGAGAGCGGACTCATTCCAACACGTAAAAAGTCGTAACTCTAACTTTCGAAATATTTTAACGTCGAGTGATTGCGAAACATGACTTGCAGCAAATTTATTTCCCACCCTTTCGCAGCGCCAGCGGGGGATGCTCTGAGACTTCCCCTGCAGCTGAGGGCAGCAGGAGTACCGGCGTATCGTGCTGACCGATAAAAACAGATACCTACTTGTCGACCTGTCGATTGCAGCAGTCGTTTGTATAATCCGCAGTCTAGACGCAGTCTGCCAGTGAGGTGGATTTGTGGAGAATTTGTCATTGTAGTCACGTTCTGGATACGAGGCAATCTGATACAAATTTATTTTAGCCACGAAGAACTAACAGAATTCTTATTAATTTACAGACAACTGTATTTCTTTTATGTTTGGAATGAGGCAATCAAATTATGCCTCGTATTTGAATACGAGTGTGTACATATTTCCAGGGTTTTCTGAACCTAATTGCTTTGAAATAGGAACAAAAATATCGTATAACATCCAATATACAACATTTTCCATTTAATTTCTATTGCTGCGCAATTTCAAGCTTTTGATGGTAGCTTTGATGTTAAAGCCGACCGCTTCACTCCCTAAACATGTCTTTTAGACGGTGAATGGAGATGTGCAAACAGTTAGAAAGATGTGTCTACGTAACTCCGGTTAGGGTGGTTATTTTAGGTGCAGCAACAAATAAACGTGATATCTGCCACAACGTAAAAGGAATAGAACCGCAAAGCTCGTTGCAATTACCTACATATACATTAAACAGTCTCTACTTTGAGTTTTTGCTATGTCATAAAGATTTTGCCTTATATGACGATTTGTTTTATGATCAAGTGAATTTTATCTTGCTGCAACACTAAGTAACTTAGAATTGTGTTGTATTATTATTTATACTATGTAGCTTTCACGGCATGTTGTGCATGAAAGTAAGATAGTAGTTTCCATTACAGGACCAGTTCCAGGCAAGTCTTTTGAGGCATCCTTTTCATGCAACAGGGGTGAATTTAAAGCAGCTTCGTTAAAATGTAACGTACTTTCAACGGTCCGCAAGATAGATAGATACTTCTTTAAGAACCTGTCCTGACACGGGTAGAATTAATGTATATCAAAGTAATTACCCCAAGTAGTCCTTTTTGGGATATGTGTTTGTTCATTTTTCAACAAGGCAGACATTTGCAAAAAAATGATTGACAGTGCTGAGAAGTCCTTCGTTCCAAATGAAGTCCAGTTTCTAGTAGTAGTATTTTCCGAATAGCACATTTTTCATACCAAGGCAGCATATCATGTGCATATAATAAGTAAATTACAATTGTTTATAAATTTGGGAAATCGAACGTATACAAAGTAAACAAAAGAGGTGCCAGCGCACCACTCTGTGGAACGTATTAGATTTAATTTATGCATATTCAGAGCAAAACATATGATTAATAAATACTTTTTGACGTATATTAAGAAAATAGCTTACCATTAATTTTAAGGAATATTCTGAAAACTCAGATGATTTATCAAAGGTTCTAATTGGGTCTGATAGCATTAAAACAGATGCCCTATACTCATACTTATCCATTGCATCCGTCAAATTATGCATAACTCTCATTAAAAGTGTATTATAATAGTACTATGTCCACGGCGAAATCCAGAAAAATCCAGGACAAAATCACAAATAGTTCTTAAGATAAATGCCAATGTTAATATTAATAATAATTCTAAATAAAATGGCCTCCAGTTCAGGCAAAATGATATATGTAATGTAATTGAAATTATATACTGTAATGGGGTTTAGAAAAATCCTTTAGCGCCTCCCTCATCTCTATAATATCTTCCAGAAAAAAAGAATTATACACTACATTATTTCCATTGTAACTTATGAATCTACCACTATAACAGTCGGCTTCAATACACATTTAATTGATCACTGTAATCTAACTGCTACCCTCAATAGCACCCACCCTCATGAAATGATTGGAGAAGCGTGTCCCGCTTACTACTAGCATAAGGGCTTATTTAAACAGTCCAGCATGAATCTCTATTGGTTATTTTACATTCGAATGACTGCAGCTAACCCATTTCTCGTCGTAAACTAACCGGCGTTGAATATTCATGCGGAATATGTTCGAATACACAAGCTGTTGTCTTAGGTAAATCGTCGCACCTTAGCGACGATGCCTGACTAATTGGCACAACGAGTAAACAGGAGGTATGAGCGAAAAACACGCAGACAAGATAACTGAAACTGAGAATAGCCGTGCTGGCATTTTTAGACAAATTTCTCTGGGGGTTTGAACCCTGGAATTATTCATTCGTTGTCCAAATAAGGGGTTATGAAATGAGGCTGCAGCAGTCGAAAGATTGGCGTATGCTCAAGCTGACATTTGAGAATGATTGGAGGGAGAAATTGTTCTGATTTATAGACCTCGCTCGTATACTGATATTTATTTACCTGCAAAATGTTTTCATTAAATTAAAGAAAAAAAAGTTTTTTTTTGCTTAATCGGTTTACTGAAAAGTCATTATTAATGGACAACGAATTAATAGATTGAAACATAGAAACAGAAGAAGAAAGAAACGGTGAAACTATTGCAGCTAATGTGACACTGATTCAACTCCTCATTTACCAGCAACATAAAGGTGTAAAAATTAAAATAAACATTTAATTTGTTTATTAATATATGTATCTTTGACTAAATATTTAATCGTTTTTTGTTCGGTAAAGCTGGTATTTTCAAAAATATTTAATTAAAAAACGTAGGAAGTAACTTTTACCTATTGATACTGATCTTAAAAAAAAAACTTTTAGGTGTTTTTCTTACCACATAAAAATTATACAGGTATATTTAATGAAACGAAAAAGTCAATCAGGAAATGTATAATTTTAAAACACTGACGCAGTTATAAGACGTTTAGATAATGTACGAACTGTTTATACCAAAGTTATACCCAGTTACTTACCTGAAGTAATGTTTGCACGTCATCTGAAACAAAAGAAACTAAAATAGTAATTATTAAATTTATAAAAAAGCGTTAGTTTTTTAAATACTGTTTGAATTAAGATTTGAACTAATTCTATTGGGAACAATACGACAAAAAAAAATCTCTGTAATTTGAAATAACAGGTTTCCGTCATCGGTTTCAAGAAAATCATCAGGACGTCGACAGTTTTGAGTTCACTACAATTCACGCCATAAACAAACCACAAGAACTACAAAACATAAGTGTAAGCTCTCCAAAAAAACTTAATCTGACTTCTGTAGACTTCAAATTGCGCAGAGGATATATGTATTTCCCATTCTGTGTGCCCGTATGGGAAAACTTCGAACCGTACACAATCTAGCATGCAATTCTCGTGCTGTAGTCGAATTCCCCCTTCAATAAACGGACCGTGGGAATGCCGAATTCGATAGGAGAGCGCTGGAATGGCTAACCACAGGTGCGAAACTTGTGGAACATCCCCTGTGAGAATTGCCCCACCGACGTTGCTGAACCGACTGCATCTTGTGGCTGTACCTGAACGTCGCAGCCAGCGTGATGCTTCCGTATATGGGCTGATGGTGCTGCAGGATTATTGCAGGTTCCTAGTTCAGTAAAGTATGCATCAGTGATCGACAGACGTGTTATTCAATTCCAAGACTGATCTGTTTAGTATCAAATGCAAAGGAGCATTGATGGAATCATCCAAATTATACCAAAATATACTAAAACGAACACCTAGATCTTTGCTAGAGAAAAACATCCCTTTATATAGTTACTAAAGAAAAGCTTACAAATAAAAGTCGTTTGATTTGAGTAGAAATAAAATGTTTTGAGCAGAGATTGCGTTTAATAGAAAGTACTATCGAGTTTGTAAATCAATCTAAAATTTGTAGGTAGGTAGGTAGGTCGTCGCCGGATATCATATTATAATATGTATAATATAAGGCATTATAACAATTTTTTAAACTGAAATACTAGAAGTGGACATGCCCTTACCTAGAATGATGGATTCAATGGCAGAAAAAAGAATTCAAGTACCGAAAAAACCACGGACTAAGGTGCTTCATATCAAAATAATATATGCCCAGGTTGTCACAAAATTACACCGACAACGCTTACTGTAGATACGGGGCATCAAATGCACACAGTTTAGCAAAAAAGTTTTTCGTTTTGAGTTACAGCTCTCCAAAGTATGATTTGTGTTTAATAACTCCATAAACAATTTACATACGATAACAAATTTTGGCATTTTAATGTGATTGGTCGAGACACACTATTCGGGAAAAATTTGACAAATTTCGAGAACCGGAAGTATTTCTTTTTCTTTTCCGGATTAAACTTGAAATAACCAGAGCTTTTACGAAGTATAATTTCTTGTAGCTTAGATTATTTATTTGTAAAGACACTTCAAGTTTCTAAAATTTCTGCCTCATTGAAAACTTGTCTAAAGTAATTCGTTTCTGAGAAAAATGGAATGTTGACAAAATTAAACAGCATCTGCTGTACGTCAATTCACTTCTTTTTACTGTTACTATAACTTCTGATTTAGTATAAAGTATAAGTTTTTGTGTTGTAATATAAATAAGATAAGTAGTAATATTAAGAATGGTTTTCAAATTAAAAAAAATCTGTTAAAATGTGCTATCCAGAAACCACGATAATATTTATGATTTATTCTTGTCCAGCATTACCAGAATCGTCATTTACATATCTCTCTTACTATTGAAAATTTATCATAATCAGATATACTACCAGAAATTCTAATACGTTTATGTAACATCTTTTTTGTCTGAATTATTTAGCTTGCGAAGCTCACAAGAAAACCAAGAAGCAAAGCATTTTTACACTTATTTTTAATAGGTACGTAAAGATCACAGGTAGGATACATATAGTTGTAAAACATTTGAATACTTGATAAAAATGCATTGATACTCTCAAAATCAGTTATCAAAATCATAATAGATATTACAGAAGTCATCAATGAAGGTATCACAGCTAGTTATTAACAATGCAAATAAGAATAATACTTTCGGATTATGAAGCCAGKAGGWCAAAGTTTTGGAATGAGTTAGAAATTTTTAAAGAGCTAAAATTTTTCCCAGTGAAAATTCTATTCGTTTTTCAAGGATTTTGTAAAACTTCKCGGTCTAAAAATCTGCAGGTTCCTTTATTTTTAGCAGGGGTATTATCTTTACCTAGGCATMCGTTGACCATCAGTAAAATAAAATATGAAAATAATAGAACAGGTAAATTCATACCACTGCAATTCCATAACAAACCTGCACCTATCGTATCTCAAAGCCAAGCAAAATTATCATACGTAAACCGGTAATTTTCAATTTCTAAACCCCAGGGGGTCCTTAAACAAGCGCGATCACCCTACAACCGAGGGAATCTTTCTTCGCGCCAAAAGCCCGAGCGAATCGCACATCTGGAAGCGATGCAAGAAAAGGGGTCGCATTGTCCCACGGCCCAGTCACCGGAGGCTGTCTTTCTTTCAAAACAGTTTAAAGAAATAAAAGGGACCCGCTGTGGGAACCGTMCGAGAGTGAGGGACGGCCGTTTATAAAAGCGCCCCGATTTTCGGAAGGGCCATTACAAAGTCGGTGGTGCCAGAGTCAGCGCGATATGCGCCCCTTAGGGCTCCTTCTCGGAGGCGGCGGTCTGTGACGGCGTGATCCCGAAAAGAAGTCGATGGCGCCTGATGAAGGCTGCAGAGTCACGGCGTCTTGCTAAAATAAGGTAAGTTTTGGAGTAGTTTGTTTTAGTTCTTTCATTTTTTGTAAAATCTTACAACTTTTGGTGATAATGTTTAACAACAAACTGTTAGTTTAATATAATATACTTCCTCTATAAAATGACTCTTGTCAACACCTTTACTACTAGTAAAATTTCCTGGTTCCTATTTGAAATTTGCATTTTAAGTACTCAGTCTTGTCGATATATATGGATGATCTATATTCATAGGCGTTTATTATAACATCATAGGTCATATTAAATTTGCGTGATCACTTTTGAAAACCCTCGACGAACCAACATCTTTTTGCATTTTTCCATCCTGAATTCCATTTACAGCTATATTTACCACGGCTGATTGTGAAATTAAATGAAGTAGAATGACCTGCTGGTTGATGGATCCACTTTCTTTCTCTGCATTTTTGATGTGTTCATAAACATTCAAAACTATTTGTTTGACTCTTCGGGTACGTCATTTTCAACATTATTGTCAAAAACATCTCCTGCCATTTCGACTTCTTCAACAACCTCTGCGTTGATCTCAGCTTGTTGTGGGTCTTTACAGCTTTCGTGCAATACTACCAGTATTCAGCGTGTATAATGATAATAATAACAAGCAGACATTGTGTGCTGTGTGTAAAATAGTAATTACTACTAAACGAACCAATTTTGAAAAGCTAATAATAAATTTGCAGTTTTTTTTATAGTTAGCTCATTTAAATTTTCATTGAAGTATGCAAAGCAACAGTGCTCCAATTTATAAAATTATTAAATATGCTAATCAGCTTTTTGTTTATTAACGTCCATTGCCAGTGAGTAAGTATTCAGCAGGACGAATTTAAGTCTTAAGTCTAATTAATCATTTTAAATTATAAAATAAAAACATGTTGATAGCTTAATGAGGTGTAATGTAGGTGTTTTATAGTTAACGTAACCGCGACTATGTACTTTATGTACCATATTGAGTGATAGTGGTAGGACAAGAAATAAAACTGGCATAAAATAAATAGTATAGGAAGAGCAACTATGATAAAATAAAATAAAGCACATCATATTATTTATATTTTGCAGTACTTTCGTTACTTTATTGTTCCTAACATATGTTATCTCAATAATTAAAATAGCCTTGTTATTTAATTTTAGATCAATTCAGATACATTTAATAGATAAATTTAACAAAAAGCACGTTTTTTGCAGAACCATCAAACATCGAAGGCGATGACAGAAACAGCACAAACTCCATCTCAAGCTTCACCTCATCCATTGCTTCGCACCACCCCAAGGAAACGGATAGACTGAACACGTTAAGTTTCCACACCTCGATATATTCTATGTCTCCGTTGGAGCTAGTTGAGTTGTGGTTTTGCTTGTTGACCTGAATCAAACGGGAGGACCATCAGTCCCGTTCTCGTTGCAAGTTTGTTACGTTTGAAGGTATTGTTGCCGTTGCGTTAAGWTTTGGTTAAGTTTGCCTGGAGCCGGGCAGATCAAAAGCATTGGTTGCTTGTTGAACTGCTTGCCGCCTGTCCGGAGTTGTTCTTGTTCCGTTTGATATTGTTATAATAGACGCAGTGCAAGCAGAGGCCGCGACTATTTGCGTCTGGTGGTGTCACGCGATAGAAATCTCTACAGATACAAGATTTCCCAACCCTCTCAATGCCCCGATACACAACAACCAACAATAGTTTTCTCTCCCCGGTAAATCCTGTCCACTAGATTTGCGTGACCCCATTCGCAGACCTGCATCAAATACTCCGCCTGTGTTTGCACTGCCGAGGAATTGTTAAGTTTGATCGTGACCTGTACACATCTGTAAATAAGCTTGTCTTTCGTGAGTTTGCTTCGAGTTTTCCAAGGTAGGATTAGGAAGTTTTTCGAGTAGATACATTAAGTTTGTACAATACGTGTTTGGTTTTCCGTGTGCCTTAATTTTGTACAGTTAATTCATCTGTTTTGTGTTGTTAAGTTTCTGTTTTCACTTGAGTTTCAGTACAATGCTACTTTTGACTGCCAGGCAGTATATCGCTTCAGATTTTTCACTACAGTGTCTTTCGTTTTACTCAGTTGTCTTTATTTGATCTTGTTGTTGTTGTTGTTAAATTCGTTAAGTTTCGTTGTAAAGTTTGTTAAGTTTGAATTATGACATATTCTGTTTCTGTATAATACATGTACATCACTGTATATAATTGTGTGGAATTATATGTGATAAACGAGCCATGTATCTTTTATTTACTGCAACTCTCTTTGTGTTTATTCACATCTTAATTGGATGTGGAACAACTGGATATGCATAACTGCGACAGTTCTATCGTAAATAAGTTTTGAAGTGATAGTGCCTATCTATGCTCTAATTTTGAATAAAAATAGTTAATCCATTTCAGATATCTAATATTCCATTTTGCTTCTAATTATGGTGTTAATTATTGTAATAAAAGACGAAGAAGTAAAGTAAGTATAATAATTATATTTCCTTTATAAACAGTAACAATGTTCGTAGGCGCCGTTCAGTGTTTCTCAAATGAACCTACAAAATAATAACAAAAAAGAAAATAAATTAATGAGAAATTAGAACTATATAATTCATATGGAGCGCGAGAAAATTGTCTATGTAAGCCCTCAGCAAAAAGCTTAACCTTCAGCTGCTGTGAATGTTACAAATTTAGGCGTCTTACGCTTTTTACCAAAGCTATCCTCACAAACACAACACAATGATTCGAGCTATCCTGTGAGTCCAATACAGAGCATTTTTCAATCAAAATTGTATCACTAAAGCAAAGTATGTCAATAAGAGACGGAATTAGGTGCAATTCTGGTTGGACAGTCAACCACCCGAATCAAATTGTAACCATCTTATATTAAAATGATCTACTGCAATCACCTGCACTAGCAGGTTCACATTAAAATCTCACATAATTAAAACGTTTTAAAATTGTGGCATTATCTCCGACACAAACTTGTCTAATTCATCAAATGCAGCGAGTACATTACCTCTAAGAGGTCTGTATAAAACTGCAAAAGGGCACATTGATACGCATTTGGCCAACCATACAAAACTCCACAATATTTTACAACAAAATATCCTTTAATACTTATAATATCTTTCATAAAGTAGTTTTAAACTCTTGGAAAAAATTCTTTATCTTGGTCTGAAAATACCATTACTCGACGGTGTGACTTCATTATTTGTCGAATATCTTTTACCTTTCAAGCCTTTTGTGAGCTTCCCAAAAATGAATATAGATCAGAAGGCACTGAGAGCATCATCTCTCTTACATGAAATAAATAGTAGTCTGACAGTGCTAAATCGGAAGATTACGGCAGGTGATCAACCAATTCCTGCAGCACAATCAACGACTTGTAAATAGGGGCGTTATCTTGCAAGTAGAGTACACCTTAGGCAAGTTTTCCACATTCTTTTTGGTGTAATTTCGTTAGGAACTCACTCTAATATGTTCCGGCGACTTCAGAATTTAGAAAACTGAAGCAAGAACCTTTTTGGGTCGTAGATACCTGAAATGCTTTCACTGTATAGATTGTTCTTTAGTCTCTATGTTATAGTGATGGGTCCATGTTTCGTCCGTAGTGACAATGCGATCCAAAAAGTTTGAAGAATCTTCAAAATGACGACACAAAGTAGAGTGAAAGAGTTTCAAGTAATTAGTATCAAGTCCACTTTAATATTGAAAAAATTCTCATAGAAATTGCATAATATGACCTAACTCAGTTGACCTCTGAGGTACTTACAGATATTATTATAATCAAATTGCCAAAAGCAGGAGATGAATTTTTTTAATATATACTTTTGGAGTGCTGAACATTGGCTTCAGGTATATATTTTTCACATTTCATAACAATGAGAATCTATAACGCGAAAACCCTGCATGTAGCGGTAGTTATTCGTATTTATTACAAATGTATTCATACAATAATCATTGATTTAAAGTGAAGTTGTTATAAAAGGAAACTATTACACGTTCCATAACGTAGATACCTAATCCAGTACCAGTTGTGTATTATTTCTTACCGGTAGATGGCAGAAGTGACATCGCAGTGAGACCAAATACATCGCAAAAAATTTTTGGTTCGCTATACAATATTTGGAACAATAAACCCAAACGCTAGATTTGGAAATATATACTTATACTATCTACGAATCTAGTGCAAATTAAACTTCATTGTTTGGTTTCAGCAAAACGCTAAAAGTAAATCTTTAAATTACAGTTAAAACCTTCCGAAGGTTTCTTGTTTGTTGGTTTTTTATATGATTAATGTGCAAATGTTGCCATTGTAAAACTTATTTTTATAAATTATTAATCCAGTGATTCAAAATGGAAGAAGTAATTCCTTAATGGAATGCCAATTTTATTGGTTACAACATTAGTCTATTACATTATTGCTGTATTGTAATAATAATAGTTATGTCTAAAATTCTAGAATGTTTCGTCCGGCTGCTCAAAATTCTCATCCCAATAAAGAAAAAGTGGATGTATCGACATGAACATTATTTACTCTACAAACATCTCGCCCTAGTTATTTTTATATCCCTACGAGCAATGCCGTTTGATTAGGCTCCGATTCTTTTCAAGCTGCACTTCCACCCCATTCTACCGACCCCATTTCCCGATACCCCAATTTACCATCAAAATAGTAAACCCTCTCTAGCGCATTGAAAAAATATCGATTGCAACTACGCGCATGGACGCCATGGCGTCGCTGGAACATCTGATCCAATTTCTCGCGAAATATCATCCAAACTTCCGCGATTCTGGTCCCCTTTACAGTCGCGGTTATCTAATAGAACGGCCGTTTATGTCATCGCGCTCATCAGCGGCTTTCACATTTCATCGCCAAAATTAGTGTGCGTGCTCGTGTGTCAACAGCCGTGTAAACATAGCTATCTCCGCAAACTCGGCCAGGGTAAGCGTTGAATAGGCTAGTGGGGGTTGCAGGGGGTGGCTTGTGAATTTGTGGTGAATAAAGCATTGAAAAACGATAGATGGATGGATTATTATTTAGACGGGTCTGATACTTAACAGTCTCTCAATAACAAGAACTAAGCTAGGTGTAATAATCTGACCAATATTGGAATGTATACTTCTACCCATTAACCTAGAAACGGATAAATGCAGAAAAAACTAATGAGTGTTCAGTTTCTTCCAGTATAGCGCATAAAAATTTGTTTAAAACCCATTAGTTTCGTGTTGCAGCGTTTACAAGACTTGATTAGAGTACTGATGAGTGCAATGGTTCTTAGAACATTGAAATTTATCCAGGGTGGAACATATATAACTCCATGGAAAGTTCTTTTCAAACATTTATTAATAATCATATCGTGTGATTATTTATGATTACGTAATCAATGTTTTCTGAAAAATCCTGAAACAAGTCAACGTTTGTTTCTAGTCTAGTTCTCCCTCTTCCTATGACATCACAGGACAGGCCTATAAATTCTCTATTCCATCATATTCAAATTATTTACATAAAATCGAAATCTAAATTTAGTGTTATAAATAATACCAGAATCCCTCACTTATCAATATCTTGTTTATCTTCTAAGTAACCAGTCGAATAAAGCGTTTCTGTTCAGTATGCCGTAGTCCCATAGTACAAAACCTTAAACACATCAATTGATCAGAGGGGTCACGCTTTCAAAAATCTCAGTTTTCAGTCTTTTCCAATGCTGTAACATCAAATTTCGTAAGTTACTTCTAAATTAGAATCAAAAGAATGATTTTAAATGTGATATTCAACGAATCTCTAAATTCCTATTACGGAGTTAACAAATTTGGTCCGTAATTTCTTCAAATAGTTTTTCGCATACCTATTCAATTACTGAGTCCTTTTCTGCTGTGCAAATAATTTCGATAACAATTGCTACTGTTGTTATGGCTCCACCGTGTTTAAGGTCACTCATTAAAGTAAGGAAATGTCTAATAAAATTAATCGTAGTTGCAATAAGTAGAGTGTGGATGGTAAATACCAATGCTAGCTCCATTTTCATTGATAACACTTTATTATTTGACAAAAAAACGAATATCAAAATATACCTAAACATTCTATAAACTTAATTATTCACATATGTGTTTCTGTATTTAAGTTTTTAGTATACTCTTCTAACGTCTACAACTACGTTATTCCTCAAGTTAATGAAGGTATTCAAAAAACAACAAAAGCTGAACTTTAGCTGTACGGAATATTATGTACTTGTACTTTTTTTGTATAGATACCTAACTGAATCAACACGTTTGCTTTGTTGTAACTATGAACGATTGTTTTATAAAGATCTCTTTAGAACAACAGAAAAAAGGGATCAATCTCATGTTATCACGATAGACGTTGMTTCCATACTAAAAATAATATCATAGTAGTCAACAATGTAGTAAATTTAAACAAGACAAGGACCAATTTAATAGTTCATTACAAGAATTAAGTATTACCTTACGTAATTTAAATATAACTATACCTCAAACAAGTTGAGGTACAAGGAACATACCGTTCTTCCGTTTATCTAAAGCGACTCTGTTCTTAATGATATATAGGTAACACTCATAATGTTTCGCCGTAGTTGTTTTAATTTAAGTATAATCTTGCAAGAATCTTCCTAAACAAAGAGCAGAACTGTGTGCATTGCACTGGTTCGTTTACCACAGAAATGTAACTGTCATAAAAGCAACACGTATATCTGATCGGTATTCAACACGTGTAATTAATGAACTGAATGCGTAACAAGAACGCTCTTTATAGTGTTGTCTAAATGCAGATTGATTCAAATCGTTTGATTTTGCCGCTTTCGTTCAGAGACAGCTCACTTGATGACGTAGTAAGTTGGATCACTGGATTTTAAAGTGGGCAAAATCTAGAATGTGATTGTATTAATTGTGTATTTAGAATAGACTAAAACATAATGGTAGCTAGAATTTGCCACACTGCAAGCATTAGTTTGTATTTAATTATTGTGGTTCAATAACACGAAATACCTAAACAGAACCATTTATCACATACTAAAACAAGCATCTAATGAATCAGTTCTAAAACCCCTTTCAAAATAAATGTTCAAATGGTTATCCACCAATCCTAATAAACAACTTGCATCGTCTAATAAAACTTCTAAGCTTCTGTAAGGCTGTAGGATTGTTTCTTATTTGGAGAGTAGCAGCTTGAATCCTATCTCGTAAATATTGTTCGTTTAGGGATTCTTTCAGTGCACAATTTGTTTGTTATAACCCAAGAACAACAAGTATATGGGGTTGAGGTCCAAGGAACGTGGAGGGCGTCATATGGGGCCTCTTCGTCCAATCCATTTATCATTATATGCTTTTTTACAAACTGTGCGATTGAACACCATCTAATTGAAGCCACATTCTAGAGAAATTCTAGTTTATATTCTAAAATCGTACTCTTATTTCACTTAGCATAAAACACAGAAGTTTTTTAACTAACGGGATATATTATTTGGTTCATGTACTTTTTTGCAAGATACGTCCTTTATTAAATGTAATCTGCGTTTTACTTATTGAACAAAAGTAAGCAAATAATTGAATGTATGGACTCAAAAATCGTTAAAATCGAGTACTTATTGTCGTTTTTGGGATACCCTGAATATTAACAGTGTTGGGTAAAATAGGAACCAAGGAAGACTAATAGACAATGGATAAATTCGACCAAAATGGGACTTTAGGCAGTTGTTTCCTCTTTGGTTACGATTTTGTTCAACTATACATTAGAGGAAGTAATACGAAGAATAATAATAGACGCTCTGATGTTCCAAAAAATACATAACTACTGTGCGCGTGCACAATATATCGAATGTGAGATTCAGTTCTAATTTATGAAACCTGGGAATCAATAGCTCATTGTATTCCTGATTCCAGCGCAACAAATCTCCTGGATACTCTTCATACTTTAAAATGATTCGATATTGTGATACTTTCAATACATTTCATACCGATAATACACTGAATACTGCATAATAATTTCGATTCTTGTTATACTTTAAATTATTCAGATATTTCGATACCATACCAATATTTTGGTTGTTTCTATTTTTTGATAGGTGCTTTTCCAATTTTATACTGATTAAATTTTTAATATTTTCATTACTTTTAACCCCTCCCTCCCCCAGTACTTTGCATGCCTATGAAGGTTCTCATACTTTAACAACATATTGATACTTTGGGCAAGTCAGGTACTTTTGAGTACTTTCGATACTGTAATACCATGACAAGGTGCTATCGACCCTCCATACCAACAATAGCAGCAAAAGTGACGATACTCTGAGTAAGTTTCGATACTCTGTCCAGCCCATTTCAATACATTAATATTTTCAATACTTTTGAATACTTTCTGTACTTCGATACCTTTGAATACTCTCGATACTTCAATACTTTTGTACATTTTCGATATTTCGATACTTTTTAATACTTTTATACTTGAATACCACAATAGCTACGTCACACACACCATTAAAGTGCTTTTGAATGAAAACTAAGCTTTGATCTAGTGGAACTCCTAAGTATCGAAATTCTTCAACAATATCGAGCCTTGTTTTGCTGATTCTGACATGAAGGTCTTTATGGGGCATTTGTTTTGGTGATTTCAATAGGTCTAGCTTCGTTTTCTTGTCGGAGACAGCTTTTTGGGATTTCACAAAATTGCAGTCTTCCGACACTGTGTGCAGTGATCTTGGGGTTAAACCAGTACTAAAATTCATAGAAGAAAGGCAACTTGCGTGGTTTGGACACTTAGTGCGGATGGGAAACACGCGTCCAGCAAAAGAGGTACGGCAGACCATGCTTGGGACAAGGACAATAGGAGGAAGACCAAGAATCACCTGGAACAAGGCAAAAGAAAAACCTGACAATGAGCAAAGCAAAAAAGTTAGCAACGGACAAGAAAAAATGGCAGGAGATAGTGCATCAGCTTACTAATTAGCACAATATACCCTACACCAATGTCTGATACTTGGGTTTTGATTATATATATATATATATATAATATATATATATATATATATATATATATATATATATATATATATATATATATATATATATATATATATATATACCGCCAAAGGTATCAATACTTTGAGTAAGTATTGATACCTGGTCCATTCCTATTGCTGGGTTGCAACCGCGTCTTCAAAGGCTTGCAAAATAACATATCTTTAAAGCTAAACTTCTTGTTAATAATTATTTACACACATTAACTTTAAATGTACCGTAGCATATAGTTCTGTGAGGCAGATTAGTAGCTGTTATGAAGGCATTTCCTACTGTGGCGCTACTTCCACGGCCAAGGAATTATCGTAACGAATTCCACCGCGTACGGCCATGCACAACATGTGCACTTAATAAACTCATAGCGCAAACGAAACCGCCTTCCTCGCCCACCGTCTTTTCATATACCATGAACAGGTTCGTTTTTCAGACGCATGCACTGCCTCACCGACGCCCGCCGCCGCCGTAGCAGCCGCTCCGACGCGGAAATGTGATCGCGGGCCCCAGGTGTCTTCGGCAGCACCGGGTTGTTGCTCAGGAGAAGCGCCGCGCGGCTATTTTCATCGATGAGTGCACCAGGTCCGCCGATTGTTCGAGCACCGCCATTGTTTGGACCGCGACCAAGTGCATCCGATGTCGACGCGCACGGTCGTCCTCGACGGAGGCTCTCCGTGGGGCTTCCGCATCCACGGGGGGAAGGACTGCCAGCAGCCGATCAGGATATCGAGGGTGAGTTTGACGAAGTCGCAGCTCTTGCGGTCGTGCTATAGTTAAAGGTGTTTTATCCCACACCAACATATTGGCAAGGTTTATGTTTGTTTTTCTCGGATTAGAGATCCTCTAGTAGACCAGTGGATTAAAATTCATAACACCACTCTTCGATTTTATAGCGTTTTACTTAGAACTACTATTAATATTAACACTAACATTTGTCTCAAGATTATTAGAATTGACTCGATATGGAGTTTTTGCAGGACCACAACTTCCCTACCTTAAGTACCTAAGACGTGGAGTTTTTTCAGTAATTGCCATCAAAATTGAGTTCTTTAATACAAATATGATATCATTGTTTGACAGCAGTGATGGGCATTTACGCGTAAATTATAATTTTCTACGTTACGCGCGTAGAAAATGTAGATAAAGCATTTTGGCGTAGATTTTGAGTAGAAAATTCTAGTAGGTACGCGATAAACCTGAATGGAAACCATTTTGTTTCTAATTTCTCTGTTTTGCTAGCTTTTTCATGTGTCGATTTCCTTTTGATAATAGTTTTCTTTGGAACATAAAAGACAAAGCATTATGTTTTCCTTCCACGACTATATTAAGTACACTCTTAAGTAGCCTATTTTCACATGATATCAAATTAGAACAGCATATTTCATATACAAGTTGATTTTTCTCCAGAAAAAGGTATCTACTGTGATCAACTATAACCTGTCACTTGCTTCTTTAGATCAATGTACCTAGTTCAGTATATATATGTAGGACAATCAAACTGACCTGCAATTAAAAACGTTTAGTGAAAGAACAAGGGTGGCATACAAATTTGGCCATTTATTTCCGTTTATAGAGAATAAAGATAATAAAAGTGCGCCAAAGTGCTTTTGGACATCACACTTAGCCTGCTTACTCAGGTCTTCTGGCTATAATTGACGTATACCCAAACAAGTTTTTGTTATTTAAACATTTATCTAGTCAAACTGAATTACAACAAAGTAGTATTTTGTTTAATTAAGAATAAATATAAAATAATTATAAAATACAAAATAATATTGGCATTTGAGGCGTTTTGAGTAGTACTGATGATGAACACCAGAACATCACTAAAAAAACTKTATATTTCTAGAATTCTGTTTGTCTACACAATGATGTTTTCTACAGTAGATTTTTAAGGTAGAATATTACATAGTTTACGCGTAGATAATGGCGTAATTTACATGGCGTATTCTACGCGCCCATCACTGTTTGACAGGCATGTACCCAAGGTTAATAAAAAAATTCCAAAGAGGTATAGTTCTAAAAACTGAAAATGAGAAAATGATTGCTACAAAGGACCCATGCTGTGGGAAGTCTTACCGACAGCTAAGAAACTGGGCAATCTCAGCTATTAGGTGTAAAAAACGATATATCTAACACACTATCTTAATAATAAATTATTGAAACGTTTGAATATACAGGAAAATCGCGAAAAAAAGCATATCTTAAAATCTAAATGGCATAATAAAGTGTTTTCCCTGAAACGTTAAAACAATATTCTGCAAATAAACTTAACATAGAAATTACTTTCAATTTTCGATGCAGGTAAAATCTAATGCTCCTGGACAAGATGGCATAAATGTATAAGTGCTTAAACTGAGTTACCCATATATTGCCAAGTATGTCACGCACATTATGTTTGGAAATTGGTTACTTTCCCTAAAATTGGAAAAGACCAATCGTCACTCTGTTACCAAAATTTGTTGATCCTAAGGATTTTAGCCCTACACTTTCTAGGGTTTTATTTAGAGAAAGTGCTTCACAATCAAATGCTAGGTTACGTGAGTACAAATGATATCTTGCCACATGCACAGTTAGGCTTCAGAAATGGACAGTTAAACAACTTCTCCTATGTACCTTTGGGACTATATTCTGTACGCTAGAGGCAAAGCCTTAAATGCAGCTTTAGTTTCGTTAGACTTATCTAAAGCATTTGATACAATCCATCATAAACTTCTTTGCGCAAAATTAAGCTATCTGGGTTTCGATGAAGTATCTGTGCAGTTTTTTTTCTTCCTACTGCATGATCGTTATCAAACAGTTCTGTATGGCAACACGTTATCAAATTCCGGACCAGTTTTGTTTGGGGTACCTAAAGGCACCACATAAGCAAGTTATTCGTATTCTGTAAAGCACAATCTAAAATTAATAATGTAATTGATTTTTTTTTCAAAGGAAAGTGGAAGGAAGGTGAATATTTGTAAATGTAAAATTTTATCACTCCTATTCCTTGCATATACTCTGCCGAATGACGTTCATTTACTACTACTATAAACGGGTCCAATCCTAACAGCAAGGTTCCTTTGTATTCATAAACAGACTTTTCATTTGCACATTTAAGGACTATACCAACACTTGTTTTCTTGACAACATATGGTTACCGTGTTATTTTGGCAAAAACCTTAAACGTAAATAACGTAGTGCATCGACTATAATGGCATTCAGGGAATTTCAGCTCCTTTTAGAACTGCTCTGTGGACAATATATTTCTGTAGCTGAAACAATGGGATAGCCGATCGCCTTAAATAAATGCCATTCGCATGCAAAGACAGATAATCCTGGATTTGGACTGTAAATCGGAATAGAGTAATTTATGCGATATGTGGATATCCTGTTATTTTACAAGCCGCTTCTGTAATAAATCTTGTATAGGGCGCAAAACGTAGGAATTCTCGAATGTAGCATAACATAACCAGAACTATATACACGTAAGAAAGCCATTCGTTGCATTGTGAACAGATTGTTATTATTAATGAGTTAACATTAGATGGCTCTAATAGAAGCCATGCTATGAATACATATTTAAATTCTAAAAACGCATTACGGGTATTTATTAGTATTGACTTTTGGAATGCTCTTTTTGCTACTACTTACTGACCATCATGATGTGCATCTGCAACATTACCCATAGCTTAGTAGGCCTGTCACAATTGAATAGCTACATTTAACGTACCAACAAAAAACATGCGGTAACTTTGTCTACATGTGTTGCTATTTATTTCCTTATCGTTAGAGCATTGTACCCATTACACGGCCATTAAAGTTTTATTTTGTAGCCGAGTCTGTGGCAACTCATTTTAAGTAGGCTGTGGTAAAGACTTCGAGGTGGTCATGGGGATTTGTAGGTTAACTCCCAGATCTACTAAACAAGCACCTTTGTAAAAAGGTGACAGATTCGGACATCTGGACAGCAACAATCGCTGTATATTTATTCAACTTTCTCATTAAATCTTGTAATTCTAATAACTATATTCGTATCCAGTGCCCTTCAATGCCGTAATATTGAAAAAATTACAGTCTTTGTAGCACCCTGTATTGCTTGTATAATTATTAAGTTTTAATTTCCTTGTTACAAATTGCTAATTTTCCAATGCTAAATTAGTCATTTTATTTTAGACGATGGAAGACGGTTACATGAGCATTTTCAGTCCCTATAAAATAATTCAAAGGAATTATATCAATGTCACCGGACTTTGCATTTGCGTTATACTGCCAAGCTTAAACCATCATAACAACAGTGACTAGATTCGTTCACAACTGAACTTTTTACGTAGCCATATCACTCATAACTACACTACAATTTATCCGTCGTTGCACTTCATGAGCACGCAAGGTGCATTCGTAATGAATACACCTATTTATAAACGCTGCATACTCTTTTCCATACTGATAAATTAATCTATTTTAAAGCAACGTGGAGCCTGGTCCTGCACGCATTTAATTCAAGCTTTTTTTTGGCCAGTACATCTCATTCGCCTTAGTTTTACCAGGTGTTTTATTGCCCTTTAGCCTCGTCCATCAAATATTAACCAGACGGTGCTTATGTTTACTACGGTTTATTAAACATGGGCTCAAAATACGGCGGCCTGTTGGCCCCTTTGCCAAAAATATTGTAGAATTTATTTACGAGTTTATTCTCACAAGAAGAACATAGGTATTCATGTCTTCTCGGTGGATGTTGTAGTGTCTAAAGTAGATTCAAATTACTAGTCTTAAAGCCTTATTCTAAAGATGTTTTTTAACCATCGACAAGTAGAGCTTGCTAAAGGGGTTTAGCCCTTTATGTCGATTAAAGGCTGCAATGTCTCGGGGCTTTTCGCTCCAACGATCATAGTGTAACTACAAAAATGTGATATAAAATACAAAGATTCAGATGTCAAATTACCAAACCTGAATTTTCTTGCTACTACGTCGTATAAATTTACAAACTGCGGTGTTTTTAACCCACGTAATGAAAATCTCTAGGCACGGGAAAACCCTCGCAGTACAATACAATAATGATTGCTGATAACAGGAATAAAAACACAATTGTGCCATATGACTTTAAAAACTTATCTTTAAATAAATTCTTATCTTGAGTCAGGTGCAAATATTAAAAAAGAGCGTTACCATTCACTAAGACTTTTTGATCAACGAGATGACCATATAAAGATTACGAAACGAATAACCAAGAAATTAATGAAAACCAAACTAGAAGACAATTAAAATAAAAGAGACATCAATTCCTCAAGAATCATCTAGCACGTAATTGTGTACTCCCTAAGCTCGTATGGCTTTATGTCCCTCCGCCTTTTTTAATCTGATTTTATTAGCCCTTAGCTTTACCAAGCTAGACAACAGACGATGTGTTTGTTTCGCCTAAGATGTGACAGAGATTGGGACAGTGGAACGCTGGCTCTTGTTACAATATAATATCCATTTGAAAGATTAAAACAGTACTATCATAGTCGCTTATCGACGACATGAACGTTACTAAAATTAATATGTGGAAAGCAATTAACATTTAATTACCATTTTACGAGCATGGAGAAAAGAAATTACAAAAACCAATGTACACTTGTGTTGTTCTAATTGATCTGAAAAAAGCTTTTTGTTATTACATTGAGTACCAGTCGATTTTATAATTCCCTAACAATATATTATCGTTTTTCCTTTATCTCGCCAAATTCTTTCAATCTTGCCTTGAAGCTTGCCTGTAACATTGACGAAAATGAATGGGATGCTGTTCTGTCATGTAAATAAATTGGAACGAGTGTTAAGAACACTGATTAATGTCGGGGTTCCTTTAAATTTGCAATGGAACGCGGAACATCGTTGCCAGATTGTAACTAAACAAAAATTCTAACAAAAAGAGAATTTAATGTTTATATAACGCTGTAGTACACGTACTGTCGAACAGTAAACAATTGAAATATAAAATATTCATTTTTTTTTATTTTCCCTATTTTAAAAAGGAAATGCAAACCATTTATGTATGTAAACAGACTACACTTTAGTGAATTTGCGAATTAACAAGCATTTTTGATTTATTTACTATAATAATGATGCTAATAAGGAAAATTTTCCTGTCTGGCACTATCTTCCGGTATTGTATACCTGCTAATTTCTTCTAGATCAAACGTCTGCGACGAATCGTGACTGTTGGATTTGAGGTAGACGTAAAGTGTTATACGTACCGATTTAGACACGGGGACGTGGATATATATAATAATACATTTCGCTGAAGCTACACTATAGTGAATAAGCAGTGGCGTATCATTTGGCAACACATATTAGCTTCAAACTGATTACCTACATTATAAAGCTACCAACTGAAAGAAATATTTTAAACATATTTTGGATGGTATTTAAGAAACGTAGCGATTCAAGAGATTTAAGTTAACTACAAGGTGATAGCTTTATGAGGAAAATAACGAATTCTTAATTATATCATATTTTCATTGCCTATTGCTCGATGTTTCTCGTTAAACATAAGGCCAGCTGTGCGTCATTTGTTCATTACTTTCTTACATGAGTGTCTAGGTGCAAAACTCACTAATTGCTAAAAATACCAATTTACAAGAATGACAAAAAATTTGAAGTGCAATTTAATTCCAGTAAACTGGGGACTGGACCCAGTACTGAAACAACTAATATCAGATGTAATCGTAGGTGTACTAACCTTGTACATATTTAAACTGGTGAAAAATTATAACAATTTACCGGCTGCGAATTGAAAATATATAGCAAATTACGTATCCTAATGTAGGAGGAAAGTAAATTCACCAAACCTTCGCTTCAATTACTCCAGCTAGTTGAAATTAACCAAAGCAACACCAATTAAAGGAACATGGCTAGCTAGGTCATTCCAGAATTTATGCAGTTCCCGTATTAGTAGACTCAAGGACAAGTCTTGTTATGCTACGCCCATGCATTACTGAACATAATCAAATGAAAATCAAATTTAGTTTAAGCACAAAAGAATTTATCAGAGATCACTTCAATTTAGGACGCGATGTAATCCTGAATTATTCAGTTAACAAACACTATCATTAATAGAAGGTCCTCAGTAGACGGAAGGAAAAATATGGTCTAGTATGGTTGGGTAGTTTAATAGTAACTTTTTCTTAAATTTTTCAAAGAGAGTTCTACCAGCACTTGTTGAAATCTTCTCAGTCCAACCAACATCTGCATGGTTCCATTAGGACTGGAGTGGCCAATGTTCATAATTATTTAAAGGGGACATTTCCTGCAAGCTAAATTGAACTCAGAGGAGCAGTTAGTTGACAGGTTGACCACTTAGTATGCCGAGTATATAAAAATCGACCAAGTTAGAAGCAATATATGATCATTTTTTTTTTGGATTTTACAGGTTTTCAAAATCGTTTGATAAGTTCCKATAGACTGTTAAAATCTATTTGTAAACCTTTCTAGCACAGAGATCTTTATAGAGTAGTCCATAAGTTGTACAAAAAAAAACTATTAGTTGGTTACGCAGTATCAAAATAAAATTTCCCAATCCTCAAGCCAACGGTTTTGTTTTATTTCAAACCAAACAGTTTATCACAACATTAATATTTTTATTAATGGACATAGACAGATAATTTAAATATTTGTCTGAACAGGTTGGTTTGCAGTAGATATTGTATATAATTTTGTTGTTGTTTAATGAAGTAGTGACACTTTATAGAGTTATTTCGAGATCTCTACGAACGATCGCAAAATTCAAACTATACTGTCAATCTTTCGGTCTAAGTTAATCAACAAAATCAACCACAGTGCGTTAGCAGCTTTCTGTATTTTAACAAAGACGTATAAATGGTAGAATTCATAAACATCATGTTTCAAAAAATTATTTAATGTCCTGGTCATATAGAAGGAACCTCTACTTTTGACACCAATGATCTATTAGTTTTTATTTTTGTGCACTCTCAATGAATACAATGCCTTTAATAATTTTATTTTTATAATAATATCTTTTCGATTTGTATTAGTGGGAAGGATAATTTTTGTATGCAATGCCACGTATAATGTCTTTATAGACTGTAATATCAATGAGATTCCTGAACCAATGTGGAATATCGTTATGTACCACAGTTCTGAAATCAAAACACATTCTACTCTGTTTACGTGCATTTTTAATTTTAAAAATTTAACATTAGATACTACTTGGTCAACCAAATAACTCAGCATGCCTATGTTACAGTTTAGAAAGATGTCCACTCTTCAGTTTAATGTTTTTCTACTTCTAGAAATAAGCACAAATATCCTTCTGACCTGGGATTTTACAATAGTTCACAAGGTTTAACGCTAGTTTAATATTTAACAATTAGATTTTTGGAGAAGCCCTCTTTCTCCTTCCCTATACTCCACCACTGTCAGCAGGCGCTCTGGCCAAACGCCTGTTTACCAGCACAATCATCGGCAAAATTACTCAGTCGCCCGCATTCCGCGTCGTAACAGCGGTCATTCAAAATTTTCAGTTTCATTTTCTGGCGCGATCTGAAGGATAGACGCCCCTCTTCAAGGACCGTTCTTCAGCGTTTAATTAAGGAAAATACACGCATGTTTTTGTTTCTGTGAGTGGCTCATTGAAGACGCCTGGTTAAAACAACGCGTTATTTGTACAGGGGGAAAGCATGTGCCGCTGAGGATATACAGGTCTGTTTTACATTTCTTGGCTTGTAGTTTGATGTGTGTTTGTTTAAATGACTATGTTGATTCCATTAGTTCCATGTGGTGCGATCACGTTGGCTTTGAGATTAGGAAATGGATGTATGAGTAGAAAGTATTTGGAATGTTTAAATCTGATGGACAAATATTTGTTTCGAGGAACAAATAATGACATTTAAGTACCAGATATACAGCAGACTGATGATCTGTTTACCATCGATTCAGTCTCGTGCCATCGATAATCCACCTGATTTTAGTATGTTTTAGAAATCAAATTAATCTGTTAGACACAAACAATTGTAGTTGTAGTAGTAGGTAATACTGTGATGCTTTAAGTTTTTTCAAATACAAAATAAGAGTGCCTTAGAAAGCGTTATTATATTATTTATTTAAAATGTATAGTCTGTTATTACAATCTTCCATTGTCCAGCACACTCTCTATTTCTTTTTTGTTTTTTTGTTATATGCGGTTTTTCTTTAGTCCAAATGATTCAATAACATGTGTTTAAAATAGCTAATTGTAACCACATCAATATATCTTTACAAAAACTAAGCCATTTTCTACAGCACTCCCGAAATCATTTAATCCGTCTGTATATTCCACTGTGACATGTCTCTCAAAGAAGAAAATCGTGACTTTTCTTCTATTTCTCTCCATAACAATTGCAGGACGTCCACTACTTTTGCCAGCAACTTATATGTTCATGGTATACAACGTCCGCTGCAATTTTTTTTAAAAGATTTTCCCTCATAAAATTTAAATATAATCGTTTTCCGAAGTCTTTCATCCTTTGGTTTTCGACGGCTTTTACATTTAGTTAATATATTTCAATCTCTTTGWTTTTTTTTGTTCTGGCATTATTTACAAGGTTTTATATTGTGGTTTAAAAAATTATTCAAAATACTAATTAAATCAATACGGTAATTATACTTTTTTACATGTGACGTGCTGGGAAACAGCATAGGTCTACAAAAGCTTGGTGACCAAGCATATAATTGTCAGGGATCGTATATAGAAGAACACAATAAAAGTTAAACACAGTTATTTATAAACTGGCAAACATTTAATATAGGAGAGCTTCTGTAGCAACAATTATTTTTAAGAGATTTTAAGGACAAACTGGGCACCACTAAAAATAGAATTAAGAGATAAAATAGCTATAGGTATCGACAATGAAATTAGAGTTTTATTAATGATTGACAAAAATTCTGCATATGGGTTTTAGTTCAAGTTATTATTATTACCCTAAAAACTAGCTTTTTGCAACTTTATTATTTTAAATAAAAGTTGCAATTGGTTTCAACAAACTACAAAGCTGTTTAGTGATATTTGTAATATTTTATTCTTTTTATTTTAATGATAGACAACAAAACTCGTCTTCACGAACTGCAAACTGATCTGTCCACTTCAAATTACATTAGATGGCCGTGGATGTCTGTAAATTTAAATAAATTAGTTATATCAAAGTCGGTGACTAGCAAAATAGAGATAACAGAAAAATAGAGCAAGATACAGCAAAGAATCAGTTTTCAAGTATAAATCAACCAACTTTTAACAGCAGTACAGTTTTATATTTCTAAGTAATTTTGTTAATAAGTTATGAATATGTCGTTTTATTATTAATGTTGTGGCCAGTTTTAAATACCAAGAAATAATTTAGTAATAGATTTTTAAGTTAACAACTAAGTGACAAGAGATTGGTATTTTCAAATAGTTTTCGAGAATGCTACTTCTTTTAAGAGGGTCAGAGCTGCAAGAATTCTGCTTAAATATTTTTAGTATTTAAAAGTAATAGCTTGGCACACATTAGGCAATGGAAAGGAGAATTGACTTGTTAATAACAAAAAAAGTTGACGATTGCTTGTTGGCATAGCCATTATGGCAAGCTAGCATTCAACATAAACTGGTTGATGTCCAAAGAAAAATATTGGCCGACCTAATTTTAAAATTTCCCGCATGCAAGCAGTAAATACTGCAAAAATAATTCCGAGTGTATTTTTAAGCTTCGCCAGTGCTTCACGTACGTAGTTAATATCGTGTATTATTAGACAAAAAAAAAGTTGTGGCTACAGATTCAATTACCTACTTGTGTCGCAGGTACTGCGAGCAAATTAATACAATCGTTTTAGGTATACACCTATTCGCTCCTTTTTTGCATTCAGCGGTGGGCGTGTTTTCTATTTATTATCTGTAAGTGATTGCAATTAGTGTCTATTCATGCAATGTGCGTACCAGAGATGTGGGCGATACAGCCATAATTTAACAATTGCAGTTACTTGCTAACATTATCTAGATTCTGTAATAGGAATAAATAAGTTACACCTATTTTCTTTTTACATAAAGGACTACATATGTGTTGCTACATTTCAGTAATTTAGTTTCAAAGATAACCTAATAATATCACCAAACATTATTTAACTCTAGACGACATTCTAATATTTTGAGTGCAGTTATATTACAAATAGTGACCTGATAAACACAGTGATGATGACTAAAAATGAACATCCATAGAATCAAAACTAGATTATCAATATAGCAAGTAAATATTTTATAACCACCACTTTAGCGGATTAAACAATTGTGTTTTTTTTCAAAATGGCAGATAAAATATACACTATAACGATTCGCAAAGTCGAAAGGTGTAAAATTAATAAAACTGCTGTAGGTGGTCTGTAAGACATAACATACTGGAACGTTATTGTTATATACAGCAGTAAGTATAATCAATCCTGCAAGTACTTTTGTTTATAACACAAGGGCATGCGATAAATTCCGCGACGCCATAACCTGAGGAAATAATAATACTTTGTATGTTCACGACGTGACACGTGGCACAAACCTTCAGATGCCTTTGAAATAGGCGTAATTAATCACCCCTGAAAGTCCTCACGCACAGAGCTAAAAGGCGCTAACAATGCACAAGTATTACAATGAGCCAGGAAATTACAACTTTACATGGACGACAGAGAAGCAACGATTTGACAAAAATAAGCAGCTTAAGAACATTATAGTTTATCGATGTATCATCATGGTAAAGCTAATGATTTTAGTGCATATAAATCATCGTACTTATGCAGGGGTGTATGTTGATTTGACAGTGTAATTAGAACTTCTGACATTCTCGTTAAAAATATCAGCATATTATACACATCACACGTTACTGAGTTTATATCAGAGTTATATGTATACAGGTTTACACATATATAAAATTTTTAATAAGAGATCACATCAGCGAACAGTACTCAATTTTTGTTTGTACTAGACTAATATACAATTATAGTAAACTCTGATTAGGATTACTAAAACCTTTACAGATGCAGGATAGAAAGCCAAAGCTTTTATAGGTATAAATAATCAAAAGCACTTTGTATAATATGTTCAGCAAATACAAGTCAAGATTCAAATAATACATAAATTCCGATCAATGTCACGTGTAGCATTACTGTACAGAGCGTTTTTTTTTCAAAAATGTAACATGTATTCAAAAATAAACCATTCGTCTGTATTATTTATGTTCTGTTGAAATATTTTAAGGTCTTCAGCAAACAATCATATGAGGGCAATCATTAACGTAAATCAAGAAAGGCAAAGGACCCAAATGTAATCCTTGGACAACGTGGAGCATACTTTCTGACAGGAAACCATTTTATATAAATTATTGAGCAAACCCAACAAAGTTTGTTGGTGATAATAAAAAAGGCTACTCTATCACATGTCTTCTGAATATCCCTATATATGACTTCCACCTGACCATGGTTGTCGATATTCCCAGACACGTATTGTGTAAAGACTGTCAAGTTACTCAGTGTAGATCTGCTGCTCATGGAGCAATGCTGAGCATAGGTATTTGCATAATGTGCTTTGAAATACAGAAAAATTACTCAGGATAGAAATAGGCCTATAGTTACGAATGTAAGAGGAATCTCCACTGGTCAGACCATTGCTTCTTTCCAGGTTGAATAAGGAAATACTGAAGATAACAATATTAAATTAAACAGATGTGTCAGCGTCTCATTTAAAATAAAAACCCAACCACCAGCAAAAGCTTTATTTGGTAAAGATTTTAAGGCAACAAAAACATCATCTTCGACTGTATCTGAAAATTTATTGGGAATACTGTAAGGAGTAGCATACCTCCTACAATAACAATTATCTACAAGCAAAATGGTTGATAATTATGTAGTGCAATTGCTCTAAAAGCTGCATCCCAGAACACTTGTTGTCAACGACTTGGAAAAAAATTTGAACGCAGTCTTAGTAGTAGAGCTTTAGGAAGTACTTTCCTTCCTCCAGCACGCCACTCTGCAATAAGCCCACAGTGGGTGGTTATCCCGGTAATGGGTGCAGATGAAATAGTATCTGGTGCGCCACAGGCTTGGCAGTGCCCAGCCGACTGTGAGTTTATATAACCCAAGTCACACTTTGGTTATTAGTCACTCGCAACAGCACATGGTCCCTCTCAAAGGCGTTCTCCGCTTCCTCATTAACGGTTTGACCCCTTCGAGCGCGGGTGCTGGTTTACTAGACGGTTTACATGCGGGTGGATCGTTAACTAGATAAATGGCGCATCTCCGCGAGCGATCGTGAGTAAAGTAGTTTTTTTGCGAAGAAGTCTTGTGCGACTTGCCACTGCTTCGAGGTGGATTAATTTTGACCTGATATTGCAGAACTAGAAGGCTAAGGGTTAAGTGGCTTCTGTACGTATACATTTTCAATATTCCAAGTAACGCATGAAGTTTTAATAAGAATTGATATTTTAAATTTACTCTTGTTATAATGTAATAAGTGATACTGCACCTACATAAAGTTAGCTGTATTTATTAATGGCAACAAACATTAACTTAAAATATGAAAAACGGCAATGATAATACAAGATGTACTTGCCTACAGATGTGATCTATACTCAGAGATCTAGAATGTACCAAAAATAGAATAAACAATAGGAACAATAATAATGTGGTCTTAACTTGCTTTAGTATTGCAATTTTACCAAGTCAGCTTTTGCTAACTGTAGCATTACTTTAGACTGGAGCATTTGTTGAATATCAACAATTCCAAAAAAAATGGCAAAAACGCAATCGATGTCATAGACATAAAGTTATCATCTGTAGATTTATAATTCTTTCAGTTTTACTGAAATTTACACATGATAATTTTTGGTCTCTTGAGTTGCTTGAACGATGGTCAAACAAGTTATACATATGTAAATTGTTTTGAGGTGAACATGCGATCTGCTTTACTAAAATATGGTTTAGGAGATCTAAATCCGACATAGCTAAGAAAACAGGCATAAATCTTCTTTCCGGAACAATAAACAAGCAGTACTTTGATATATGAGTTTATTTTTCTAACAATCAGATATGTTCTTTCCATTCTAACGTTTGTATAAAAACTGAGAGAATGTTATCCCAAGTTACACTCAAACAAATGCAATTAGCTGAAATTTYACTACAGTTTGATATAGCATGAAGCGAAAATGAAGTGGGACAACACGTATCCTATTTGATGAAACTTGAATGTAAGCCTTGTGGATAAATTGGATTTGGTAAGCTTACAAAGCTGTCGTACCACGCCAAGATCATTCGCAAGGCTACTTAACTTAAAATACATTATTTTAAATGAATGTAGGCAGTATTTCACGGACTGCGTAAAATAGCATGTATGAAAAACAAAGGAACCTGCTTAATCAGTTTTAGGAGAAGGTGTATAGGTAATTATGAATAAACGACTTCAATTTGGCACGTTGTCAGAACAAACTTCTAGAGAAATGTGTGCTATTTCCAAGGCTTATAAAGAAACAGTCCATTGTACGTAAAATGTATTCCTCTCCATCGCAATATTCTTCTTTCACTTCACATGGGTCCTCTTCTGGGCCGGGTTGAACTGCTAAGTGAACTAAATTAACGGCTATCTCGGTTAAATGCGATAATAGAAAAATGCATCGTTCCCATCACGGCAAATTACCGAACTATTTTCCACTTGTGGCGGTTTATCGGACGAGTGGCTGTTAAAACCACGTGGTAGTCTTTAAATACCACCCACTTGAGCAGAGTGATTTTGAAATATAAGTACGGCTTTAAGTTTAATTGCAATACGTACGTTATTATTACGCTTCGGTCACGCAATATGTAATGGAATTAAATGTGAGGATGATTATGTCTTGGTTGTAAAAAAAGACAAGACGAGTCAATTTTATACCTCGTACTAAATTCATTTTTAAATCAGTTCAATGATGCTAGTTTTTTCAGCACACCGAATATGGCAAGTTATTTGCTTTTGAGATTCTTGAAACAACATCTGACCGATTGTTATACATAAAGAAAACGTAAAGTATTCCTTGATGACAGCCAGTTTATTTTTACAGTATATCTTTAATTTCTTTTGGGTATTGGATCTACTCTTTTCTTCCTATCGCCGATTATCCTGCTTCTCTCGTTTTATACATCTTTTAGGTATTTTTTCATTGATTACTTTCATTTGTATTTTTGAACTCGGCAGGGGAAGGCTTTTTACCTGACGAATCAAATAAGTCGATTCATGCAGTAGTAGTAGTAGTAGTAGTATTCAGCCAACCAAGGGCATCAAGTCTTAACTCGTCCATACCGCTTAATTCCGATTATCAGACACAATACTGTACCCCTTGAACTTCAGTTTTAATTCTATATAAGGTCCATAAGCTGTACTCTTCCGATTGTTTTATGCAGATAAAAACCATAAATATTAGAAAGCTTTCTCCTCCTCATATAATTATTTAAAAGAAGATTGAGGAATTACTATGTATGGACAAGAACCATGGGGTTCAAAGGGTTAAATAATGGCATGATAAGTGAAATTAAGAAGACTAGTATTATAGCTATGCTGTGAACGGAAGCCAGATTAGGTTTTAAACAGAATGTTTTTTTGACTGCAGATAGGATCGAATCTGAGTATTTTAGGAAACTAATTTTTGGAATAGGAGTGATTACAGCTGCTTTTCGGATATTTGGAAAAGCTCCTATATTTAAACAATAGTTGATTACGTAGATAACATAAAGAAAAATAAACGACAACATATCATATCATATATATCATGGGAATATTTAAATCATCTTCATCCACAGCCTTGGTCGAGATATTTATCAACTTTATGACCACGGTATCATCGATTGCAATAAAATTGAATTCATTATTTTGTGATGTTATTCTCATATTGACTTATAAAGTGCCGATTTTATTAACAATCAAAGAATTAGCATCGAGTCCGGTGAAGTAGTCATTGAGGAAGCTGGCACTCTTACGATACAGATCGAATTTCTTCAAGGCAGTCTAAAGGTTACAACGTTTTAATTCTTGTTCAAATAGCAATGTTTTTAGCGTGACTGGTCAAGATACGGTGTTGTTTATAATATCCCCATTGTATTAGAGTTTTTAAAAGCTTTTACTTTCGGAAGGCCTCGCCACATAAATGCATCAGTGATCTTACATTAGGTGCTTTCCTTCCTCTGGTTCTATCTGGAAAAGAAAAAACTATTACTTTCGATCATTTTCTTGCACAAACACATTGAAACAGACTTGGACCATCGTAACTGATGTAGTTCCTATTTCTATCGGCATTTGCACATCACAAAGTGGGGCAAATGCACACACTTCATTTATTTTACAGAGGCTCATTTGCTAGAAACAGGCTGTGTTATTATCGTCGACCTGGCAGCGATTCAAGAAAAATACCCTTTTGTTGTCACGCTGGCCGTTTTCGCCGTTCCTGTCTGCAATTACACTGACGGTATGTCGATGGCATGACCTGTGCGAACTTGTGTTTCATCCGGGCATTATTTATACCTATCCTGAAAGGACGAAAGCCACTCGAGCGGTCTCTAGGCTGGGGCCTGTGTTCGCTCAAGATTATTATGGATGCGTCCACTGCAATTTTCTTTGACAGGCGGAATTCGTGGGAAGAGGATTGCCAAGAGGTTTTAAATTTATCATCATACATAAGAGCTTGAGAAGGGGGTATCACGAAGAATTACAACACAAAAGCAATGTAAGAAGTATTAAGTTGACTATAAATGATGAGAGGAGGGAATACCAAAGGCTCTAGAATATAATATAACCATTACGTTTCTTATACTTGCTTGTCTTAGCTTACTACTTACAAATATGTACCAAGCCCAAATGCAATGAAATTAATAAATCATCAACAATCTAGAGAACCTGTCCGTTTTTTTTTTCGAAGGAAGATGACATTTTTTCAGTGTTTATTACTTGAAGAAATCCGAAACAAAAAGGGCATCCTAAACATATCTGCTCGAAAGCATGACATTATCTGAAAAGGGAGGATAATTTCCACAACTTTTATTGTGTGAAATTGAAAGCAGCGACATTAAAAGACAAAAAACCGCCAAAATCGTTTCCGCCATATGCTGTCATTTTCAAAGAGCATAAAAAATTATACTGTAATAAATGATTATTTATAGTTAAAACGATCATATTTATTTCCAAGCTACCACCATTGAAACGGGTCAGCGTTTCATACGTAGAATTTATAAGAAAACTTCATTGATAAAAATTTAATGAACTTAGGATGGGTGATCATGACTGGTCCTTTGCTTTTGTACAAAATTAGCACTCCAATATTCCCGGTATTGCTGAAAAAAAGTCATTCAAGTAACTCAATATATCATTTTGGAAAAATACAGAATACCGTCGTTTAATACAGATCCGAAAGTTTAGAAAAAAAGTTAGATCATGAGAAAAATCCAACAATAAACCTATTACGTATTCATCAACAGATATTGAAGCCAAAATGTCCATGAAATTGAGATTCCCTTACAATGTTTTGGAAAAATAGCTAACTTTTACATTTTTGTGACTAAACCCATTACAAAATGCCATACTAGGTTAAAATTTTTTGCTTAATTCCTTTTTTAAATTAATAGAAATTCATATGGTAAACAGCACTGCAGAAACAACGGAAGTATTAATGAAAATATTTCCTGTAGGTTCTGACTCTGCTATATGCACAATTTAAAATATCTTACATATTATTTAGAACTATAACAACGTTAATAAAATATAAAATATCTACATAAGAAAGTTGACTTCATCGTTATATAAAACCATTTCGTGTGAAAGCAATATCAGAAACGTTCTCAAGTTGACGTACTGTCTCAAATACCTTTTTTATGCGTGGGTGAATACTTTCAGCGTTCATAGTATCAGTATGGTTTGCCCAAGGTCCATAAAATAATGTCACCTCAAGGTCTGTATCTAATTTAACCATAATGCAAAGCTTTAATCTCAATAATTTCGAATCCTAAATACCTACATATTTCGACAACTAAACTGCCATCTTCAGTAGAGTGAAGAACTTCCTAAAATGTCGGCTTAACCGAAGAATATTCTCCTCACCAGATACGTATTTAGCCCATCTAAATTATTGTGGTTGGGGTATTTCATTATAGTTAAATTAGAATTAAAAAAACACTTTAGTTTATTTAAGATATGTAGTCAATACCATTGACAGTATGTTATCAAAATTTTGTACTAACCATTTAAAACTTTCTGTAGGAAAAACCAATAGTTGCATAAACAATTTTTCACCCTCTATTAAAGTTATAAATGGATATGGTTACAGAATTAAAAATAGTTGGTCAATTTATAATAAGCATTGAATTTGCCTTAAGTGCAAGGCCTGAAAAGAGGATACATACGTAGAAAGCAATTTAATATTTTAACATAGTGGATAGTGGACATTGTGAGTTGGGTGATATTTGAAAATTTGGTTGCACTAGAGTTTCTATTTCTAACAAAAACTACCAGTGTATTGGAACGGTCAGATCAATAATTTTCGTCAGTGTTTGGATAGCGACAGCTTTTTCTTTAAGCCAGTTTCTTCAACTCAACAACAATTGCAACCACCGAACCAATACCTTAATGACACCACCTACAGCTACAGCGGTCGCACTTAACCACATGTAAACAGAGTAACACAAGAACAAGGTGGGTGGAGGAAGCAAAGTATCGAATAACCCCTGCGCTATCGGCGCTGGCCTTATGGCCATTCGTAATTTTAACACAAGCGTGTAACATCCCGGGGTGGTTGGCTTGATTCATTACCTAGAAGGCGTTTTTTTACCTGTGCGGAGAACCCGTGCAGCACGCTTGGAATACCGAACGATTTTGTGAATATTAGACTGCGAAGAATACTAATGGGATGAAAGGAATTCACGTAGGACTGTTACATGGTTTCTTGTTAGCCAGGGCTTCGAGACAGTGAAAAGTTTGCTTGTGACCGTATGAGGCATTATTTTTGTTTGTTCAGTGAAAATTGGTAGCTTTCCGGAAAATGTTGAAGTTTTGTTCGCCCTATGGACGCAGAAGGAATTTCGAAGTACGTATAAGTGGATGAGAATTATTTTAAGTGCTTTGCAGCAATAACCTTTAAACTTTTTTTAAAACTAGCAACTGAAGAATGACTAATTTTTGCTTCAAYTTATTTACGTACGTAAGTTAATCTACATAAATGTAAGGCTGCTTTAAAGATTGTAAAGTTTTTTCATTATTTAACAAAATACTTAAAGAACTGCAACAGAGGCTTGTAAAGAAATGCTCTTCTATTCTTCTATTATTCAAAGTTACAACTGTGTAGTAGTTGCATGGTAATCATTACCTCTGGGTGAATAAGGACCACTTGTTAAAAAAGACATTAATTTTTGAAATTTTCTTTCAACACATCTTCATTCGGTAAATGGGAAACCA
This sequence comes from Rhyzopertha dominica, assembly GCA_025024175.1. NCBI lineage: Eukaryota > Metazoa > Arthropoda > Insecta > Coleoptera > Bostrichidae > Rhyzopertha > Rhyzopertha dominica. The sequence continues at coordinate 81,947,129 of QCXZ01000137.1, read as the reverse complement.
TTCTTAAACACACTATAATGTAGATAAGATATACATGTACGCAGATCACCAAAATCACCGTATAATTTCTGTACATAATATATTTTTAAATTAATATATAAAGATATACTTACAGGCCTACATGTTTATTTAATTCAGTAGAAGCCCTCTTTACCAGATGTACATTATGTTTATAGCATAACAAGTAACAATATTTTGAGCAGCACTTGTACTTACCAACTTATGTTTCCACCGTTTGATTTAATACATTTACGTTATATTGTTTATTAAATATTTATTTCATTTAGTATTCATAGCTTTTACAGTGTTATACTCAAATATAAACGCAAATTTAAGTTTTACAAATGCATTCGTCGTTTATTTACAATTTTACATAATACCTTCACCAAATTTGAAAAAGTGGCTGGAAATTTTTTTACTTATTAAGATGAAAAACGGAAGTTTATATTTTTGAAAGGCACAAAAGTATTCTTTTCTAAACTAAGCTTTCTATTAAGAAGAACACAAGATTGGTTTGTAATACAAAAATTAATTATGTTATTTGATTCTGCGTAAAAAAATCTGTATGGGCGCTACGGAGCCCTTCGGAAAATTGTTCGCTTTAACTCAAGTGTATCTCAAAAAAGTAGAACAGGGTCGCGAAACCCTCATCGCTCTAGCTTTAGTAATAACCGATATACCCCATAAAAATATCGAAAATGGGAAACATTTATTACAATATGTGCATACTCTMCAAATTAATTAGCAACTTTGAAAGTAGAACACAGGTATAAATCAGTCCGCTTAGCCAGCGAGTGGACGAGTCGTACGTTCTCGGTTCTCCTCGTAGTGACTTAAGTCACACACGCGTATAGGCAACTTTTCCAACCGACCGATGGTGTATGCTTTGTTGCAGGTTAATCCTGGAAGCAAAGCGGCGTCAAGAGGCATCAGAGAAGGGGACCTGGTGACGTCCATCAATGGTCAGCCGACGAGAGAGCTAACGAACGCGGAAGCCCACGCTGTGTTGAAAAATGCTGGCGAGACACTGCAATTAGGGCTTAACGAGTAAGTGAGCCCGTTAATTAGGCATGCGGCAAGTGAAGTCTCAATAAGCTTAGCAGATGAGCATCTCCTACAATGATATGGCTATTACCATTTTACCCCACAAAAATATTTGCTTGTAAAAGGCAAAGAAAATCTAAAGAAGTTAAACTATTAAATCGTCATTAAAATTTTGACTCGTGTACTCTCCTAGAGACACAACATTTTAATTAAACATGCAGCTCACACATTTAAATTACTTGTTTGAAAATTGTATCATTATTAATTGTATTATTAGAAAGTCGGCTTTAGAATTACTTTAGACTGGACTAAGCACTTACCGAACATCATCAATTCCAAAACGTATAACAAAAAACGCGTCTAGTATCAGTAAACAAAGATTTATCATCTGTAGACTCTCAGAATTGTTCGAGTGTCACTTGAATCTACAAATAATAACATTTTGTCTGTTCATAGGTAGTAGTCATCTCTTTGTTGTTGTTGAAACTGTCTTTTTAATTCACGATACGCATTCAACAGGTGGTTACTGCAGTCGGAAAGAACATAGTACTATCAGGTTTAACCCACATTACTGCCTCGAACAATTTTTCTGGATATCAGATGGATCGCTTAGGTGTATCAAATTGTAAACTGATTGATCACGCTTTGAACATTTGCTTGCCTACTTCCTTGTATAATTTATTTAAATGTCATTTTATGCACATGTAAAATAACCATTTTTCCAGTCGTGTCCACTATTTTTAGTAAATATTTTTTATCACTCTTAAAATTAAAATTCAGTTGTCATATCTAGCTCTGTTAATTAAGTTTTCCTCGGAGTAAAAACCTACACATACCAGGTAGGATACCTTTCGATCTAAATAAGATCGGTCCTACAATTATGGCAATATTACCGCGGACATTTTACGCACATGTAAATAAAGACAAAGCCTCGCCCTATTACATCAAGCCCAATCAGACTACCGTGTACTCACTCATCCATAAATCCTTCCATTTTAAAGCGATCACAATGCATGTGTAATAATCGCCCCTAATAAAATCTGACACTATTAGGAATTACTACGCATCGCACATTTCCATTACACATAACTTCTACTGGCTCCATACTTAACTTATACATTTCGTACAAAATAATTCATACTACTGCTAAAAGTCAGGACACTTGCTAAATGCGTACTTTTAATTTAAGTATCTTTGCAGAAATGTAGAAGGCTCCCCGAAACGCAGGCAACACAGGACTCTTCACAAAGAGGAAAGGCATTCGGAAACGATTAAACGTGAGTAATAATATTATTCTGTCATTTGGATTGCTTGATGGTTTCCTTTATTACAAATTGTTTAATTTGCCAATGAGGTTTTATTGCAATCTGAATGTTATTCGAAATGTGGTGTAAAAAATCTGTTTGTCCAAAAAATTCTTTGCTGGTCTGTTTTGATGTTTCGAACCTTTTCACGCATCTGTCTCCTTGGAAGTTCTAATTTTTTTTGGAAAATAAGATAGAAACTTCATCCCTCTCTACTATAGAAAAATGGAATTCATACATATCGTTTTTTACAAGTATATTGAGAGGGTGAGGAGGCAACTTAAATATCTGGCTTTAATACATGTTTACACTTTACACACACAATTCTATAAATAAAGTAAAACAAAGAAAATACAAAGCTATTCAATGTTAAAGTGATTCGGAGAATGTTAGGCAAACGAAAATGCTCGTGAACCTAAAATATCAAGCACTAAAAACAAAACCGTTCAAAATATGTTTTCCAGACATCAATAAAGCTTTGCATAATGTGGATAAAATAGGACCTGAAAAGCAATATACATGGTATTAGTTTTTATATTCGCGTCTCCGCAGGATTCAATCTCAAATCCTGAAAAGGGCGAATTCAACTGAAGACTTGGAGCAGAGGCATATCATCCATGTTTATCACCGCGAACTTTAATGCCTTTGCGACATTTACGATGTCTGCTCTTAATCCGGCCGTACACCTTTTAATATAGGTCACAGTGCCATTTCAACCTGCACGTTAAATATGCAACGAACTTGCAACCCTATTAGCAAGCTTCATCGATTTTGACATGTATGCGGACTAATTAAATACCTAGGCAAATGTCAAATTAAGCAACGTCAAATAAAATTTGGAGCTATTAACTTCTTGGCAGTATTTCTACTTTTTTGAAACATTTAAAAACTATCTTGAGTTAATATCTTTACAAAGAAATATTACTCTCTATTATTTTAAAAGTTTTCGGTTAATGGAAACGCGTTTAGCTATGGAAAAGCTTCTTTCAATATATATTGATACAAGCTTTTGCCATTCCATCCAAGTTTATTACTTATATTAAGAACCTTTTGCAGTAAATGTTCGAATAGTGGTTAGTTCGTTTTGAAGTTTTCTAGTACCTAACTATACTTATATAAATACATGGTCACAATGTATTATTACAATTAATTTGCAATAATTACAATATATTAACTGCAACTATCCTAAATTTAGTTTGTTATACTTCATCAAAAACAAGATAAATGAAATACCGAATGTTGCAATTGTTAATTACTGTTAAAGAAATAATAAGAATAATATAAAGAATTAACATTCAATTCATCAGTGGTTTTTAAAAAAAAAACAAAAAACCATTTTATCATGTGTATATGCGCAGACATTTGCTCTAAACACATTTAATTAGACAATTAGGAATATTGAGAAATGCGAATATAATTTGTTTCATTTTTTCACACAGGATCTACATTTTCATCGACAACGTATACCTCCTCATCTAACGAACAACCTGCAAAGCCTCCGGTAACGAAAACGAAAGAACTGTCGAAAGATATCGGTAAGTACACAGCGAATAGGAAATTACGATGTACCGCTTTTCATACCTTAATAAAATATAATGATAAAATAGAATGAAAGAATATGATTTAGGTTTTAATTATAAGAGGTGTTTTTAAGGTATTAATACAAGATCTCTGGTAGTCCCTGCCACAAAAATGCCTTTGTTTGGTAAATACATTAACATCTCAAAATTATATACAATAATTTAGTAATAGTAGGTATATGTAAAAACAACAACAAAAATAAAAGATGAGCGAAATGATAACTAGCTTTGAATATAAACGGATAACGTTGTCAAAGTTTGAAGCCTTGCCTAAAGTGCATAAACAAACGTTATCTATTAGACCTATTCTTTTTTCTTCTAGAAGTTTTCAATAATATACATCCATTATACAATTTACTATTGTCATCTTATCCTTTGGCTTTTATTAATAAGTGTATTCATTCTTTTGATGCATGCAGATTATATATTATATCTTTAAATCAAAATAGTGTGAACAACACTTACCCACACTTAAGTTAATTTCTAATTTACCTTACCAAAAAATCGCTAACATCTTTAGGGATATACAAAGTATTATATTTTCCAATCGTTCCTTAGTTAAAGCTCTCCTTCTGTTTTCTCTAAGATCAAAGATAAAGTTCCGAACAGTTTAAAGTCATATAATAATGTCAAAAATGTTTGTTCTGAACCAAATTTAATCAAAAGATCATTTTAATAAGAAATCGGTATAGAAAATTTATCAAAAATTTATACTTATTTTGTTCATACCAACTATTTGTCTCGTCTTTTTGTCCCTTTTATTATTCATCGGATGATCCTGAAGATGTTACAACATACTAATAGGTATAAATTCTAACGTCATCTTAATGTAAGTTTAAGATATGGTCTTAAAATATATCTTTGCAAGTTGCGTATTTTGTAGCGTCCTGAAGGATTGAAATATTCCGAAAGCTTGATTGGCTTGTTTCATTAACCTGCTGTCTGCTTCTCCCTTAACTTTCAACGTAGAAAGAGCGTTTACCCTCTACATCGTAATTTAGTTTTAACCTTATGCATCCACTGCGTGGATTCCTGATACTGACTACAAAATCAAGAAAAGGTTAAGAATTATTTAAGATTACGATACACCTGTCCATAAAGTCACTCAAGTAGGGGAAGGTTTGGACCCAATCATCACGTTATGTTTAATTTGAGCTTGGTTAAAGTTGTAAAGAGTTTCTTATGTTGCTTTCAATTGATTGAGGAAGTGCAAACAATGTTGTGCGTATTAATAGTGACAGCAAGACTGTTCCATAAAAGCTCGCTTCCATATCTTTCCACGCCTACCCATACCCGAGGACATAACTGAATCACCCAATCCTTTAATGCTTCATAAACTTCAAAACAACCGGGACAACACTCATTGTGTTTCCTCGAGGTGTGTCGGGCTAAAGACAACAATCTCCCAAGCACACGATATATTCTGCGTTCCTCCTTTCCCGGTCCGAGTCTCGATTCGTCCTTCTCTGTCTTCGCGCCGCGCGAATCGAACATGCAATCGTAATTCAGAATACGCCTAGGTAATTACACGATACGATAACAGTTTGTTTTTGTGTAATAACTTGTGAAATGAAATTGCCGTGGCTGATTTGCGTCAGTCGTTCGAAAGCGTCGGACAAACGAGGAAAGCGCGCGGGTAAACGCAGCCGGCTGGTGAAGTTCCTTCGGAAGCTCAGTGGAAGAGGAAGCAGGGTTGGGAATGATTTGGGAAGGCAAGAAGCCGGTACGTGGTTCAAAAGATTTATTTTGAAGAAGCCTGTTGGGGCAGGTAGATTAAACTTTTGCTGTCCAAAAGGTCGTACTCCATCTTGAAGAGCTGAAGACCAAACAAAATACGAAATTTTAGAACTATTTTTCAGATTTTGGCTGCAGGAAATCTTGTTCTTACTAAAAATTAAACAGCATAAAATTTTGTGTTTAGCCTTCTATATATTCGTGGAATGTATTTTACGTAGAATCTTTGAATACGAGAATGAAAGATTCCTTCCATTTTTAAGGTACAGTCGTGGAAACAAGAGCACAGTCCACTTTTCACTCAAGTTAGTGGAAATTGCCGATTTTCACGATCGATCGTGGCTGAACGACTAAACCAATTTAATGCTTAATTTTGGTAAGGTCAAGATTTTCTGTGGGTTGCGTCATTTTCTAGTTTGGAGAGAGCAACCTTAAGAAATGCTGAAAAAATGTTTTTTAGTTCTATAAGCTTAGCACCGATCAGAAATCCACGCAAACCCATAATATAACACTTGTTTGGGATGCTTAAAGTTCATTAAAAACAATTTTGTACGAGTTTTTTGACAGCAATAGGTTATGTAACCAAGAACTAATGCACATGTACGTAATAGCGAATTGATAAACTGAAAGAAAAACAAAGAAGTACCTGTATTTTTAAAGCAGCATTTAGAAGCTACTATCAAGCCAATATTTTACCTAAACATTATAGGCTTAGCTAAATTATTTTATCTATGCCAAATATCGCCATGAAACGTTAATGCGAGCACCTGTTCAAGTCGCATAAAAACATGAGTGCAAAAAATAATGTAAAAACAAGTGTTAATTATTTAGAATCTTTTTCTGAGACAGTCAAGTATATTATTTAAATCACATTGCATACATACAGCTTTTAATAGATTTTTTATGTACAAATTACGTAACTTTTCGATCACTATATAGGCTTTTCTGGATAATTAGAAAGGTTGTTTGAAAAGCATACTATTTGTAAGTTAAGATTGTATACAATAAATAATAAATAAATGTCTGCAATATTGTTGGATTAAGAAGGTATTGTTACATATTTAAATTAGAGTAGCTTTGTTAGCCTCAGTCTACGGAAAACTGATTTGTAGATACTGCTTTATATTGCTATTAGAAAACCTTAATTATGATTAAATGTATACTCTCATGTAGATAGTATTTTATATCCGGGTATATGTCATATGCATATGTGCATGGAAACGTAAACATAGAAGCAATATGTTTATTACACATTAATTTCAGTAAGTTTACCCAGCAAATAATAATTACAAACTGCGTAAATATTGAACACTTAATCCATTCTAAGAATAGATAACTATATTGGATTAAACACTTGCGTTACGTTTGAAAACATTCTTGGCTAGTGTGTGGTTTAATCTGAGGCAATTATAAAAGAAGATTTTTTTGAATGAGAGAGAAAAGAATGCAGATTTGCATTGTATTATTAATTATGATTCCTTTATGGAACCCATTAAATATGTAGTAAACTGCATAACTATGCCGTCTGTACCACAATCGACAAAAAACAGATGCGTTTCATTACTGTTAAAGCTACTCAATGCTGTGTAGGTCTAGTGTATGTACACAATATGCCATAGAACTATATTTGCATATATACCAAAGATAAATATAATATAATTATCTTATTCTTGCGTACGCATTTATAAACTGCGTTGTTTATTCCTTTGGATACAGATCCTATAGTTCAAGGTTGTTCTTCCTTCCACATGTCGACTTCTTTGAAGATTCTGACAAAGACTTTATTACAAACGTATATATGCAAAATTCAAATAGAGAATAATTTGAGAAATAACAGAAAACATCAAATCATTAATAGTTTCAAAGATAAGAATTGCTTTTATCTGAAAGCTCGCAAGAGAAATAAAATTGTGATACTGGATAAATCAGACTATCACGTTTCCAACAAAGCATGGTATTTTTATTTCAAAATTGGCCATCTCCGATTGAGTGCATTTTAAAACAGGCCATGTCCTTTGCGAATTTTCAAACGGGGCCATCTCCGAACTAAATTAGTGGTTTTTTCTCTAAGTCAAATACAATTTCATTGTTAGGACAAAATTCTGAAATAATAACGATAGCATATAAAGTATCAAAAGCAATTTTTTCTGATTCACTATCAGTCAGGTATAAACCTAATTTATGTATCCCACGTCAACAGTTCTCATAACAGCATTAAAGCAAGCACCATGTGCTGTAAATATCAATCCCGACATACCACTATAAAGCACAGCTTTTATGTTTTGATGAAATAGATATAGCACCGATAAAGCGGTGTGCAGAAGACACACCCTGCAGTATATCACCGGCTGCACTAAACGAAATTAAAATAGGATGCACACTGCATGTCAGTCGTACATTAGATACGGATAACTGCTTTTCCATTAAATCTAGTCGGCTACTTTGAATGCGAGGAGGGTGCATTTAATTTCGGAGTAATGTTGTGGAATTCAAGTGAATATCCAAAATGATGCGCCATCTTCGCATGCAGAGGATTTGTTGATGTGTCGTAATTGTTTGTAATGAAATGGAAACACGGTCAATTATAAACAATGACGGCAACGCTATTCCTCCTGTTAAATCAAGCGTGAATACATATAGGAAGTAGCCGTCAAATACACGCATGTTTGGACTACATCCGGATTGATTATTGTTGTCTTCACATAATGCTTGAGGTTTACACATCATCATCATCACGCTTTTGTTGACCGATGTGGAACTGTGTAACATGCTGAAAGCATAGGTAAATTTGCTAGACTTTATAGTCGTTTTTTTTGCAACGCAGCTACATGTTTTCATGCTGAATAAGATTTTGCAACTCTAAAAGCGAAAAAAGCGGTAGCTACCCAAAATAAGAATTGCCGCATTGATACTAACTTATCATGGCAGATTCTTTGTAAATGCACTGAAGAACGTTAGTAAAGGCGAAACAGATCTATATCTATGTAACTAATTGCAGTGCAGACAACATAGTATTGTAAACATACATTAAATATATCTCCCACATTTTCAATAAAAATGATAAAAATATTTCAAGTATTTACTATTGCTATCATTATTTTTAAATCCGATTAATCAACAAAATTTCTCGTTATTACTTTAAAAGCAAAGTTTGACAGACAGAGCATTAAGCTTGGTGTATCCTAAATTTAATCTAAATTTTATCTATCGCTATAATACACGGATTAAATAATTTTTATTACTGGGTTCAGTCGTAAAAGTGTTTTCGCTAAGTAGGTACAGTTTTATCTTAGAAGAATTTTTTTTAGAGATCATTCTTAGTACACCATCAGTGTTCTAACGTAAGGTTTCAGTGTATAAAATTCACATCAAAAGACATTTGGTAAGCAAACTAAACTTAGCAGCAGAAGGTTGTTTTTTGTTTAAATTGTGTTTTGTATTGCACGCGAGCCAGGTAATAATTTACAACGTTTAAATCTGAACGAAATAGTCTAATACATTTTATTAAAAAGTTTTTTAAATGCTCCTTCTTAACAGTAGACCTCTGATGGGCGAGCTGGACCAATTTGCATATTAGCCTGTGTGAGCATGTGTAATTCGCTATCGCGATCAAAAAATTGGGGCAAAAAATTTTTTTTCGATTTTTTTTACATGTGAAATATGACTGGATTTGCATGTTGATAAATAGTAACTTATTATTAAAAAAATGATTTGAATTTGCATGTTGATAAATAGTATCTTATTAGATGCATTCATTTTTCCCGGATTCAATATTGCTGCTATATTGAAAATAATACTTTTCGAGTTGTTTATTAAATTTTAGGGTACTAGTTTGAGAGATCTGTATCACTCATTTGCATATTAGCCAGTAGGGGGCGTTTGAGGGCGCAAAATTACGCATTTGCATATTAGCCCAATCGAGTATGTGTGTAATTCGCGATCAAAAATTTTTTTAATTTTCGATTATTTTTGCTGAATGTGACGGGATGAGAAATATGACGTTCATACGGTAATTAGCGAATTTATTAAGTGTCAATTATTTTTATTCGACTTTTGTTGAATTCGGTGTGATGGAATGAGATGTGAATTGTGACTGACATTTGTATTTTATACCAGTATGTTTCTGACTGAGGTTTTTACGCCCTAATGAGATGGGGGACAATATCGGCGAAGGTGGGTTGCTGATGTGTAACATATGAAATATTTATTTGCTATTACCACATATTGCTTTTGTATATAATATGCATGGCGATATGACCAATGTACTCCTAACCATTGTTATGATATGGTGGGGGTTGGTACCTCGATCCATGCTCTATATATGGGCAACCCCCAGGACAGGGGTAGGTGGGATTTTTTTACTATGCCGAATGCTGGATTTGAACCCGCTACCTCCGGTATGGCAGTCCAACACCTTACCGCTGCGCCAAACGCACCCTTCCCTAACGGCCGTTCTTCTTGTCCATTTAAGAGCAGGGCCACTCATCAATTTATCATTTCAAATTGAGATGGGATATTAGGTAAAACTTACCGCTAAGTCCGCTTAGGGAGCACATTTTGACAGTAAATGGTTAATAATTACCTATGCCCATGTTTTCTATGGTTTTATACAATTTTTTTGTCATATTTCATACAATGGATTTTCGTTGTGGCCTGCTGGAGGGTTTCAATGATTATCAGTTATCTGGAATAAGAATAAACAAATTAATATTAAGAGTATTCATAGATATGAACCGTGATTTTGTGGCAAAAACATCAAATAACGTTTACAGCACGGCTTATTTGAGCTAAATAATTGTCATTTCACAACCTAGGCTAATCCACAGCAGGTTTACGATTTCTTTAAAAATGCACTAGATAAGAAATTAAAGCCACCAGCATGCAATGATTATCAGTTATCTGGAATGAGAATAAACAAATTAATACTAAGAGTATTCCTAGATTTGWACCGTGATTTTGTGGCAAAAACGTCAAATAACGGTTACAGCACGACTTAATTGAGCTAAATAACTGTCATTTCACAAGCTAAGCTAAACCACAGCAGGTTCAGATAGCTGAGCAAAACGGCGAATATAAGTTTAAAATTACTAAACTAGCATAAATCTACGACTGTTAGTCAACTCTGTTTATATAAAAGAATGGATTTCAAGTGATTGAAGTTATATTAGAATAAATGAAATACTTGCTACTATGTCTATTGAGAGTCATAGAAGGAACAAGCTGAAGACCAAAACACACACGGTAAGAATGTGTTTAAGGCAGGTAAACTAATAAAAAACACACTATACTTCGTTGTATACCGTGATTTTGCTTTTTAACTAGTTTATGCATGCTGATTGTAATAAATAATGTTAAAATTGTCAGCTTTTTTAACTAATTATTTTCATCAATAAGCATATATTTCATGTAATTGTAATTAAATTGAAATAATAATTAATTGACTTTTGTTTGTACTTTAATTAAATATAATTCGCATGTCAGTTATCAATCTTGTAGGTTGAGAAGTTGCTTGTTACCGTCATCTATCATAGCATACAGGATATTTGATGTAATAAATAAAAATCAGCTACATGCTACTAGACTAGCAAAAATCTATGATTTCCTAAAACAACCTTCGTACTCCATATGTCGTGAACGTAGTCAATTCTGTTTATATAAAAGAATGGATTTCAAGCGATTGAAGTAGAATTAGAATAAACGAAATTGTGTTTTCACATCATATGGAACGTTTTAAATATATAAAAAAATTGGCGAGTTTTTTCATTATTTTTGCACTAGATTGCTTAAATTATGCCACTACATGTTTTTTTTCTCTAAAATGAGCAATACTCGTACGCTTAACTTGGAAAAAATACTTGCTACTGTGTATGTTGATAATCATAAATGGAACAAGCTGATGAAGCACGGTAAAAATGTGTTTAAAACAACTAGACTACTGAAAAATATACTGTGTCGTACTTCGTTGTATATCGTGAATTCCCCTTTTTATTAGTTTCTGCGTGTTAATTATATTAAATAATGTTAAAATTGCCTGCTCTTTAACTAATTCTGTTCGTCTAAAAGCATATATTTCTTGCGATTGAAGTAATGTACTTAAATGAGTATTGTTTGGACTTTAATAAATATTAACTAGCATTTATTATATGTTGAGAAGTTTCTTATTACCGTCATCTATCATAGCATTTAGGTTATTGATAAATAGAAAAAAATGACGCGATTTCCTTGTTTATCTTCCTAACACTTGCTTATTTAAATTATGACGCAGCATACTTTTTGTCTAATTAGCAGTACATATGTCTCTAAATAATAACAAGAAGCAAATTGAGAGAGCAGAAGCAAACAGTCGATCAGGAACGATGAAAATGTGTTTAAAAGAACTAAACTACTCGAAAATCTACTTCATGATGTGTTATGAATCCAATGTTGACATTGACTAATGTTTGATTTTAATCAATTCTCTTTCTGTATTTTTATGCTCATATGGCATATAGAGCGCTTGACATGGATAAAAATATAACGAGATTACTTTGCCATTTTCCCTTACTTATATTGTTACATGTTTCTCTCTATAATATGCTATACTTATACAGGTCTTAATGATGGTGGGAATAATACATATTGCTACTATATTCATGTGATAATCTACAACAAACAAATTGATAACCCGAAACATTTGCTGAATGAGTATCCTAAATGGTTTTGAACAAGATTATGACCATAACCAGCTGAATCGGTTGGTTGAAAGGCCGTAATCGAAGACACGGCGAGCTGTAGGGGTGAAATGGTAGCAGATAATCGCTATAAGGCATTTGCTTTCTAAAGTAATGATTGTGGGAAAAATACATACTGCTATTACATTTATGTGATAAAAATGTTTGATAATCTACAACAAACAAATTAAAACCAGAAACGTTTGCCGAATAAGCATACCGATTGGTTTCGAACAAGATTATGACCATAATCAGCAGAATAGGTTGGTTGAAAGCCCGTAATCGAATACACAGCGAGCTCTAGGGGTGAAATGGTAGCAGATAATCGTTATAATACTCCTGTTTAGTACATAGTACACCTCAAATTCCTCCTATTACAGCTGGAAAAAGGTTGAAATGGTAAAGTTGTGGAGAAGTTAAGACCACTTGCGTTTTTGTTTGTTGAACATGGACTTGCATTGCTTATTCATGTAGGTTTCCGAATGCGTTATCTGATCAAAACAGTCTTATGGAAATTATGCTAATCATATAGATACTTAGAGGAAGTGAGTCTAACAAATTATAGGTAACGAGAAATATAAGTGGTATTTGTCGAAAAGTATTCAAATCCGTTTATATATTATCATTAAACTTATATTTCCAATATCGAAAGTCTCCTAGTTAGCTCACATTCCAAGGGCGCATTAAACTTATTGTTTTAGACTGACATAAAAGCCTTAAATGTAGTATGTTGTTTGAAAACATAATTTTCTGCTATTGCTATTCAAGAACTTTAATTTGTTGAATTAACCTCCGATTAGGCAAAAGAATAACTGTAATATATATTTCAAAAGTATTATTCACACTTTAACGTCGAATGAAATAAGAAATTAATATTTTATTTTCTTGAAACTACCGAACTGGCCAATATCGTGCCCGTTTAGTTTGTCATTCATTTCTACATAGTGGTAGCGGGAGCTACGGGGAAGCTAAAGTAGGTACGCACTGATATTTAAATATGCATACACACGAGCTTTACACAGGAGAAACATAAGACAACAAGTAGTTTTTTTGTTCTTTAGATAACTTTTCATGCATTTTCTCCCTAAAACTTGCACATTTATGCATTATTTGTAAACCCAATGTATCCGTCACTGAACCCCATTGTAATAGTTAAAGCTAAAAAACGCTGTCAGTTACCTATTGTATGTCCAGCAGCATTAATACTATTAAGGTTCTAATATAGAATAAACAAAAATCAAATAACTACAATAATATATCGCAGATAATACTTTGATTTTTAGTGCAGATATTAATGCGATGCCTTCTTCTTCAAATTATATCAAATTATCACGTCTTTTTACCAATTAATGGAGATCACTTTAAAAATGTCTACATATTTATTACAGAAATGAACTTCTGCCAAAAAAGGGCACCATTAGCTATTTCAAAATCGATGAGCATGTATTACATGATCGAATGATGTTTTGTTTTTTAAAAGCCTCCAAATTTATGAAACAGTAAATACATAAATCGACAAACTAGTGTCAAATAAGAAAAGGGGTCAAGTACACCTATATAAAATACTAAGAATTTGAACAAAAGACGTAATTTTGCGAAAAAAAATCATTGAAAATTGACYGGTAATTTTGTAAKTTTATAGAAAATCGCATATTGCATGTGAAATGCGTAAATCGGCAAAATTAAACCAATAAAAAGAGTGTAAATATGAGTAAAACTTGTTATTATGGTTAGTATATCCTACAGTTATTCAATTTCAGGATAACGTGTTTTATAAATATAAAAATGTTTACTATGTAAAGCATGCCTAAGGAAATTTTCCCCTTCACAACCTACCGTACAGTATATCGCAGAGGAACCCATCTCACATTAGCCAAAATCAAACATAAATTACTTCTCCTTGTTACCGTCGTATACTACACATTGCCCTTAATGCACCAGAGAAGGCTGTCTTGTTATAATGTAATGATTTTAAATAAATCAAGATTAACGAAAATTCAGAAGCATAAATAAGTGAAATGTTCTTTTGACGAAGTTTATTGTCAAGATAAGTACACAATAGCGTTGCCATTCTAATTACATGGACATGAAAGAGGCGATTTGTTATTACTCTTAACCCATAACAGCAGATCTTAGACAAAAACAACTTGTCTCGAGCTAAAAAGGTTAGCTTTAATATATTCCGGAAAGATCAGTACCTGCATGACTACTTACATTAGGTGTAAATGTGAACAATTCATTTAAAAATGTGGGTAAACTCGATCTGAACCTTTATGTTCTTGCTACGCAACGGTATACTTTTTCAGTGACCTAGAAGCGTTATTGACATTTTTTTTTTGCCAATTAAGGCAATAAGGATTCCCACCTGAGACCTAGATTGACATAGCGACATGCACTTTATTAACCTTTAACTGCAGGTACAGGTGCATTTCATTCACTTAGGAAACTTCAGTACTGCCTCTGATTGGTTATAATGTCAGATATCATTGGTTCCCTCAGTAGGAATGTATTAATCTTAATTAATTTTAGGTTAAATATTTATTTATTCAGTGAGTAACATTTTAAAGCCAATCTTGCTGATGGATATTGTGCATATTATGAAGTGTACGACGCACCTGAAAGATAAGAACAATCATGAATTAGGTAGTTAATTATCCGAAAACACTAAATTCTTAATAACCATGTAGTTTGTTTAGGGTTATAACACTGCGTTCAGCACTTACCAGACTTTTTATTGGATAATATGGAATAGTTGCTAAAGAACTCAACTGCATCATATTATGACAATACTTTTTCTTTAAGGAATCTTAAAATAACTTAAACCATTTATTTTAAAGAGGAACTTGAGACACTGCAAGATTAATATCACAACTCACCCCTGTTTTAGGTTTGTCCCATTTTAACTTATATCCACGACGTGAAATTTGTTATCTAAGCGTTCCCTACAGGATAATCTTGTTAACAAAATAGTTTGCTTGTAATAGCATACGCCATCCTGAAATCATATAAGACATCTTAACATAAGTACACCAATTTATACGCTATTGTTAACTTGTAGGTAGTATTTTGCAATAATAACTTAGTATTAATACCCTGTGAAGCAAAACCGTTGCAAAAAAATATTGATATATGTCATTATTATGCTAATTTACTCTTTCATTTTAGAATTTGTACTTATCAATGAAAATGTATACCAATGTGCATGCTATTGAGCACTTGTAATTATCTACATATAATCTTTTTTTGGCATTAACTTCTTAGGAAATTATAAAAGCACAAATTTATTATATTATTATTATTATATATTATTATTCTGCCATTGCAAATTTTAAAAATAGGTACTTACCACAAAGATGTGTAGTTTATATTCAACAAATTACGTGTTCCTCCAACAACTACACCAAAATAATAATACTTTACTACGGTTAGGCAGGTTAAAAAGGAATAGCTCATCGAAAATTTAGACTTAATATGAAAAATATTCATAATTGTTATGAGATTGGAGTAATTTTATAGAAAGAGAACCACAACCCTCCGATATTGGAGTTTAAATTCCACGAGGCATGGCGAATACGTGAAGAATACGTTAAGTAGGCTTCTTATGACTGTCAAAGCTTTACCTACCTACTTTACCTACAAGTATGAACATGATCACGATCGTTTATAGCCAACTAGTCAAATATATTGAGATATCTCACACTTCCCTTGATAGGTAATTTATTTATTAAATATTCTATTACGTCATTAAAACGATGTTAAATTATTTTAGAACTGCTTTGAGATTTGATGTTTTTCTTTCTATAAAGCATGACAGCAACACATAGACTGATTTAATACACATAGAAAGTGAAATATTTGGAAGAATTTTTTTGTAGTAGCCATTATTCTGATACCTATCCACATCTTAACCCACACCCCCTCATGCACAGAACTGGAGCTGTACGAATCGAAAATTTTGATACGAAACCGTTTTTTTATACGTGGAACGCATTTTTTAAATAAAACCTGTTTTAGAAGATACATAGTAGGCAGCGCATACCTTTACAAAACTTCTTTTATACTTCTGGTTAGATTTAAGCAAGCCGGCATTTGATGTGATCCCCAGGGAGCAAGCATGCATCAGCAATTTGTATAAAGATGATGATCGATTTAAATACATATTTTTTATGTGAAAACACAGAGAGGAAAGTTGAATTTTACCTTGAAATAATACATAAAAGTATTGCTTAAATGTCATAGCCTGCTACATAAATATGTGGGATTTGCTGAGTATACTACTGTACAGTACTGCAGTGCGTGAATCCAAAGATCTATTTCCTCAATATTTCCATTCATCAATGCATATTTCTTTATATGATTTTTTCTGTTCTCCTTTTTTTCTGTGATGTCAGTACACGCCCTAAAAAAAGTATGATAATCGCACTTTTCTTGCAAATTGAATCGATTTATACACATTATAACATTTAACTGGAATTTATACCATACTGAAATATTTTTATAATCAACAAGTTGTATATATTCGGAGGTAGTTTACATGCTCATACCATTTCTCTTTAGCTTCAAATACAGTTTTTTTTAATACGTATAGCATAAGAACATAGAAGTTGCAGTGTATCATCCATCATTCATTAAACTTGTAACGAAAATCGATGCTGTAGCCGTACTAAATAAAATAAGATCAGTTTTCGAAAGAGAAAGAAACCATTCGAGATTAGTCAAAAACAGTGCCACTTTTATTGAAGTCTTCAACTATGAGATACTCAGCGAAAATATGAAATGCGCATTTGTTTAGGTATATACAACACAGCTTCTGGGTAATTAAAAATTTTCTTAATATCAAAGCAATTTGTTTGAAAAACACGGTTAATATCGTATATAAGGAGTTAAATACTCATCATATCACCTCAATTTGCTATGCGTGCATTCTATCGTAACTTTACATTATTACTATCTATCACACTATTTCTTTTTCAAATGTTGAGATACTTATTCATTTATATAACTACATCTATAGCTAATGACAACTTTTTAAACTAAATCACTTCCAATGAACAACAACTGTGAGAAAACAAAGTAAGGCCTGGCTGGCTGCCGATTATTTTAACATTCTGTATATTCACAGTGATCTAGTTAAACTCCGAGATTGAGAAAGTTTATTGATTTTGTTGAAGGAAATTCTATGCCTTGCATATACCTTATTTGTTTCACATATATTTAGAACCAGCTATGTATCAATTGTCTTCAATTATGGATTTTATATGATTTGAAAAAAAAGCCAGGTCTAAATATATGTGAAACAAATAAGGTATATGCAAGGCATAGAATTTCCTTCAACAAAATCAATAAACTTTCTCAATCTCGGAGTTTAACTAGATCACTGTGAATATACAGAATGTTAAAATAATCGGCAGCCAGCCAGGCCTTACTTTGTTTTCTCACAGTTGTTGTTCATTGGAAGTGATTTAGTTTAAAAAGTTGTCATTAGCTATAGATGTAGTTATATAAATGAATAAGTATCTCAACATTTGAAAAAGAAATAGTGTGATAGATAGTAATAATGTAAAGTTACGATAGAATGCACGCATAGCAAATTGAGGTGATATGATGAGTATTTAACTCCTTATATACGATATTAACCGTGTTTTTCAAACAAATTGCTTTGATATTAAGAAAATTTTTAATTACCCAGAAGCTGTGTTGTATATACCTAAACAAATGCGCATTTCATATTTTCGCTGAGTATCTCATAGTTGAAGACTTCAATAAAAGTGGCATTGTTTTTGACTAATCTCGAATGGTTTCTTTCTCTTTCGAAAACTGATCTTATTTTATTTAGTACGGCTACAGCATCGATTTTCGTTACAAGTTTAATGAATGATGGATGATACACTGCAACTTCTATGTTCTTATGCTATACGTATTAAAAAAACTGTATTTGAAGCTAAAGAGAAATGGTATGAGCATGTAAACTACCTCCGAATATATACAACTTGTTGATTATAAAAATATTTCAGTATGGTATAAATTCCAGTTAAATGTTCGATAATGTGTATAAATCGATTCAATTTGCAAGAAAAGTGCGATTATCATACTTTTTTAGGGCGTGTACTGACATCACAGAAAAAAAAGGAGAACAGAAAAAATCATATAAAGAAATATGCATTGATGAATGGAAATATTGAGGAAATAGATCTTTGGATTCACGCACTGCAGTACTGTACAGTAGTATACTCAGCAAATCCCACATATTTATGTAGCAGGCTATGACGTTTAAGCAATACTTTTATGTATTATTTCAAGGTAAAATTCAACTTTCCTCTCCGTGTCTTCACATAAAAAATATGTATTTAAATCGATCATCATCTTTATACAAATTGCTGATGCATGCTTGCTCCCCTGGGGATCACATCAAATGCCGCGGCTTGCTTAAATCTAACCAGAAGTATAAAAGAAGTTTTGTAAAGGTATGCGCTGCCTACTATGTATCTTCTAAAACAGGTTTTATTTAAAAAATGCGTTCCACGTATAAAAAAACGGTTTCGTATCAAAATTTTCGATTCGTACAGCTCCAGTTCTGTGCATGAGGGGGTGTGGGTTAAGATGTGGATAGGTATCAGAATAATGGCTACTACAAAAAAATTCTTCCCAATATTTCACTTTCTATGTGTATTAAATCAGTCTATGTGTTGCTGTCATGCTTTATAGAAAGAAAAACATCAAATCTCAAAGCAGTTCTAAAATAATTTAACATCGTTTTAATGACGTAATAGAAATTTAAAAATAAATTACCTATCAAGGGAAGTGTGAGATATCTCAATATATTTGACTAGTTGGCTATAAACGATCGTGATCATGTTCATACTTGTAGGTAAAGTAGGTAGGTAAAGCTTTGACAGTCATAAGAAGCCTACTTAACGTATTCTTCACGTATTCGCCATGCCTCGTGGAATTTAAACTCCAATATCGGAGGGTTGTGGTTCTCTTTCTATAAAATTACTCCAATCTCATAACAATTATGAATATTTTTCATATTAAGTCTAAATTTTCGATGAGCTATTCCTTTTTAACCTGCTTAACCGTAGTAAAGTATTATTATTTTGGTGTAGTTGTTGGAGGAACACGTAATTTGTTGAATATAAACTACACATCTTTGTGGTAAGTACCTATTTTTAAAATTTGCAATGGCAGAATAATAATATATAATAATAATAATATAATAAATTTGTGCTTTTATAATTTCCTAAGAAGTTAATGCCAAAAAAAGATTATATGTAGATAATTACAAGTGCTCAATAGCATGCACATTGGTATACATTTCATTGATAAGTACAAATTCTAAAATGAAAGAGTAAATTAGCATAATAATGACATATATCAATATTTTTTTGCAACGGTTTTGCTTCACAGGGTATTAATACTAAGTTATGATTGCAAAATACTACCTACAAGTTAACAATAGCGTATAAATTGGTGTACTTATGTTAAGATGTCTTATATGATTTCAGGATGGCGTATGCTATTACAAGCAAACTATTTTGTTAACAAGATTATCCTGTAGGGAACGCTTAGATAACAAATTTCACGTCGTGGATATAAGTTAAAATGGGACAAACCTAAAACAGGGGTGAGTTGTGATATTAATCTTGCAGTGTCTCAAGTTCCTCTTTAAAATAAATGGTTTAAGTTATTTTAAGATTCCTTAAAGAAAAAGTATTGTCATAATATGATGCAGTTGAGTTCTTTAGCAACTATTCCATATTATCCAATAAAAAGTCTGGTAAGTGCTGAACGCAGTGTTATAACCCTAAACAAACTACATGGTTATTAAGAAATTTAGTGTTTTCGGATAATTATCTACCTAATTCATGATTGTTCTTATCTTTCAGGTGCGTCGTACACTTCATAATATGCACAATATCCATCAGCAAGACTGGCTTTAAAATGTTACTCACTGAATAAATAAATATTTAACCTAAAATTAATTAAGATTAATACATTCCTACTGAGGGAACCAATGATATCTGACATTATAACCAATCAGAGGCAGTACTGAAGTTTCCTAAGTGAATGAAATGCACCTGTACCTGCAGTTAAAGGTTAATAAAGTGCATGTCGCTATGTCAATCTAGGTCTCAGGTGGGAATCCTTATTGCCTTAATTGGCAAAAAAAAATGTCAATAACGCTTCTAGGTCACTGAAAAAGTATACCGTTGCGTAGCAAGAACATAAAGGTTCAGATCGAGTTTACCCACATTTTTAAATGAATTGTTCACATTTACACCTAATGTAAGTAGTCATGCAGGTACTGATCTTTCCGGAATATATTAAAGCTAACCTTTTTAGCTCGAGACAAGTTGTTTTTGTCTAAGATCTGCTGTTATGGGTTAAGAGTAATAACAAATCGCCTCTTTCATGTCCATGTAATTAGAATGGCAACGCTATTGTGTACTTATCTTGACAATAAACTTCGTCAAAAGAACATTTCACTTATTTATGCTTCTGAATTTTCGTTAATCTTGATTTATTTAAAATCATTACATTATAACAAGACAGCCTTCTCTGGTGCATTAAGGGCAATGTGTAGTATACGACGGTAACAAGGAGAAGTAATTTATGTTTGATTTTGGCTAATGTGAGATGGGTTCCTCTGCGATATACTGTACGGTAGGTTGTGAAGGGGAAAATTTCCTTAGGCATGCTTTACATAGTAAACATTTTTATATTTATAAAACACGTTATCCTGAAATTGAATAACTGTAGGATATACTAACCATAATAACAAGTTTTACTCATATTTACACTCTTTTTATTGGTTTAATTTTGCCGATTTACGCATTTCACATGCAATATGCGATTTTCTATAAATTTACAAAATTACCTGTCAATTTTCAATGATTTTTTTTCGCAAAATTACGTCTTTTGTTCAAATTCTTAGTATTTTATATAGGTGTACTTGACCCCTTTTCTTATTTGACACTAGTTTGTCGATTTATGTATTTACTGTTTCATAAATTTGGAGGCTTTTAAAAAACAAAACATCATTCGATCATGTAATACATGCTCATCGATTTTGAAATAGCTAATGGTGCCCTTTTTTGGCAGAAGTTCATTTCTGTAATAAATATGTAGACATTTTTAAAGTGATCTCCATTAATTGGTAAAAAGACGTGATAATTTGATATAATTTGAAGAAGAAGGCATCGCATTAATATCTGCACTAAAAATCAAAGTACTATCTGCGATATTATTGTAGTTATTGATTTTGTTATTCTATATTAGAACCTTAATAGTATTAATGCTGCTGGACATACAATAGGTAACTGACAGCGTTTTTTAGCTTTATCTATTACAATGGGGTTCAGTGACGGATACATTGGGTTTACAAATAATGCATAAATGTGCAAGTTTTAGGGAGAAAATGCATGAAAAGTTATCTAAAGAACAAAAAAACTACTTGTTGTCTTATGTTTCTCCTGTGTAAAGCTCGTGTGTATGCATATTTAAATATCAGTGCGTACCTACTTTAGCTTCCCCGTAGCTCCCGCTACCACTATGTAGAAATGAATGACAAACTAAACGGGCACGATATTGGCCAGTTCGGTAGTTTCAAGAAAATAAAATATTAATTTCTTATTTCATTCGACGTTAAAGTGTGAATAATACTTTTGAAATATATATTACAGTTATTCTTTTGCCTAATCGGAGGTTAATTCAACAAATTAAAGTTCTTGAATAGCAATAGCAGAAAATTATGTTTTCAAACAACATACTACATTTAAGGCTTTTATGTCAGTCTAAAACAATAAGTTTAATGCGCCCTTGGAATGTGAGCTAACTAGGAGACTTTCGATATTGGAAATATAAGTTTAATGATAATATATAAACGGATTTGAATACTTTTCGACAAATACCACTTATATTTCTCGTTACCTATAATTTGTTAGACTCACTTCCTCTAAGTATCTATATGATTAGCATAATTTCCATAAGACTGTTTTGATCAGATAACGCATTCGGAAACCTACATGAATAAGCAATGCAAGTCCATG
Source organism: Rhyzopertha dominica (assembly GCA_025024175.1). Taxonomy (NCBI): domain Eukaryota; kingdom Metazoa; phylum Arthropoda; class Insecta; order Coleoptera; family Bostrichidae; genus Rhyzopertha; species Rhyzopertha dominica. The sequence continues at coordinate 81,924,708 of QCXZ01000137.1, read as the reverse complement.
TTCAACAAACAAAAACGCAAGTGGTCTTAACTTCTCCACAACTTTACCATTTCAACCTTTTTCCAGCTGTAATAGGAGGAATTTGAGGTGTACTATGTACTAAACAGGAGTATTATAACGATTATCTGCTACCATTTCACCCCTAGAGCTCGCTGTGTATTCGATTACGGGCTTTCAACCAACCTATTCTGCTGATTATGGTCATAATCTTGTTCGAAACCAATCGGTATGCTTATTCGGCAAACGTTTCTGGTTTTAATTTGTTTGTTGTAGATTATCAAACATTTTTATCACATAAATGTAATAGCAGTATGTATTTTTCCCACAATCATTACTTTAGAAAGCAAATGCCTTATAGCGATTATCTGCTACCATTTCACCCCTACAGCTCGCCGTGTCTTCGATTACGGCCTTTCAACCAACCGATTCAGCTGGTTATGGTCATAATCTTGTTCAAAACCATTTAGAATACTCATTCAGCAAATGTTTCGGGTTATCAATTTGTTTGTTGTAGATTATCACATGAATATAGTAGCAATATGTATTATTCCCACCATCATTAAGACCTGTATAAGTATAGCATATTATAGAGAGAAACATGTAACAATATAAGTAAGGGAAAATGGCAAAGTAATCTCGTTATATTTTTATCCATGTCAAGCGCTCTATATGCCATATGAGCATAAAATACAGAAAGAGAATTGATTAAAATCAAACATTAGTCAATGTCAATATTCATAACACATCATGAAGTAGATTTTCGAGTAGTTTAGTTCTTTTAAACACATTTTCATCGTTCCTGATCGACTGTTTGCTTCTGCTCTCTCAATTTGCTTCTTGTTATTATTTAGAGACATATGTACTGCTAATTAGACAAAAAGTATGCTGCGTCATAATTTAAATAAGCAAGTGTTAGGAAGATAAACAAGGAAATCGCGTCATTTTTTTCTATTTATCAATAACCTAAATGCTATGATAGATGACGGTAATAAGAAACTTCTCAACATATAATAAATGCTAGTTAATATTTATTAAAGTCCAAACAATACTCATTTAAGTACATTACTTCAATCGCAAGAAATATATGCTTTTAGACGAACAGAATTAGTTAAAGAGCAGGCAATTTTAACATTATTTAATATAATTAACACGCAGAAACTAATAAAAAGGGGAATTCACGATATACAACGAAGTACGACACAGTATATTTTTCAGTAGTCTAGTTGTTTTAAACACATTTTTACCGTGCTTCATCAGCTTGTTCCATTTATGATTATCAACATACACAGTAGCAAGTATTTTTTCCAAGTTAAGCGTACGAGTATTGCTCATTTTAGAGAAAAAAACATGTAGTGGCATAATTTAAGCAATCTAGTGCAAAAATAATGAAAAAACTCGCCAATTTTTTTATATATTTAAAACGTTCCATATGATGTGAAAACACAATTTCGTTTATTCTAATTCTACTTCAATCGCTTGAAATCCATTCTTTTATATAAACAGAATTGACTACGTTCACGACATATGGAGTACGAAGGTGGTTTTAGGAAATCATAGATTTTTGCTAGTCTAGTAGCATGTAGCTGATTGTTATTTATTACATCAAATATCCTGTATGCTATGATAGATGACGGTAACAAGCAACTTCTCAACCTACAAGATTGATAACTGACATGCGAATTATATTTAATTAAAGTACAAACAAAAGTCAATTAATTATATTATTTCAATTTAATTACAATTACATGAAATATATGCTTATTGATGAAAATAATTAGTTAAAAAAGCTGACAATTTTAACATTATTTATTACAATCAGCATGCATAAACTAGTTAAAAAGCAAAATCACGGTATACAACGAAGTATAGTGTGTTTTTTATTAGTTTACCTGCCTTAAACACATTCTTACCGTGTGTGTTTTGGTCTTCAGCTTGTTCCTTCTATGACTCTCAATAGACATAGTAGCAAGTATTTCATTTATTCTAATATAACTTCAATCACTTGAAATCCATTCTTTTATATAAACAGAGTTGACTAACAGTCGTAGATTTATGCTAGTTTAGTAATTTTAAACTTATATTCGCCGTTTTGCTCAGCTATCTGAACCTGCTGTGGTTTAGCTTAGGTTGTGAAATGACAGTTATTTAGCTCAATTAAGTCGTGCTGTAACCGTTATTTGACGTTTTTGCCACAAAATCACGGTTCAAATCTAGGAATACTCTTAGTATTAATTTGTTTATTCTCATTCCAGATAACTGATAATCATTGCATGCTGGTGGCTTTAATTTCTTATCTAGTGCATTTTTAAAGAAATCGTAAACCTGCTGTGGATTAGCCTAGGTTGTGAAATGACAATTATTTAGCTCAAATAAGCCGTGCTGTAAACGTTATTTGATGTTTTTGCCACAAAATCACGGTTCATATCTATGAATACTCTTAATATTAATTTGTTTATTCTTATTCCAGATAACTGATAATCATTGAAACCCTCCAGCAGGCCACAACGAAAATCCATTGTATGAAATATGACAAAAAAATTGTATAAAACCATAGAAAACATGGGCATAGGTAATTATTAACCATTTACTGTCAAAATGTGCTCCCTAAGCGGACTTAGCGGTAAGTTTTACCTAATATCCCATCTCAATTTGAAATGATAAATTGATGAGTGGCCCTGCTCTTAAATGGACAAGAAGAACGGCCGTTAGGGAAGGGTGCGTTTGGCGCAGCGGTAAGGTGTTGGACTGCCATACCGGAGGTAGCGGGTTCAAATCCAGCATTCGGCATAGTAAAAAAATCCCACCTACCCCTGTCCTGGGGGTTGCCCATATATAGAGCATGGATCGAGGTACCAACCCCCACCATATCATAACAATGGTTAGGAGTACATTGGTCATATCGCCATGCATATTATATACAAAAGCAATATGTGGTAATAGCAAATAAATATTTCATATGTTACACATCAGCAACCCACCTTCGCCGATATTGTCCCCCATCTCATTAGGGCGTAAAAACCTCAGTCAGAAACATACTGGTATAAAATACAAATGTCAGTCACAATTCACATCTCATTCCATCACACCGAATTCAACAAAAGTCGAATAAAAATAATTGACACTTAATAAATTCGCTAATTACCGTATGAACGTCATATTTCTCATCCCGTCACATTCAGCAAAAATAATCGAAAATTAAAAAAATTTTTGATCGCGAATTACACACATACTCGATTGGGCTAATATGCAAATGCGTAATTTTGCGCCCTCAAACGCCCCCTACTGGCTAATATGCAAATGAGTGATACAGATCTCTCAAACTAGTACCCTAAAATTTAATAAACAACTCGAAAAGTATTATTTTCAATATAGCAGCAATATTGAATCCGGGAAAAATGAATGCATCTAATAAGATACTATTTATCAACATGCAAATTCAAATCATTTTTTTAATAATAAGTTACTATTTATCAACATGCAAATCCAGTCATATTTCACATGTAAAAAAAATCGAAAAAAAATTTTTTGCCCCAATTTTTTGATCGCGATAGCGAATTACACATGCTCACACAGGCTAATATGCAAATTGGTCCAGCTCGCCCATCAGAGGTCTACTCTTAACATTTTTGACGAATAAGGATAGTACGCGTAGAAAACTAGGCAAATCACTTTTGTACTGTTTCTACATTCTGTTAGAGGAACGTTCGGTAATAGTCTACTTGATTAATTTATTTGCATTATCTCTTCCACCCCTATAAAACAATTAGCTCCATGACTTTATTTCCACCATAAATCAATGGCAACAATAGCGGCACATGACTTTATGGTGTAATTACCTATGAGCGATTTCATTCAGCGCTCTCTATGCATTTACCTTCCGGACCTCCGCCTTCTGATGACCTACTTCGCAAAAAAGAACCAAGGGCAAACAACCAATAAAATTACGCACTATCTATTACATAACAGGACTATTCACGTCCCTGGAAAAATCGGTAGCATATTGCCAGTGCCGCATTCAGGAGCTACAGAGCCCTAAAACTCCTAATTTTCACCATTTTTTAAGGATGTTCTTTTAAAGCATATTATCCTAATACAAACATGATTGTGATGCCAAGTAGAAGTGAAAATAGAGGTGCACAGGCAAAGTGATGTCAATAATAAGCTTTTTGTTGTACTGGAGGTAAACAAAAGTGAAATTATGTCAGAAAATTGGCTTCCAACCGTGATAAATACAAAACTTAAAGAATAGTAACTTTCAGAAACGTAAAATAAAATTCAGCTTAGATTTTTTGTGAGATTATAACAGTGCTATGGGAGAAACAGATCAATTCATTTTATATGTTACTTTTGTACTACAACTACTAATTGTAAAATCAATGGATCTATTTGAATGTTCATGAACTATCAGTACCTATCAATTTATAATTAATGAAAAAAAGTCAAGCCTTATTCAAGTCATTTGGATAGTAATACCAGTAGATATACCTAGCAATACAAAAGGTCAGTAGTTTTGTTAGTGTTCGACAGAAACTCGCTAAATGGTCAAATCAGACGATGAGACTACTTTAGAAGCTACCAGCAGCTATACCACTTTATTCTTATTTGGGCCCAGTGGGTCCACCCCCTGACCCGGCCCTGTGTGCAGGTATTCCGAAGGTGCGGGCGCCACGGACCGCTGGTTCCTGTAAATAAACACTCCCTGCGAATGGGTTCCGGTGTAGATACCGGAAAAGTAGTGGGACGCGAGGCATTCGATTGTGCATGGCACATCCCGTGTGTCGCATCGCGCGAACACGACAGTTTTACGGATATCGTTCACCTGTTAAATGGCTCGCCGTATTCGTTGTTAACCTTGTGAACCGCCATACTGGATTACCTATGGTCGAATCTGCGACAAAGGTAGAGATCACGGTTTTACCAGCACATTGCCATTCTTGCACCATCACTCTCACTCCTATTCTTGTATCATGTGAAAAAGCAATAAAAGCTTGGGCAGTTTGCTCGAGGCTACCTTTTTTTATAAAGTTTGTCTTTAAACCTATTAACAATGATTTAACATTATCTCGATGATGATTCCAATGCCACATACGCGATTTTCTTGGCTTGAGCTAAGAAATATTTAATATTTTCTGATAAATTCAGAATTACCACTACTTCATTGTCTAGTCAACGAATGAACACTTTATTTCTACCATAAATCGTCTAAAATAAACCAAATAAAGATTCTTCAAACAGGCACAAAGCTGTAAATGTTCCTAATTGAACAAGCACATAGGAATGGCATTGTTACTGGAACTACAAGTAACAACCATATATTCAAGATGCCTGCTGGTTGTACATTAAATTCTTTAAGTTTAATTCTTTAAGTTGCAACAATTCAATGTCGAAAACATGCTTTTCACAGTTTATTCACTTTGTTTTTAATAACGTCCACCACATTAGCACTTAAATGCAAATAAGCTCAATAGGATTGGGAACACATTAGTAAGGAAGCAGTCCCTCTACGTTGTCCTTTTTTTACAAATTTACCGATCTGGTATTGCTGAGGAATATACAGATCTTTTATCCTGCCCAGCAAGTCTTTTTTAGTGGCTTTGTTGGGTACTTCAGTGTTATTTATCCTCATATAATCAATTTTGTCCTGTTTTCTGGTCTCTTATTCAACTATTTATAATGGTAACTTGCATTATTCGTCTTGGCAACGCAATAAAAGTTTTATAGTAGGCCAGCGGACCTATAGTAAACCTATATGGTTAATTTTTACACAAAGGGACCCCCCCATATGACCTTATAAGAACTCAACGATTGTATACATTCAAATCGTATTATCTTCTCCAGTTACAAAAGTCATGTTTTCAACCTCACGGTAATAATGTATTTATAATGGAGTGTGATTGCGTATTGCCTAAAATTTAACAAGGTTAGCGCTAATAATATTCCACATTCTTCGAATTAGTTAGCCCAGCAATGCGAAGATTCCTAGAAATTCGTAGGAGCTAATTAACATGTTCTGTTTAGTTAAACGATAACCTGATTATGCCATATATTACAAAGTAAAAAGCTGCAGCAACAAGGTACCGCTATGATATACGTAGTTCTACACTCTGCTCTCTTTTGTATTTCAAAACAGTATGTTCTTTATGCACTTTTCTGCAAGTCACCTGTGGCAATCTTTGTTCTCCTGGCGTTAAATAGCATCAAGAAATTTCACTCGTCATTCCGTTGCATTTCCCATATTCCCGCTATGAACATTTTTGAAACAAATTTTACATAAATGATGAGATGCACGACAAAAATGTGACTTAGAGAATAAAATAAATTGGTCAATTACTACTTCTGGAGGTTTCTAGTTATATGTCATATTCCCTAGAAAATAAATAATGTAGCATGTCTATTAAAGACGTCACTGTCACCTTTGGCTAAATTATATTGATTACACATATACAGGGTGTTTCATGACTCGATGGCCCAAACTGAAACCATGTATTCTAAAGACAACTCTAGATCAACTGGAGCAGAAATATCTATATCCATATTTGTTTCCTAAGGGAGCTGTGGACCTTCAAAAATGCAACCCAAATATTTGTTCAAAAAATTAAATACCTTAGGCCGGTTTCTCTTCTCTTTGTTAAAGTTGATGTTAGCTAAAAATGACAATACCTTAAATTGAGATATGTGATTAGTTTAGATTTTGAAAACATGTGAGAAAGATATTTTGAAAATGGTCAAAAGCTCATTAGACTAATCAGTCTACATGTTTGTTAAACCATAGCACATACCGATGCTGATCGATTCTTTCATACTATCATTATCGGACCATAGCAAAAAAGCGTGCATTCAAACTTCCTGATCAATTTTGCTCGAAAATGGTGCATTCTGCGGAAGTCTGATAAAAGCACATTTTTTGTATAAATAATGATAAGGTATCTATTTAATTTTTCAAAAAAAATAACGATAACAAAAAAGTTATAACGATTTTTACCCACACACCCGCTACTTTAACCTGTTTATAAACAAAATTTTGGCATCATTCTTAGACCATCTTGTATATTCAATCTTTGACCAAATATTAGATGGCAATTCGAACCCAAGTATACCAAAGTAATTGTATTCTTAAAACGGCAAAAACTGTTGGTTCCAGACAAAAAAAATAACTACATTTTGCTACGATGATATAAAACGGTTTGTTTCAGAAGCCCACGATGAAATGTATTTAATACCCTTCATTATTGGAATACAGTGGTCAGAAGTAAACTAAGGTGACAATCAATGATCAATTTGTGAAGGTTCCTTATACAAAAAACTTATTAATAACGGGAACTTATTTTGACGAACCAAATAACCAGCGGTGTAAATATTGAATATTTTATATCCTTATTTTTGAGACCCCCTGTATATGTGCTTATACAAAGCACCACGTTACGATTCTTGCTTTAGTAATTCTTCTGTTTTTATGAAGGAAGGATGCAATTACCATTCATTCCCTCAGGGTAAACGCTACCTTGCCATACATCGCAWGACATAATACTCCAAGCAGCCTTCGCGTTTGAGCTCGAGTCACAGTGCATTTATTTACATCAAAACACGTATACAAAAGGCTCAGACAACCAAAGAATGCTAATTCCACGAATACATACATAATTAACTGAATATTATCACTGAGGTGTTAACGATGTACGCATTTTTTCTAGAATCTCCTCAAACGTCTTCTGCGTGTGAGAAAGCCCTAGCTTCCGATAAGTCGACACCCTCATCAAACCGCACATCTTTGTCTTCGGCCCTCTCCACTTTACCAGCAGAAACAGAGAGTAAGTTATCTTTATTACCGCTGACCTTGTGCTACCACTTATCTGTATAGCAAATAGCGAATTACGTCAGTTTTAAGTACCGCTTGGTGGATTATGCATGTGTTTTTTTTATACGTAACCGTGATTACTATAACAATCGATAGGATAATAATTTATCATCATCGATCCCCGCACATTAATCCAAGCCAGCTTGTTGGTATGAAACCCTTCCGAACCTCATCATCACCGGTGTTCACTTAGGAAACGGTAACAGCGACTCACCTGCCGTCGACAATCAGGAGGCGCTAATAATGTCCGATAACGCAACAAGGTCGCGAAGGCGATCGCGTCGCAGAAAACAGAAAAGGAACCCCACGCCAGTATCGAACGATGCAGCGCCGGTAGAGGCTGACGAAACGGAAAAAACAACGCAAAATGAAGTGAGCGAAGCGATGCGAAGCACTGTTGAAGTCACCACCCCTGTGTCCCCAGATTATAAAGTGGAGTACCCAGACGTCACGATCAAAACGGTTAAAAGTGCTCCACTATCGAAGAGTAAAAGTCTGGACGACTGTGAGTCGCTCAAAATCACGGAGCTTTCAGAGGTTAGTGAGAATGAAGACAAGAATGAGTGCAACGCTGTGGTTTCTGAGGTCGAATCGGAAGCGGAGTGGAACACGGCTGACGAATTCATCGATGACGATGTTCCTAAACAAGAAACCGCGTCACTTAACGACTGCACCCCAGCATTGGAAGAATGCAAAGAACAGAGGGTCAATTTGATATCTCCTGAAGACGAGCTGAACCTCAGAAACTTCTTGGAGGGGTTGAATCTAGTAAAATCTCCTGAAGAATCCCCGCATCATGATGCTGAGAGCATCAGAGAACGAAGGGCGAGGAAGAGGGAAGCCTTGGCTCAGTACTTTATACCTGCGTACCAGAATCCCAGATACTTAGATGTTATAAGCGAAGAGAGTAGTGATCTTAGTGATAAGGAGCAGAGCTGTGATAAACCTAACAATAAAGCGAGAGCAATTAACCTACAAAGACGAATGCAGAGCCACTTCTGCAGGCCGAAAAGTGATATAGCGATATTAGTGCCCACTAAAATCACCGAAATACCTAAACAAGCTCAGGATGTATGCAGCACAAGCGTGGCGGAGAAAAGCTCAGGTGCAGAGATTGTTTATTTGCATGACAGTTCCAGCGATTCGGCTGATGACGGTGATGACGAAACCGCCGGAGAGGAAGAGCATTTCAAACCCGATATAACCCTATCCTCTCAGTTAACACCCCCTCCAACTCCTGGAAGTTTATCTCCAAAGAGCGAAACTAAATCGTTCAATTCGGAAATGCTAGCGTTTACGGAACAAGCTTTAACGTGCTTAAGCAGCAGGAATCCCGAGCTTTTAGATTCGGTACTAAGTGACAAGCATTTTTCGCAGTTACCCGAAGAATTCAAAAAGAAATTGGAGAGTTTGGCGTTTTTGGTAAAGGAGCAGCGCTTTGAAGATTCTATCAGACCACCTCCATCCAGGTCGCCGTCGTTCAGCAGTAATGGAAGCTCAAGTAGAGCGACTTCGTTGTGTACCGCGAGGTACAATCCGTCAAGTTCGTCTCTAGTGGACATAGCTTCCATGGTCAAAGACGAGGTACTTTTCCAACCGCAGACTTTGAGGGAGTTGTGTGTCAATTTCCTGTTGTCTTTACCCTTTGGAGCGGAGGTTTTACAAGAATTGGCTGAAGTCTCTAAGAATATAGAACGCTTTACTATTTATAAGTACCCAAAGTCTGATATAGTTCCTGCTTTCATAAGTAAGTCTGAAATAATGTCTAACAAATCGACTAAGTTCGATGAAAATGATAAACTGCTCAATCTACACGAGAACTTCACGCAAAGACGCGCGTACCACGACGAAATTAGGTCGGTGGAAAGCACGAAAAACGAAAACATACAGATTACACTAACCAGCGACAAAGTGAGTAATAGATTGTTGGCAATGTTCCGAGAAGCAAGCACCGGCGTCCAGTCAGACACAGACCCGGCTCAAGAGCGCTCTATCGATAATGACTACTTGTACTACGAGGAAAAGGAATCCTCGATGCGGCCTGAATTCACCAGGAGCTGTAGTGTGACTCTGCCGAGAGCGACCGCGCGACTCCAAGCCCGCAGTCTCTCTGAGTGGCTCCAGTTAGCCCGCGGTAAGAGCACAACGGACATAAATAACCTCGCTGCACGTAGTAAACACCATGAGCCCGTTAAGACTGACAGAAAACGACGATCTTCTTTACCGAACGATGTCTACCAAAGGCAACTTCTAGACCTGATGGAGAAGGAGAGGGAAATACAGAGGGAACTCGAAAGACTGGAGGACGAGAAGCGGAAGCTACAAGCGGAGATGGCTTCGCAATCCTCGAAGCGATTCCATCCTGAAGAATACAAGATATCAAAGAAGGGAGACATAGCTGTTTTGCACGAAAAAACAGAGCGCCCATTGTCGATGCCCGTAGCACCAACAGAATTCTTCAGGCAACAAATGTACGAGGAATACATGGAGCAAGTAGCGGCAAGGGAGGAACGCAAACAAAACAAAGTCATAAAAATCTCCACTCACACTCACGAAGAAACGAAACAAGAACCCTCAAACCAAATCATCCACATCCCAGACATAGGAGACGAGTTCTTGGACCAAGTAAAGAAGAGAAAGCTGGGAGGGTGTGAAAACGAAGAGTCCGCGGATGATGGCCCGAAATCGGAAGAGGAAGACGACGTCGCGGAACCGGTGCTGGTTCTGGACGGGAACTCAGTAACCGGCGCCAAGGGTTTGCCGAAGCACCTGCAGGAGTTCGTGGATATAACTCGGCAGATGGCCAATACAGATGTAGAAAGCGACGAGGGTGAGTCATGCGAATTGGAGTTGTGTGTTGTGTTTCGTTGTTTTGGCTTGGTGATGTCGCTGGCATCGAATAATCACGCGCTTAGATCTAACAAGTTCAGACGGCGATTGCATACACTGCCCTTCCGATCTTCTTTGTGTTACGTCGTTACGAGAACTCCTCGTATTCTGCCTTACTATGAATAGATCTTACCTACTTAAGGTTCAAATGCGCTATTTTACGGGATTCTAAAAATAATGTGTGCTATTCCAGCGTCGAACACAAATAATTCCTCTCACCTATGTTTTTCATCGCGTTCTCATGTAGGCACTCATGTCGACCAAGGGTATTTCCTAATGGGATAGCAGTAGAAGCTCCACATTTTTTGTGCACATGACAGAAACAGTTATTATATCAAACCCTGACAAGCTGAGCACAATACATAAACTTAATAGCAAGTATAATATATAAAATGTATCTATTCAGAAATATAATATAGTTTTTGAATATAAAATTCTATTATAAACACAGTTTATGTCACCTAAGGTATGAAGTGTAATGAAATGTATTGCTATTCTTCTTCAAACCTCAGCTAAATCTAGAGAAAAGAATATATTGAAGCGTAAGAACAAAGTATAATTAAATAATTCCACACTTTAGGCATCTCTGCTTTTTTATATTATCTCTGGTCTTTCGTGATCGAACAGCACAACCATCCAAACTAGTATAAAGAGCAACAGCAAATACTATGACCTCATCCATAGGATGATGATGATTTTCCTACTACTACCCAAATAGAAAGTTGACCTTTCCAAGCGAATTTCAGGTATAAAAAAATTCAGTAGAACAACAAATAATAGTATTTTGAAGACCTGTACGATGTAAAATGTAAACAACCTAAAAATTCATAAGGCCTAAATTGACCAGCAATGCGACTGTTCTTTCTTATTAAGTGCCCAAAAATTTGAGATTATCCTTCTCATTTGTTGGCTTGCTGGCTGAACTTCTGGAGTTCTTTCTTTCCATATGTTATTCATTCTTGCTCAGTCTCAAGCGCTCTGTTATGAGACTTGTACATCTTCAAAATATCACTGATTTAGTTTCTTTATTAATTTCAATTACTTTAAATACTACTTTAACGCTTTTCATGTGTTCTGTTTATTCTCTATTTATTCTTACGTCAATTTTCTTGTCTTGTTTATTACTATAATGTCTTTTTCTGTAACTCTTTCTCCCACAGTTCGCTTCTGAGTTAATTTTCCTTTCTCCTGCACGTATTATAACGTTATCCACAATACACATCTAGTTTTATGTTTTACCACCGAATATTTCTGCTACATATCCTTTAATCCTCTAATACTTCCCATGTGTTTCATGCCATATAAAATATAGCTGCTAATACTTACGTACGATTTACTTGTACCCTGGTGCCTTTTATTTCGCTGTGATTTCTCTTATTTCCTCCCCAGCACCCAAATATGTTGTTATACTTTAACACTAGTAATATTATAATAACAGGTAACTAAAGATAGGCAATACTTATAGAGCTTTTAGAAATTATGTTACAACTTTCATCGGGAAGATGACCTATAAATGCTGAGACCTTAATGCGTCAAGGTTTGTTATAATAACAATTAGTGTTCAGTTTCTGAGCTAGAATTCAAAATACATAAATACACAAAAGATCCTCCTGGAGCTATAAATAGTGCTGAAACATCAATTTGCCATAAGCAATTGACGTGTACAAGTCAATCCCATGATAATGAACGGCAATCTTGATAACACTTGATAAGGGTAACGTTTTATTGGTTGCCCGTTTGCTATTTTCAATTTTAATCAGTAGATGTAGGCACTGCATGATGCATGTGTGTAGGATTTGGCAAATGTAGAAGGAAGTGCTGCAAGGATGCCCGCAGGATTTTGAGAGCGCTCAGCAGGAATAGGCACGTCCACCAGGATAGCTTACTGCACGAAATAGATTCCGCTCTGGTGGTGGCAAAAGGTTTCCTACTTAACAGAGGTTCGTGTTTACAGAATTTTGATACATCCGTATGTTTGATATCTGGCACGGCATGCTTGCCTCTTCATTTCATTCCGAAAACGATGTAAATATACATATTGTATAGAATTCCTTCGCTACCATCATCGAGTGGAGTACTCGAATAATTTTAATAGAAATTAGTATTGTTACTTCTTCGTGTGCTACACTTTTGATTTTCTTGTCCAATTTGTAAGATTTAAGCTTGTGGATAACAGTATAATTTGTAAAGCTGACAAAGGTAACAATAATGATTTTAGGCAATACAAGAATATCAGTAAATTGAATAATTTACTAAAAAAATTCAATTCACAATAGAGGGAGAAACTAAAAATTTTCTTAGCTTCTTAGACCTAATAATGTCCACGTGAAAAACGAAGTCGCATTTGAAATGTACAGTACACCTATTTAATCAGATCCAATAATCCCAGAATCTTCAAACCAATCAATTCAAAAATTAAACAATCTGTGCTTCATACTTTTGAAGAAGAAGAAGAAAACGGCGTTTACGAATTGAAATGCGAACAGTGCGACATGATATAATATGTAGGCCAATCGGGTTGAGCCATTAAAAAGAGAGTTAAAGGACGTAGGTATAGCAAACATAAAAAGTCATTGTTTGGATGAAAACAATGTAAGTTTCTCTACCTTCTTGATAATGACTGCAGGTTTGAAACCTTTTAACAATAATATACCATATTGTGCTTAAAAATGGGTGTTTGCTAATAGTGAATTCCATCAAATCATAGCAGCAAAATAAAAATATGTTCTTCACGAAATAGCAAGCCCATACATCCTTTTTGCATGAGCATACCATAAACATGGGAAATTATGTCGCCCTGCCCTTGACTGGAACGAACCAGTTGAGTAATTTTAATGTACACACGGATTACAACACATATGTACACGGATCGTGCGCTTAATATGACAAAGTGCTTCAACACGCCGTTTAACTCCATGCTCACATCGGCTCTTTATATCATTGTTTATTATCCCTGTTCCGATGAAATGAGTACAAATTTGCTTTTGGGAAATTCGACGAAAATATTTTTATTCCGATATTTCATCGTCCATTCCGCGAGTAAAAATAGATGGCATAGTGAAGCGTGATGTTGCCAGGATTATTTTCGACTGAGGAACTGAGTTGTGAATGGAAACCAGATCCGGTTACCTTAGGAAGGAGTTTGTAATAAAACGCATCGTTACTTATTACTTATTATCGTTACTTATTTCGAGATGAATCTGGTCTATCCGTGTAACATAGAGATAAAATATTTTTTTAAGAAAGTCATACTCTTCGTCCCAATAGATATTCTAGCAAACTTCTTATGAAATTGTCTATAATTAAAATTGAAGTACTCGTCAAAATAGCTTAATCTCTAACTGTGTACAAAAATCTAATGATGAGCTAACCAAGTGTATCGTTTGGAGTACCTTCTCTCCATTCTTTGCAATCTTTTGAATAATTTTTCACTATAAAGAAAATACCTTGCAAAAAGTTACAAGTTAACAAATTCTGTATGAATTAAACAAAGTCTAAAACTTTCTTTTTCGGTTAGCACCATCCCTTATTTGCATACTTTGTTCACTTTTTCCTGTCTACATCTAATGCACCTAATATTGGGCTATTATATTTATTATAAGATATGACATTGTTCTTGTTCCTGTAACTAACACTGACACTGCTAACCATATCAATTATTCACTTCATCGCAATTTAAGAAAATTCATTATAACTTATAAGAATGACCTTATATATAAACATGTTGTTAATTTTTGTGATTGCTACACAAATTATTTTTACATGGTGAACCATGGGAGTGGGAAGTTTTAAAAATGTTATAAAAAGTACAATTAACTACTAAAACTCTGCAAGTGCAGATTCGAGTTAACAATAAATGATATGCGTGACACTATTTTAACACAATTTTCCCATTACTTGAACCAAATATTTTCCCATTTGTTACTAAATGTCCAAAACTGTTCTAGCTGTCTATGAAAAACATTGGAGAGAAACCACATATGCAGTGAGGTTATAAAATAGAACTGAACAGTCACAAAAGCATTTTGTTGTTAGGTTTATTTACTACCTATAGGGAGCAACAAGCAGATAACACACATAAAAATTACTACATAAACCACCAACCAGGAAGCTATTAAGTTGCAGTAGGTATTTTGCCATTGGCTCGATTACCAAATAATGATTTAAAAATTACTACATTTTCCGCGGTGTTATAGCATCACGTAGAAAAAATTCCAACTCTGCTGTTTGAACATTCGCTAAAGGCATGTACCCTAAAAGCTAGATTGATGTGGACAGCGAACAACCAAATTATTGTTACATATGTTAAAAATGCTCTATATTTTACCAGCCTAGTTTGAACAACTTTATAGCCGAACAGTTGCACCATCATAATTAAATCCCTCGCATCAAAAGCACCATGGTGAAACTGCATCAAAGTGACGGCTTTTCGCATAAATCAGATTACCCTAACGACCCTGTTCCATTTCGCAGGCACAGCTCAGGTTAGGTCAGACCTTGGAAATTGTCCAAATTACCTGTGCCGAAAAAAGTTTGCCCGGTTTTTCCTATAAATTGTCGGGCGAATATAATTCTCCCGGCATTTCTAATATCCTGTTATTAGATACTGTTTTTAGGCTCATTATAAGGAGCAGTTAAGCCCTGACGTGTACTTAATCATGTCTTAATAATGTTAATCAATGTGGTTATTAATCGAATATGTTTGCGTTTTTATTTTGTCACGAATTGATGCAGTGAAAAAATCCAGCCGCCGAAGTAAAATAATTGATTTGTATTGATTCTATACGTGGCAAACTGATGACTTGTTTGATTGTACCTACTAGTTACTAACAATAAAAAAAGAGTGTCCAGTTACACTCACCTCTTATAGCATTGGAGCTACCATGTTTAATGTTTACAAATGCCAGAATTGAGTGCTATTTCTTTCTATGCATATATAGATTTTTCAGGTGAAGTGAGCACCTCAAAATGTTTGTTTTTCAAATTCGTTTTCATTTTGATATGTCATACATCCGCAAGACATAAACGCAGTACATTTTTCGTGCGAAGCACTATGGAGGAAACGTCTAGTTGACATGTTCAGTCAACCTAAGTCTTCTAATTTTCTTAATTACATTTAAAACTTCGTCTTTAAAAACGAAATTGAAAGAAGATTGTTCATTACCAGCCTTTTGTATTCGGAACAGCATTTATACAAATAATTATTAACAGCGAAGGTAACAAAAAGAATTAAAATGCGTCCGCTGCACATGATATTTGAACAGAACTGCACATAGAACCAGCGATCATCCTTAATTTTTCCTATTACTTCGTCTTTCCCACAGCCACCGGATCGAAATAACAATGGTCAAATTACTCGCGAACGAAATGTCAATCCGCCCCGTCAAACTCAAAGAACTATACTCCAAAACGAGCACGTCGGATTGACCAAATAAACGTCCGGCGTCGTTTTAGTCAGCTCGTCAAATTTAGTCCCAGTGTTGACGACGGAGCGCGGTCTAAATCAGTCCCAGAGCGTCGCGACGCGCGGCGTCGGCAGTACGTAACGCGTCGGTCGCGAGTGCGATGTGGAAGGTGATTTTTGGCGGAACGGTGGCGTGAAGTGTCCCCCGGATGTCGCAGGGCGCCAGCATGATAGGGCCCACGTTCAAAGCAACGGCACCATCTCCAAGTAAGATGGATGAAGTTTAAGGGGGACGCTTGGGGTGGAAAGGTTGCCTTTGGAATCAAAAGTTCTGTGATGCTCAAGCATCAAGAGCAGAACACGCTCTAGGGTTGGCCAGAAGCGCCAAAATTCAGGGGTACCTTTTTTGCTAGTGTGAGAAAAATATATAGGTGTCTAAAATATTTTACATATGAATTTTTTCAATCGCTAAAATTCTTCTTTGCGTATAATGGCATTTTACTTGTTTGTAAAAAAATTTAAAAGATTATACGGTTAACTATTTATTTATGGCTGTGTACTAGGCATAAGCCGCGTCTTATGGTGTCACTTCCTCTTCAAAGGGACAGCCAGATGAGGACAGATTTACCGCAATTATTATAAGAGGTAGAAAAGGGCTTTACATCTTACTGGAGTGAAACCAGAAACTATCCATAGTTATATAGAGAGGAAGATTAACCTTACGTCAATGACGAAATTAATTTACAAGTCAAGACTTCAAAGATAAGTTCAAAGTACCCCATTGAATATAATCCTTTTGAAATAACAGCAAATTAATCATGTATACCGGAACTGATGGACGCTCAATTTTCACCACACGGAGTAGACGTTAGAAAATTTTTCGAATCGAAAAAAAACATCATATTTACATAATTTAATCAACCAACATCGCCACGGATTGCTTAGAGATTTGTAAGGAGTTGTGGTTAAGAAGGAGTATAGTACTATTGTATTGACTGAAATATGGCTTGATGATGATTTTTTAAGTTCTGAGTGTTTTAATGCAAGATATTATATGTATCGGAGGAATCGGCTTACGACAACCACTGACCATTGCTGTAGTACTAGGTCTTGCTATTTTTCTCCGAATTTACCGAATTATATTAAAGCAGCTACCTCTTCTGTGAGCATCATCCTGATGATACTGCTTGTGTTGTAGAGGACTACAATCTTCTTAACATAACCCACTGAGACCCTATTTTTTATATAGCGTGTAAAAATATTTCGGTAGCAATAAGTCAAGAATATGTGTCTATAAAGATTCTAGTTCAAATATATAATTGTCGTCTTTTTTTATTAGGTGTAAAAAATACAAAAAATGACAAAATGTAAATACTAGTTTCTATGGTACATAACAAAGCAATACTGTCATCACAAAAAGTGAGTTTTTTATTGTACTTTGCATCGCTTCTCTTCTTTGGTTCCTTCAAGATGTGGCAAAAGGTCGATGGAAAAGTGTTGTACTTCTAGACATGGCCTAAATTCTTCATTTCCTTTTGAAACTTTAAATGTGGGGACTTCTGAGGTTCCGCTTTTTGGTCTACCTCTTTTAACTTGAACCTGTACTGGGTTACCCTCTTTTACTAAAGACTCTGCCAAACTTTTGGAATTTTGGAAAGTGTAAGCCATTCCACATCTTCCATATAAAACAAATATTCTTGCATCCCAAAGAGTTGGTTTACCTTTCACATATTTTTTTTATTGGGAAGTGTCCCCATGCATGATGCATAAATTTTCTTCCAAATCTAATTCTGTCCAACGATTTCTAATGACCTCGTAAAGAGGTCGCACCTTGTACAGTTTGTCATTGCAATTATCTAGAATCTCCAAATTGTTAACACAATGTAAATTTGTTTGCAGTTGAATAAACCTGTCTCTATTCATTGTCTCTGTAAAGAGTTTTATATAAAAGCCTTATCGAAAAATACTGAACTTTTGGAAATTTAAAACAACCGATCGCAATGTGCAATCCAAATAGGCTTTTTAGTTCGGCTGAATTTGTTGGTTTGAAATGAACCTTTTTTTGGGGGCATAAATGTTAGTGAAGTTTGCCATTTTTTAAAACTACAACATTTCTATATTTGTAAAAATATTCTAAAGGTCTTAGTAAGTGAAGCTCATCATCTCTTTAATTTGTATCATTCCAGATTATCTCAGGATTTTGTAACTCACGTCATTTTATGTCATCCTTTTTAGTTATAATATCCTGGAATTTTGACTCATTTAGTGCTTCCATATATAAAGACAAATGCAAATAATCTTTATCGTCCCAATGATACTCAAGAATATTAAAACTTTTTGGGCCAATTTTGTCGCCTCACATTTGGTGTGAAAACTGGGAAATAATTTTCCTCGTCCTATTGATCATCGTCGCTCAAATCTAAATGAGAACAGTTTCCCAGCAAATCGAATAAAACTGCTGCATCCGCCGGAATATATTTATCAGTAACGTTGCATGCACAACACTTTTTAGCTAAATAACTAAGTAGGGAATTAGAATTCGACAACWTCCAAAATGTACTGCTCCAATAGTTTACTGAAATTTAAATGGCTATGTGCCTATCTCATTGGCTACAAAACTTAATTATACAACTTGCGCGACAGCTATATTTTTAACTAGTATGAAAGTGATTCTTTTCTTTCTCGTTTGAAGTTGTCACACGGTATGTTTCAAAGAAACTAACGGCGTAATATAAATAATGTAGCCACTAAAATATGAAATATACTCGCTTTTACATTATGATATTACGAATTTAATGAGACAAGATGCCATCGTTGTTAATATTACAAATTATCGTTGATCTGAAAAAGCACACACCAGTCCTTCAAAAGTACTTATATCTATCTAATTTTCTGCAACACAGTACCTATACGTATGACAAAATAACATTTACATTTTATTTTTAGCATTAACACGGCTACATGGAACACTATTACGCAAGTGCACAAAAAACCGAAAACACGTGTCTTCCAATCTCTGTTTGTTTCTCTTCAACTTTTACGCTGAAATTTCGAAATGCACTCCTCCAAATTGCTACGTGTTAACAACGTGAGCAACTGGTTGGTCGTTAAAGAAGTCCCATTTCGTAGGTTATAAATAGGGCGAAGCAATTTAATAAGGCGATTATACCGGGATATTTGGCAGGCCCGGGACCCCTCTATATATCGCACTTCCGGTGTGGGCGTGGACCGAAAAGAAACATGTGCGATTCATTTGTCCACATCCTTTTCACGGAGTTGTCTTGTACTCGAGATATTTACTAACAAATTTTGGGATTCTCGCAGTACCTTGGCATTTGCACGGTGATTTTGTAATCGTATGTTGTACTACGGATTTAGAACAGAAAATAGCTAGTTGTAAACTGGAAATAAAACATCGAAACTAAACACGTACTCCAGAATATTGCGTATGTATAAAATACCGAATTTCTAGTTATCAATTGAATCAAACCTATTAGACATGTCTTCCTACTTCAAATCACAAAGCATACATTCATGACAACCCGAAGTAAAATAAAAATATAAAATGTACACAGGCAAATATTGCCCAAAATTGTTCTTCAAGTTAGATTGTGAAATAAACATTAACCACTACATATAGACAACGGTGGTACTAGCGCTACTTACTCTCTAAATGATTATACTGTAATTTTGTCACCTCCATTTTCCACAAGAAACACTCAGTTAATTTATTAGACTATATACGTACTACTAACAACTACAATATCATACTTTCTAAGTATCCTCTTTATTTTTTCTGAAAGGCCTTGTACATACATAAGACTGTGTGTGTTTACTCTCTAAATTTATATATCCAAGAAAGGTGAATTACCATTGCTTTCTAAATCCATAGTCATTATGTCAGGATTTTGACCGTTTAAATGATTTAGAAACCTATCTAACTCTTCTACACCGTGGGGCCCAATAACAGAAGTATCATTTACATATCTACATCAGCATTTTGGCTTAAACTGAAAAGTGTTGATCGCTACGTCGTCTAATTTTTTCATAAACAAATTGGCCACTGTAAGACTTAGGGGTGAACCCATCGCACAACCTGATTTTTGTTCATAAATGTTCCATAAGAAATTGATTGGTTTTAAACAGTGCTCAAATCGTTGGCATCATTATACTGGGGTGAACTAGATTCACACTTTATCGTACGAACTTCGGAAGCTTCCAAATCCCAAGCTTTTCAAGAAATGTTTATTTGTTCACGTCTATCTGTTTACGTTTTAATCAAATATGTAATGCACTGGAAAATCGACGTCTTATTTACGAAATACGATTACGATATAACATTTAGGCGCCACATTTTTCATTCTAGAGCAGAAAAAGTATATACCACCTTTTATGTTTCTCTTAATAGGGCGCAACTACTAGTCTATATTTAAAGTGGATTTCAACATGTTTTTGCGTTAACACAGATGAAATTCCGATGTTCTTCACACTGCATTAACACCTGAGAACGAAAGTGCTATTTTAAGTAGGGATTTTCTCAAGCAAACATATAAATAGGGCAGTTATTTGCGTTGTGGTAAAATAGAAAATATTTACAGTACGTCAGTATTCACTTTCTATATGGCATAACGTAAATTTTATACCGTCAATTCATTCTGCAGGTATAAATGATGCCCTAGAAATATCGTACAGGTTTTTATTATTATTTTCAAAATAATAGTTACTATTTTGCTTAAAATAAATTTCACGTTATACCAAATGATTTATGTAGTTAGTGCCGTTTACAGTGCAACAAGCTAACTAATATGCATCTTCTTGGACACCTTGGTTCTATTCTTTTCCTACCACCTTTATTCTCGAGTAATTAATCTCTACACAGCTTGTGGCTAGACTTTGTATACACCGTAAAATTATCCTACCCAGAAGCTGAAACCGTAAACCGTCGTCGTTGGAATTGCTTCGCATTACTCATGAACTTGGTATCAAACGTTTCGCTAAAGTTATGATCCGTAAAATTTTTACTCGATCGTGCGGATATGTTTACCTGTTATGTACGGCACGCGCTTTACTGCTGAAGGTTTATTGTGGACCGTGAATCAAGAATATGTATGACGCCAAATAAATTAAATATTTACAACTTACGTTATTCTTTTGGGTGGGATGAAAGAATGTGTTGAAAAATAGCCATTATTATGCAACTTTGACAGCAAGAAAGGGAAGCTTTATGGAATATTTTGAACACTTTTTATAGTTTAGGAAACTTTTACCACACTCGTTTCCTTTACATATTATAAATTTGTAATATACTGATTACTGTAATGGTCATCCAGCTAAAACTAATTATAACGTATGGTTTTTGTAAGTTAATATTTTCAGCTGTTGCTAGGTACTAGAGGTACAAGTCCTATCACTAATTCTACCTCTTGTCAATTAAAAAAACAATTATTTACTACATTAACGTAGTTTTGCATAAAAGTTCCAAATTTGCAGTTTTGTCTTCGTTTCATTTTGTACACATTTGCTTATCGGAATTTGCTAACCGAATCATAAATGCAACACTATATTTTGTCCTTTTCCTGATAGCTTTTTCAGTTTATAAAATTCTGTAAGTGCATAATACTACAACAAACATATTATTTAGACGGCTAACATAGGTTTCACAGAACGTATTGACCATCAAGGAGTACTTTCGGTCGTGTTGTGGTACAATTTTTGGGTAAGTCTAAAATGAAAAAAGATGGCACGAAAACTGTCACCTGATTTACGTATGAAGCGGCCTATCACGGGAATGTTAATCTGTATAATATAAATTATTCAACTGTAGAATGTAAATGGTTAAAGCAGAAACTGAATTGGACGCTATTTTTTTATAGTATAATTAAAGACAAATGATACTGCAATATCTTTCTAATGAATTATTGTTACTTCGAGAGGAATCGAATTTGAAATTACGATTGAACATATAATATCGATGTGACGGACGGTAGTTGGCTAGGACGATGTGGTCCAACGTTCTGTCCTGCTAGATCATCAGATTTAACCTCTGGTGAATTTTTTGTAATGCATTGTTAATACAATAGTTGTTTTGCATTGATTTGCGATCGTGATCATTTTCCTTTAAGTTGTAGATTCAGTTGCTTCAAAAGCATTTGCAGGTTTTCATAAAAAAAGATTTTGTTTGCGCTCCTTACAGAGAAGTTGGATATAGATATAGAAATCAAACATAGGTTACATGTAGAAATGGTTAAAGCATTTACAAATATTGTAGTTCGATCAAATAGCGATTCGACATCGCAATGAATGATAATTAGATCAAAACTCCCATAACACTTTAATTTTACGTTTTATAAGTTAGCTAAAATATACCATAGAATCTGATATATACTAGTTAAGATATTGTCGCGTTTTTTTTGTAAATATCTTATTTTTTGCACTAAATGACATTTGGCTTTATTAAAAAAAGTCTTAAAGTATAAAATTCTTTAGAAATTTGGTCTTGGACGATATTTTATACAACTAACTGTTCTTGAAATGAAGCTCCAAGAGTAGTTTGAACACATTTTAATAACGTTAAGCTCTGCTTACATATACTTAGAAGACCATTTCAGCAAAGCAAAATATGCACGCAGTTGCTGCCGCTAGATGTCCTGCGCCTTTTGTATACAAACCAGAAGAATTTTTGTCTCACACTTTTTCGATTTCCCTCATCCATGTGCTAACTACTGTATTGTTGTCGTTAGTCAGTCGCCTGTTTTCATTATTGTGGAACGGGATCCGCTTTATTTTTGTGCCCGGGAGCACGTGTGTTCGTGCTGACGTTAGTCAATCCCGATTTATAATTAGTGGCTCCGCTTTTAGCCAAACCATCGAATTTTCAATAAATGTTGTTCCGCCCGCACACGAATTTTCCTCGACCAATTACCCACCTGGCAAGCTCGATTCGCGGGAGCGAAAATTTTTCGCACCATTGGAAAGTAAAACAAAAAGCTGTCGAGAGGGGAGATGAATAAAGGCCTGGATGGCGTTCCTCAGCAGTATCAAAAGAATATAGTATTATCTTAGTTCTAGATTAATTTCATTTGAAGTCTTAGTATTATTATTAGAAATGGGAGAATATAAACTTGCTTTACATCACATCACACACTTTATAAACACGCCTGGTGTAAAATATTTACATTCCATTCACTGAACAGGTTGTGCAACTCATTTTCGAAGCAAATAAATCGTGCCATCATGTTTGAGTGAGATATAGTTGTGTAGATAATGTATCACGTCAAACAAAAAAAATGACGTGTGATGTTCGTAGCTCATTATTAACAAGTTAACCATTTGCTGATCGATGTATAAAAGATTGGGGTTTCAAGAATTACACAGGAGAAACCCCATACAACCACCTTCCAAACAAGCATGAATTTTTCTAATTCCTTCTGTTTCCAGGTGTGTGGTCTCCTGGTCAGAAACGGAGTCCTCCCAGAGAACCACAGAGACAAGACTCCAGAGACTCCAAAGAAGACTCGGTGCCGGTAGTATGGACGCCCAGGAGTGCTGGTTCTAGTCCGGTAGTAGAGCGGAAGGAATTTAGGCCAGTAAACTTCGAATCTCCTGTTTTGGGAAGAAAAAACAAACCACGGCTAGAGGTTAGTAGATTTCAGATCATCCAAGTTTTGTTTTATAAACGGAAATATTTTCTTTCGTTATCTTTCCGAGGCAAGGAGGAAGTACGTCTTTTCTTAATAAATATTACGTTAAGCTTGGTTCCTATACGCATCTGCGTTTCATCCAAATATAAATATAGGTAATTGTACTGATAAACATAGCCTTGAATGTTATATATCGGGTGTGTTTGCGAATTCCAAAATAGAATCATTAGGCTATTTTTAATGTTGGTTCTGCAGAGAACTTCTCCCTCCAGCGCTAGCATTATGAATTATGAACGGATGGAGTTATCCAACTCTTTGATATTATAAACAGCTTTGAATTAGACAAATACAAACCAGCGGCAGCAACAGAAAGTCCCCAAGTAATGAACACTAACGGATGATTCAGTGTTAATAACACAATAAATGTATAGTGCGTAATATTAGAATCTCAACTTCAGGAAAAAAATATTACTTTGTATTGACGTTTTTAGAATGCAGTAGTCGCCTGAAAAAAGAAGCTTAAAGTTTTCTTTATATTATTCGTTCTTCTGATAAAAACATATTTAGGTAGTATCTTTGTTACTTCATTATCTTCAGTTTATTTTAGTATTAAGATAATTTTATTCTTAACTAATATTTTTTAAGTAGTAAAATACATTTTATAAAAATAAAAAATTATAGAGATGATACTGTCTTGTAAATATATTTGCGATAGTTTTTTTGACTGCTCTTATCACTTTAGATTGGTATCTTGCAAAAGATAAATAGCAAATGATTGCTGCTACATGGCAGCAACAGCCTATCGTTGTCACCCCCTTAACGCACTCACTATTGCCACTCTAACCTATTGGTGTAACCACTTGATGTATAATCAGTTGTAAATTTTTTTGGAGACATGTCTCGATCGAACCATATACTCTACAATGGAAAGCTCTCTTTCAAATATTGTATATTTACCTCGTTATTTTCATCTAACATTTCTACCAGATATGACACTGCTGGATGCAATTGATATGTTCCTGTAAAAAATGTGTTTAAATCTATTTCAGTGATTTTTAGAAAATCTTTGAAATCTCGAGATTTTAATTTAGCGAATTTGCTTCTTCGTTGGCTCCATCTCATTTCTTCAGCTAGTTTTTCTTTTTTTGTGATTTTCTATTTGCGGTAGGATTTCACCAGTTATTGAAATATTTGCATAAAATCTTTTTCTCAATGAATTGTTAAAAAAAACAAGATATTTGACAGCAACTTCATGCATCAGGAAGCATTTATTACCTGTGTTCCTCAGACGCTTCAAATTTGCATTGTCTCGAGCATTTTTGACAAATCGTGTTATGTGACTAAACTTGAACACAATTCTTATCTTAAAAATATCATCTTGTAAAAACTTTTTAATAAGAAGATAAACATTATTGCAACAGCGATTATCTACAGGAATGTATATTCTAGCTTGAGTAAAAACATTATGAAAGGGAATGGTACTTCTACCTTTTCAGCTTCAGCTTTTTTGAGTTGGAGAAACGAATACTGAACCATCACTACTAGATGAATCCTGTGTTGATGAAAAACTCTAGGTTTAAGATCCATGGCTTTCAGCGTGGTCATTGAAATTTAGTGAATTCTGTTTGTTTCTAACCTTCGTTAGCTAATGTAAAACGAAAGGCTTTATAATATTTTGCACGTATAAGGGATTTGACACATATTTTTTGATACCTTTTAGCAATTTTAGGCAATGCATACATTTTTCAGTTTTTGGATCATTCTCAAACATGATTGATCGGTAAAAAATATGACATTAGGTATTAAAAATATCATGAGACATTTGTAAGAGTAAAATTGTATTTCATCAAACCGTTTGAAGCCTTATCCGGCTAAGCCCCTTTACAAAAAAAAACAAGCAAATCTCTTGTTAAAGATTAATCAACAACAAAAACATAGTTAAAAATAACTGCTCTTAACAAATGTTCAAAATCACCTCCATTTTTTTGTGTTCAAATATTAATACGTCGTTAAAAAATTAATTGAAATTTTGGGCATTTTAATTTCAGTTTGAATACAGTTTAATTAATCTTCTATATCCACTGGCTTACAATACACAAGCGTTTTCAAACTTCCCCATAAAAATTAATTAATTAGGGTCATGTCAGGGGAACGAGCTGGGCACTTTGCGGATGTATCATTGCCCCTACATATTCATCTATTTCGTTCAAAATTCGGAAATCTTTTTTAATATCAAAAAACCAATAACATATCGTTCATTTCTTCATTGGTGTTCTGTAAAGCCATGATGAAAACTAAATTTGCAAATAGTATGACAATTTATTAGTGCATGCTAATTCTATTCACAGTATTCTAGCACTGTGGACAATTTAAAACAAAAACACCAGAGATAGTCGTTATATTGAGCGAATTTCATTGCAATTACCAGTAATTGTTTGGCCTTATAATTGAGAATTCAAAAAGTTACTTCAAACTTGAACAATATTGCTCCTCATAATAAAATACGTGTAGGAAGGCGACATCAGCTTATCTCTCATCAGATTGTCGACATATGTTACAAACTAAATCCCATTACCAAGGTCATGATCATTATGTGTACACGCTGTAGATTTGTTCAGAATATCCTAGTGTAAATCGCCTTTATCTAAATCCTCTTCCAGAGTCAGAGTTCCGCAGACAGCTCGGCTGAGCCCCCATGGAAAGTACCAGGAACCAGCAGTGACACCGGAACTGCTTTATCCTCTTCCCTGGACAGGCGAATTCCCGTGAGCCGGTCGGCGCCATCAGCGTCGGATTTCAGTGATTACACCACACCTCGCTTGCCCAGGGTGCAGAACCCGACGGTGACGCTTCTTCAGAAAGCGAGGGGTAAGCAATAACGGGTTGTTATCGAGAGCTCAGAATTTTACGATGGGTTTGCTTAGAGGGTCAGTTTCCGAGGGGGGCGTTATATATCGACCAGGAGGAACCACAGTACCCACCCAGACGGAATAAGTATGACAGGCCATCGGGAGTAGGCCCAGGAGACGTCGGTAAGCACATGATTTGTTCGGGTGTTATGCTAATATAAGTTTTGTTATAACAGAGAAGAAACGAATGGTTTTTTGGTGTTTATTTTTTCTCTACGTGGGCTAATTAGAATAAAAAATATATACAAACAAAAAGCTAATCTCGACAAGCACAATTTTTTGTTTTTCCACAGAAAATGGTGTCAAAGAAAAATTACACTTCTTTAATATATTTTTTGCATGTTATCCAAAAAGCACTGCTTGGGAAAAACATGTATTATAGATATATATGCTGTTTACAAGCATTTGAAGACGCGGTTGCAACCCAGCGACTGAGAAGATTTGTACAAGACGTTCTTGTTGCACAGAGAATAATTTTATTAACTATAAAACCAGTATCAGTTCATACCGAGTGTAAATTACGTACCTGTGCAGCAGTTTTTAAGCTGAACACATTTGAAATATTTACTTCATTGGAACTAGTTTTTGGATCACCTCCCGACAGACATTATGCTGTAGCATATTAGTAGGGGTTTAAGTACATGGTCATTTCAGAGGTTTAATTTTTCTCTAAATTTACTTCTACCGCGAATCTCACTGAAAAAATATGCCTTGAACACTCTAATTTTTTAAATCCTGCTCTTGAAATCACGATTCTATCCATCAGGTGAAAGAGAAAGATAATCTCAACCAAAAAACTGTAGTACAACTAATTTATCGTATTTTTAATCCTACAACATTACAATACAATATACCTCTCCACACATTAACTATAACCCTAATTAATGTACTCTAAACAATCGCGATGTAAGTATTATTTTAATTACGTTTTCATTTCTGATATCCTCTAAATGCTGCTTTGTAACTGGAGTGTGTAGTATTAATGTAAACAAATTAAAATCTGAACAATTTATCACAAAAACTAAGCTGGCTTTCATCCTAATTCATCAGTATATTAGACAACAAAGCTTTTATAGAAGAAGCTCAATCCTCTTTATGTATAAATTAATGGAAGTTTCCTGTAATCTTTATTACTCTAAGGGCTAACATTAATTGCCTCGTTTTTTCTTTTTTCTTTCAAGTGTATCAGATCAAGAGGGAATACAGCAGTGAGTCAGACGGAGAGCGTCCACGTAGAATGGCCGAATTGGGACCCAGAAAATTCCAAGGAGTCGGACCAACAACCAAAGACGGAATGCCAATTATTCTTAGATCAGTAAGTAGTCGAACTGTCATTTCCACACTATCATTATGATAAGATTGCCTAATCTCCAAGTACAACAATTCTGTATTTGAAAAACACGAAACATCTACAAATCATCAGGTATCGCGGTATTGTTACAGGAAGTGAGAGACGCTGATCAGTCCAGGTGGTACAAGAAGATGTACGATACCATCCACAAACAAAGAAGAAGAGATGGTAAGCTCTCAGAACATTGTTTTTATCGGAGTCTTATAAAGATGTTTCATTTTTTGTTTCGTATTTTACAGACGAGTACGTTACAGTGCGATACAGACAGCCGAAAAGTATGTTAATATAAAAATACTGAGGGTGTTGGTTTGGTCGCTTGTAGCACAATTTCACGCGAGTTTGAGTTAGCAACTCACTAATTTTGAACGGTAACATTCAGCGCCATTTAAAAATGTTTGCTGGTTTTTGTTCAGCTGAATGTTGCCGTTAACAAGCTAGCGCAGTTAACACGCTATATTGTACAGCACATGCACAACATTAAAAGATCTTATAGTATTTTACTCTAGGATTTTGATTAGATGGACGAAGCCCAAGCATCTTTATATAGATGAAATTGCATTTCAAGCAAAACATTAGGATGCTGAAACTATATTCTTGTAATTACATTTTACTTAACTTGAGTTCCTTCAAAATCCATTAGAAGAAAATCTAAACAATTATAAACCTCTCTCATAAATAGTAAAACATTTCTATTTATATTACATAAGGAAACAATTCTACCCTAAAGGATACTTTTGCTATTCTCGGTCTTCTTAACAAAATTAGTTCATTTACTTTCTAAAGGCAGCAGGTGTTTCTTCAGCTTAAGAACTGCATCACCACAATTTATGTACATAGTGATCGGTAAACGTCTTGTAAACAAATATGGCCACAGGGATTTTATTTAAAATATGAAGTATGCAACTTTGCCCCTAGGTAGCGCATTAAATATGACATATTAAAGAATCGTTTCTTTCTCCAAAAAATTGCAATACAATATTGGTCTAAAACCAACTCATTATAATCAACAACAACGCAAAAAGAGGGATAGCACTTTTAAATCTTGAAAAACGAAAAACGAATGATGGCTAGTAATAATGCCACATTCTAACACGATTAATTTCCAGGTATAGGCCTTAACTGATAATCTTGTTTGCTCAATTATTTGCATAAATTGTTCAACACTACGAAAACCTTTTCTAAGTTTCTTTCTAGATATCGTATTCGACTACTGCACTGCACTGCAACAAAATTTGTTTTTCATCGCTCTCTAGAAAACCACTAGACTTCGTGGTTATTTCGTACTCTGATTAGCCGTAACAACGCCCACTGGCAAATTACAGGTGCCAACGGTTTATCCCAAATTAGCCACTTTTTTGTAGCAAATACGCTAGCTCTGACGTAACAAAATGCGTAAACTCGTTTGGGTTCAGCAGTGCTAGTTCGTTTACTACGGTTTTTGATTGACGCGAATGTCCTTCCAAACCACTAATGCGACTAGACTTAGCAATTAAGAAATAGAACCAGTATCCACGTGTGAATTCGTCACAAATGATTACTATTCTTTCTGAAAAGCTTTCAGGTTCGACGATTGCATTATGGAGTCTCTCAATTTCTGCAAATTAAAACAAAGCATTATAACCTGCAGGACCTGTTTTTTGTCGTTTATTGGTAGACACGATTTTTCTCAAAGTTTTGTTATCAAACCATACAAAATAGCACCAACTCGTTTTAATGATAAAAAATCAAAGGAAACGAAACAACGAAATGTACTGAAAAAAGCAGAAAATGTAGGCGTTGATCGTTAAATTATAATAAACGAATTGTTTGATACATTCTTTTCACCACCACTTTTTCCAACCACTTTCGCTATATCACTTAGAAGGATGTAACTCTGGAACATAAAAGGACTAATTGTTTATTTAAAAAAGTCTATTTCTACCTGTTTCCACACACGTTTTATTCTTGGCATCTATAGGGGTTTAGTCATCATTTGAATAGGTAGGATAGGTTTGCCAAAGTTAGTGATTCAAGTTCAGTGATGCTTGATGTCGCATAATCAGTGGTTTATCGGAACTAACGGAAGGTATTAGTAGCTTTATAGCTTTTTTATATTAAATAAAACGCGTTCCTCTAATAACTGTAACTGCTGTATCCAAAACAACCGCCTCCAGCTATTGTGATCGTAAACTACGACGCAATTCCTCTAATACCACAGTTACCTCTAACTGATAACAGGTCGTCCTTGTGAACATCCAAAGCATACCATTAAAATTCTGGTTTCGGCATTTTATTCTCCGCGTTCTCTTCTCGTGGCTCGACCCTTAGATAAGATAAGAGGCCAATTAAGAAATATCGTGCTGTACATCATACGCTTCTAGCTGAGTGCATATAGTGTGTTTACGTCTTGTGTGGTTACGTTGTGTTGCATCGAGCATATTTGTGCCTCGTTTCTACAGGTCGCCCTTACCAATCGGGGTACTTTTCGGAACCGGAACCAGGGGCGTATGATAGTGACACCATGTCAGACTACAAATATGCGACGCTGGACAGGAGACGACCACCACCGAGACCAGTGGAGAACAATTATAGCTATAATAATTACAGCGCGACGGTGCCTAGGAATTCGACCTCTACTACAGTAACGTAAGTAGTTGCATGGCCCAAGTTTTTGTATTGAATCTGCTTTACAAGCATTTATTATTTAATTTTTATTCCATGCGTTCCACTTTAAAAAAGCCACCCGTATATAAGTTGTAGGAAAAGATCTATGAAACCGACTTGTACATAAATTTATTGGTATTCCATCCCGGCGATCATCGTGGTAGAATTTATCGATATTAGTCTTCTGTCTTTCTTACGTGCTGTACAGATTTTTTCAGATCCATTTTGACTTCCACCATGCAAAATTGAAATTCTTTTACCTTTAGAAGCACATTTCCTATAAAGAATGATTTTGAAAAGACTACTATGCTCATACGTCATACTTGTGTTGAATTTATTCTTGTGAACTTAATCATTAATAGAACTTAATTGGTCGCAGCATTCAAAGACAAGTTTTAGAATACATCAAAATGGTAATGCCATGAAATAAGCAACATTTTCGAATAGTAACAACTCTTTTATCTATTTCTATTAAAATCTTGTATCCAATTAACTTTCGATTAAGTGCAATTGTCTTAAATGTCTTGTAGTTCTCTTTTGAAATAAAAATGCAAAATAACACATAGACCAGAGTATTTGTGTATTATCTTAAAGTTCATTAACACCGCAATGTTATCAGTGTATCATAAATTTTATCTAACTTTTATCTGCGACATGTTTCTGTAATTTTCGATACAATCTACGAGAAGATTCCTTTGAGTCACACAAATGTTACTTATGAATAACCGAAGGATTTTTGAGATAAGGATTTTGTAGTTTTATTTTGACGCTATTTTAAAAAGCGCCTGGATTTCCTCAGGTACCCACCGCCTTCAAACGCCTCCAGCGTTATCAAACCTAATCCAGAAGTTTACAAGAACCAACCAGGAAGAATAGAAAACTACATACCTGGACACTCATCGATCTCCGACAAAGAAGCTAAAAGAGTAAGTAACCACCTCTACTAACCCTGCACAATGACGTCTTAAATGTTTTAACAACCGGTGTCATTTTATGTCATAGTTAGAGAAGATGCACTGTCTATACGCTGTAGTAGCGACTGGTGTCATGCTTTTTAATAAATGTTTTCCATTTTTTTAGTGGTGGGACGAGGTCATGGACATTTTCGACGGGGTACGATATTGTTCTGTCTATTTTTCATAACCACTAAGAGGTTTTGTTTAGAGGAATTAACACGCTGCCTTTAATTTGCTTCATTCACTTGCGATACGTGCTGATTTAAACTCTGATTGTATACTCAAATTCTCGATGAATTTCTGCAGCAAATTATAAATAAGCTTATCATCAATTCTATCGAACAGCTAATTGAATTGTAGCTTCATTTTTCAGCAGGGATACTGTTGTCGAAATTTTCATTCAAATTTCATTATTCAGGATCTAAAGGGTGTTTAACACAGACAACAACAAAAAAATCCAACTTGTTTTATTCAAGACAGTGTAAAGTTTGTTGAGTACAAACTATAATAGGTCTACAGATAATAGATTGATCAAATTTTCTATGTTAGGTAAATGAGATATTGCTTATTCAAAATTTGAGTATGCAATCTGATAATGTTTCTTTACATATTTATATGTGTACAGTGGGTGCATGGAATCTTTGAAGAACAAAATTCTAATCCTAAAAAGTATTATTTTTTCTTCGTATCGTAACATGTAGTTTTAATTCCCACAACTTAAGTGAGCATAACTTCCTGTGTAAATAGGAATGAGTCAGCGAATTAATATTGATAACCATTTCAATCATGGATTTCATGGCAACTACTGAGTAACTGTATAATTTGTAACGAAGATATTAACGAACATTACTACCCCCCTACCCCCTAATTTAAGCATAGAAAGCTTTCGAGTCCTAGCAAATGTTCGTTGAAACTTCTTTACAAATACAAACCGTGACTAACAGTATTTGCGTGGCGCAGTGGCTGGACGACCACACATCAAACCGCAACCACCTGTTGACCAGAGCAATCACGAGAAGTGTAAGGAAACATTATTGTGGCCTGCCATACACACACAGTTGATTTGCCCCCAGATAATCAAATCATGCTCGCTTAACGAACGTCCTCCAAACCGCACAATCCGTCATTATACATTTTTTCACCTCCGATTTCACAACCTTCGGCTCTACAAGCATGCAGCATGAAACAGCATGACTGTGACGCTAACCTGTCATCGACATAATCTACTCTCTCTCACATACTGTTTTGGTTTGCAGCATCTGGAGCAGCAGAAGCACGTACCGCCCCAGAACAGGAGCTACATGAACCAGTAAGTTCTTAATGTCTAGGGGAATGCACCGTCTAACTTTAATTCTTAGGGCTTTGAAGGAGTCGGGTTACGAAAGCGATTCCACGTTGGTGTTCAAGCGAAGAGATGATACTGCGCAACAACTGAGTCCTCAAGAGCAGAAGGAGGCGTACAAGACCATCCAGAAAGGAGGAGACGTTCCTCTACAGGGGCTTAGAAAACCGGCACCGGAGAGACCGAAAGGTAGGCTAGGTTTCCGAATTAACAAGGTGGTGGCACACGTTAAATACAAAAGCTCAAAATAACATCGCTTCACGCATGTTTACCAAGCGAAGCTAAATCAGATTTTGCCTTCTTACACGTTTTGAGTGGTGGCAGGGGTCTCATTAAAGGTGTGTGGTTGCATGTTCCTAACTACCAAACGAGTATTTGAATCTTTCTCTGTTCCGCACAAAAACGACACGTTCCGTTTCCAAAGGCACACTCTTCAATCTCTCGGTACACAAATTAACTCTGTGGATTTTTCACAGACCAAATCGAGTATTTCCCCATTTCTCCGACACTGACACGTATCAGGATACACAGAAACATTACACCCCAGACCGAAATCCTTTGCTATCCCCTACAAGTACAACCTGATCCAAAAAGTGTCTTCAAAACATACAAAAGAACAGCCCCGTCTTCTGTCGCCAGGCCTTTAACTCCCCCTTCGCCTCCAAAGAGAAGATCGTCCAGAAATAATTCAACATTGCGGCTGATTTCCACCATGAAAGTTCGGTCGGAGACTTCCACCAATATGAAAAGGCATGCAACTTGTTTTAGTCCCAACATTGACAGAAACAGGGTGAAATACTTGAGGGATAAAATAACTTGTAAGTTATCGCCTGGTTCTAAAAGAAAAGGTGATGGTATACCCCGTTTAAAAGTAACTAAGGTCATTAGCACGAGACCATCTACGAAGTCGAAGGTAACGTCTACATTGATTACTTCCAAGGACACTAAAACATTGAGCAACAAAATCAAGAGCAAGACAAATATTACCTCAACGGAATCTTTGTCCAGTTCAGGTTCTAAAACTACCACCGGTGCGAAGAAAACTTCCAAGGATGATTCTAAGAAAACTGTGAAGGATAAGGAAAATACCTTTGGAGT
Source organism: Rhyzopertha dominica (assembly GCA_025024175.1). Classification (NCBI taxonomy): domain Eukaryota; kingdom Metazoa; phylum Arthropoda; class Insecta; order Coleoptera; family Bostrichidae; genus Rhyzopertha; species Rhyzopertha dominica. The sequence goes on along the minus strand of QCXZ01000137.1, from coordinate 81,890,621 downwards.
ACAGAAGAAGAAAGTAGCTGATCTCGTTTTTCCAGTCTCACACAAAGAAAAACTAGTGAAATCTCCAGACCTGGTCTCTCCAACCGAAGTTAAAAAAGCGGTCCTGAAACAGATGGTATCGGACAGTTTGAAACCCGCGTACAAAAGCTCTCGAGCTTTATTCTCTTCCGTTAAGAATGGAATGGTAACTGAACGCAAAGAAAAATTCCTGCCTGTCAAAGTAGCAATTTCAGAGAAGGGTAAAGAAGTTATTCGTCCTAGTCACTCACTGCCGGCTACTCCACTTGCCGCTAGAGCACCCAGTGTCAAAGCTTTGCCCATTTCAAAATTCTCAAAAGTCAACGGTTCTTTAGAATTTTTGCGATCGACAAAGAGAAAACCTGACACAAAGATTAATAAGTGTGCTTCAAAGGAAAGTATTGTTGACACGAAAAAGCTAAAAAAAGTCAAGAAAGATCAATTAAACGGAGAAATTGTGAAGAAATCGAAAACAAAAAGTAAAGTACAAAAGGATAAATGCGCAGGACGCGCTGCTGGAAGCGAAATAGCCAGGCAGTTACGAAAAATGGAAGAGGATGAGATGAACAAAAATATCGAAGCAGCCGAAATACAAAAACAAAGGGAGGCAGTTCAGTCAGATTCCTTCTTCCAACACTTGCTCCTGCGTGACGTAAACGTTACCTTACCACGCCCAGCAATCAAAAATCCCTGGTTAACCGAGAAAGCCATACAGTTACAAAGACAAAGATCTGTTTGCTCCGAACCGGGAGTTGGTGCTGCCAAGATATACCTGAGACACACTAAGCCTGTTACAGAATCCAAGTTTAGAAGCTTGGATTCATACATTGTAAGATCGAGGTCTGCTAGTCCGAGGTCCATCACGAAACTCCGAGACATCGGCGTTTATCATTTCGATGATAAGAAACGAAGCACTAGCCTTCCTCCCAAAATGATATTTTCACAAACGAGTCGGCCTGTTTCTCCTGTTGTGACAAGGAAGGCTAAATCACCAACGCCACCTTCTTATGACTCTGAAAGTAAACCTTCTAAACTGGTATTTTCCCAAACGAGCAGACCAGTTTCACCTGTCGTAGTGAGAAGGGCGATGTCACCAGTGTCTCCCCGTGACCTGGATTCAGAGAAAAGAAGAAGTATTAGCCTACCTCCAAAGCTCATTTTTTCCCAAACCAGCAGACCAGTTTCTCCAGTTGTAGTGAAAAGAACAACATCACCATTACCTCCCCCTGTAATCTACCGTTCTCCTTCTGACAGATTATGTCAGCGTTTAAAGGAGAGATCGTCCTTAGCTCACTTATCTTCCAGCTTGGCGCGAAGCTCAAGTTCGATTGATTCTACTGACAGACAGGAGTATCAGGCTTACGTAAGGGACATGGTTTACTCGTCTCGCGTTTCAAAAAAGTTCAAAGATCTTAATAACTTTTACAACACGTTAGCGAGGATGGGCGAGCTAGAACGTACGACTTCCACCACGGAATTGAGACCGAGGCGAAGACACGAAGAAGAAATAATCGACTATGATCGTTGGAAGGAAGTTAGAAACAGGGAGAAAGCTGAAAGGGAATTGCAAACACTGTACGTGCTGCTCAAGGAAAACCAAAAGGAACAGGGTTTTCTCTTTCGTCCAAAAAACGTGGAGAGCTTTCGTTGGAAGCGTGAATTTGATAGAGGCTTAAGAATTAAGGAGAAATCTGTGGAGGACATAAAGGATGCCTTTGAAAAGCTTAAGATTCAGGAAACAGACCTTGAAGCAGCGAAGCGACGGGAATTAAATTATCAAAAGGACGTGTATAAACCTCTATGGAGGGGAAGCTCCGTGTTGAATTTGGCTTCTAGTATGACAGAAAGACGGTCATTGTCAGAAGGTAGAGCGCAAACTGCACGACAAAAATTAATTGATTCTGAAAAGCTATTAACCCACGGCATAGGGAGCAGGATTTGGAGTAGTCTATCCCTGGAACAGGTTAACATATTGAAGAACCAACTGAATGAAATTTATAGTCAAAGTATGTCCAAACGATCTCAACCAGAATATTCGATAGACGTAAAATTAGATGATGAAAGAGCTAGCTACAGAACGACTCTTAATATAAGGAGAAACTCAGATACCACCAAGACCATCCTAAAATCGCCTAGCGTTTCACCCCAGCTCAAGAGAAAGGCGCTTGTTCATTCCGCAAGTGCCAGCAAATTCGATTCTTTAAGCGAGAACGAGAAGAAACGCATCTCCCAGTCGTTAGGCAAGGAAGTGTTGGATCGAGTGTCGAAACAACAGAAATATAAAACTTCGCTTTCTTTGGTTCTTGGCAAAGAAACCCGAGGTGCTATAGCCGCTGCAGACGCCAACCTAAAAGCAAACCGGATAGAGGCGGAATCGCCCAGGACGTGTTACTCACTAGAAATGTCAGAAGATGGTTATCAGGAAAAGCATAAGGACAGCGATTTCGTTCTTGTGCTCGCAAATAACGACACTAAGAAGAATGACGTGAAGGACACCTTGCAAGAATGGGCACAGCCCAAGAAGGCGCTGGTGAGTACGGACGCCACCTCTCTACCTCGACTTGTTTCAGCTAGCGAAACTGAGAGTGGGAGTACGGATGATTCTTCTAGAACCGTAATTCATATAAGCAAGGATGAGGTGCAGAAGAAGGTAGAATATTTCGAGCAAGCTTCTAAAGATGACACGTACACTCCCACTGTTTATAAACCGGCAGAGAGCGCTTATGAAAATGGTGATGATTCTCCCAGCGAGACATTGTCTGGGAGACTCTCATCTTCGGTTCAGAGCCTCAAAGAGCTTTACGGGGAGCAAGAACTGGTGAAGTTTGCAACTGTTCCTTTATCAGCAACGAGAAAAAGAGCTTACGTTCCACCGTCGAAACCTATGATCAGAGCTTCAACTGTTAGTCCTATAAGAACCACGCCATCAAATAGCACTGATAGTCTTTATAGAAGTCGCAGTCTTTCTCCATATTTCGGTGAAACTTATGCTTTGGCTCGTACAGGAGAAGTTAGGAGGTTAAAAGATCAGTTTGAGTTTAACGGAAGGAGGGTGCTACAAAGGAGAAGGTGGAAGAGCGACGATCAGCTGCACCGCAGGGCTACTATCTCAATTCCTGGTCAAACAGCGGGAGATGTTGATACTTTAAGACGCAGATATGAGTATCCAGCTATTGCCGGAAGAGGCAGAAGTCGTACTCGACGAGGAGGAGTGGTTTCACCAATTTTTCTCAAAGCCGAAGACAGACTCATGCCTCACATAAACATCATAAGCAAGATAGCGAGCTTATACCCCAAGAAATCAATTGCTTCAGCTCTGTTTGATCGAAAACAAGGCTCCAGGGAACTAGCGGAAATGCTGGGATGTCCAATCGGTGAGGTCGAGCGACTCCGCCAAAAATTCGACTCCGACGACAACATCTCTCTTCTGGGGCACATGTTCACCTCCTCGCCCAACCTTCACGAGTTGAGAGACATAGCGCCGTACCTGGCAGCCGAATGGACCGCCCATCGATATCCCCGTCTCGAAGACAACACCCGCTCCCTGTCCTCTCCCGAAAACACCCCCGGAAGCAGGGATACCTCCTTGGTCCGCAGGCCCAAGTCATCATCACCCGCACGTCCCAGAAGGCCCCCTTCCATCCTGAAAACCCAAAAGAAGACACCCTTCGACCCCAGGTTGCAACCCGTCGGGAGGTACCAGCCGCCCTTTCCATCTGGGATGGAACCTGTGAAGTTCAGGTCGTGGTGGCCTCCGAGACCCTCGGTTACGTTCAAAGGTGGTGTATGATTTGAGTTGTACGCGCACCTGGTTAGTTTGTAGCACTGTTTAGAACGAGAACGATTCAAATGCTGTGTAGAACGTGAATTGATTGATGAATTGTTGTGTAGTACCGCTGGCACCGCCGCCGCCTCCGCCCAAGGGACAACACGGGGTCAAATACCAGGAGACAGGTTAGTTGAGCGTGTTTGTATCTAACGGTGCCTACCATCAGTGACATTAATGAGCTAATCGAAAATGAAATGGTGAAAATTAATTATGTGGTTAATGAGATGAGCTATTTTGTTTTAACAACAAAAGAGAGAATGAAAAACCCTAAACACAATAATTTAGACAGTCTAGATGCGTATTTATCTTCATTCGAAGTTAAATTTTCAGTGACAATATGATGAAGAGAATATCTGCCGATTAGATTCATCCAGACATTTTCAGAAATCGTCTACTTCTACTGAAGATGGCACTTTAGCTCCCGAAATACAAATTTAGACGTTATCTCAATTATCGTGCTTAGCGCTTTTTTATTGTAATTCAATTGAAATAAAAACCACACTCTTATTATATTTAAGTGCCATTCAGAATATACTTCGACATTAAAAGGGTTAAAACACTGTAGAAAGAAAAACAACACCATTGATAAATTTTTAGCTCGAGGTTCTTGGCCAAGTTTCAAATGATCTTAAAAATAATTAATTGTTAACAACTAAATTACTACTTTTTTTAATGAATAAAAATATACTCGTTCCTATCGTAAAATATAACTTTTCCGTGTACTTTCAACATTTAGTACATGTCTAAATGTCAATAATGACAATTAATTAATGAAATATGACCACAAAACGAACTAGATATCTATATTTCTTAAAGCTTAAGGATTCTCTTGTAGGTAAGAAAGTAAATACATCTACAGCAGTGTTAATTAAAATATCTAAGTTAGTTTTAAATGTTACCATATTTTAGATTTCGAAAAGGTATTATAATATCCAATACGTGGTAGAATATACCTAATTTTTGTAGTCGTATCTGGGACAGAATGTGTTGCCTTCACTTTTTCAGCAACCTCAAGCAAAAACACTTTCCTGGCAGATTATTGTACTATACATATACATGTATAGCTTCAACTTCAGAACGTCAATAGTATTTTGCTAGTGATATTGAACGCCAATTACAAAACAGTAATATTCTACTATCAGCAAGTTATCAGCCTCTTTTATACTTTTTAGTGGTGACAAGAAACGATATAGATCATATCTAGTATTATTTGTATCATTGCGTTTGTGTATACCAGATTTTAACAAAATCCTTCAAAAAGAGAGTTTTACAGGGTGTGGTGAAGAAGTTAAATTTATTCTTCTTCTCTTTTTCATTCTTGTACCCCTGGTTTGCTAGATCATCCTCCACTTAGGTCCTCCAGCGTCCTCCCGGTCTTTCCCTTACGTAACAGTAGCAGTCTTGGGATTCTATTCTATTCTAAGTCTCTGAGCCCTCACCACTGACACTGTGCTCGTCCTTTGATACAGCTCACTTAATTCTTTATTGTCCTTTTTTCCCATTGTCCATTAATGGACGTACCCCAAACACTTTTTGAAGCATTTTCCTTTCCCAAACTTCCAACATGATTTGTTTTCTTTTCCAAATGTCCATACTTAACTTTCAAAAGTAACTATAGGCCTCACTATTGTTTTGTATAACTTTATTTTTAGTGACAATGAAATTAATTTGCTTTTTAATTCCTGATTTAATGAGTAGATACATCGGTTACCTGCCATCAATCTGTTTTGTATCTGTCCTCTTACATCAGGCTTTGTCGTGAATATATGAAATGATGGAGGTAGAAAACTATATATTTTTCAATAGTGGCAATGAAAACAGAAGACTGGGGATAGGATTTATGCTGCATAAAAGCATTTAAAGGGACTGTAATGGATTTTAACGCTATTTCTGAAAGAATGTGTAGGATGAGAATAAAAGGAAAGTCTCCATAATAAGTGTACACGCTCCAACACAAATAGCCGAGGATGAAACGAKAGAACAGAACTATGAGTGTTTGTATTAAGTATTGAGAGACTTTAATGCTCAAATAGGAAGGGAGAATATTTTTTTATAGATCAACACTAGGCAAGTTTTCAAAGCATGAAAGTACTAATGAAAATGGCAATGATTTTGCAAAAAGGCATGGAACAATTGCATTGAGTGCGTATTTTGAACGTAAAGAAATCCACAAGGATATATGGAAAACACCGGATAAAATGATGTAGAATAACAAGTACCAGTAACAGAATAATCTTTAGATAACAAATATGCAAATCCCACGACATTAAAAGGAGTAGAAAATATACTAAAGTATAAGAAATTGAATATACCACTGATATACTTCTCCAAATGAAGTACATGCACATGTAAAGTTCGGACCACCCAGTAATTTACTTACGATGAACACTAGGCTAGATCGACAGATGCTTTAATAAACCATTGCATAAAAGTACAGTTTTATTAACCACCTTCACTGTTATCACTGTCAGTTTCTCCTTCAGTGTCTTCACTGATAATAAATGTGGGAATATTAACGGAAACATAAAAATCGTCCACTTATTTTTTCGATCGTTTCGGACGTTTATTATTTCTTCGGATGCCTCTTCTCAGGTTGCTCCATATTAATAATAATAATAATTCCGTGTGCTCATATTGTCTTGTCTATCTGCCACGTGTAGATTGATTTCTTGTACCTTCTCATTATTATCAATTAATCCAAGACCTAATCAACAACGCAATAAGAAAATCGATCTGTTTAGAAGTTGCCCACCACTAAATGCTAAAATCTTAAAACATAGCTTCCGTATTTAACCTAAACCATATCTTTACGACCTGGCCTACACCTTGATCCTCATTTCCGCCTTGCACCGACCCAATTACCGCGCCCACACAAAGGCGCACATTATTAAAACATAACTGCGTTTTATTGTTTTGCTTGAGTAACTTTTAAGGAAGAACGAGCGTGCCATTCGACCGAATGCTCGAGGCTGTGTCAGTCTGTCGCGAACCACCTCAAGGTGTGAAAATATCAGGTGCGAACCGGTGAAAGTGATCGGAGCCCCGGGGGGAAACGGAAAAGTGTCGCGGAAATATTGTTTCTCCCCGAGATTCTACGGAAAAGGTTTAGGGAAGTTATTTTTATTGCTGTTGGCGGAATTAATTATTTTAAATTATCGAAGTGAAATTCCGACGCCCACGACGGAGAGAATTATGTTTAGTGAATCGTAAAATTAGAAAGTGAGAATACAATACCTGTCAATCACGGCTGATAGGTCGTCGCATGATGCTATTGTTGGGTAATAATGAGTACTATCAGTTTCAAAATTGTGACCTCCGAAATGGTTTCCTGCGGCCAATTGATGAATGTAAATTTGACCCCGAAAAGCTGATGTAATAAAATAGCAACACGAAATTTAAGACAGTGTTTCCACCTTCAAAAGAGTGTGTAAAAATATTTATATGTAGAAAATTATTTGTAGATACCGGCAATTCTTACCTAGGTGCTTTAACATTAACATTTAAAAGAAATAAATTTGGTTTGAAAAGTTCAGAAATAAATGAAAATTCCTTATAGCAGTTGTTGTCTGTACTTTAAAAGGATAAAGCCTCTTAAATATGCGCCGAAGACCTCCAAGTTGTTTTGCAGGGAATCCAATATTTCGTGCTGTAGATTAAATATGTCAGATGCAAATGGAAATATATTTCTCAAAATGAAAATTGCCTTATAACCTAATTGATTACATAATTTTTATACGTAATTACTATTCTTCTTCGGAGTGCGATCAACATTAATAATTATTATCTCCCACCAACATTATTTTTACTAACAAATTACCACAACGTTCTCAAATTTATATATTTATTTAACTTAATAGAATCCCTCTCTACCAGATGTGCATTATGTTTACAGCATAACGGGCAAAACTTTGAGCAGCATATGTAATAAATAACAATATATATTTCTGTTTGAAAAATTGGCTTATAATTATGGTTTATATTTTTGAAATTCACTAAAAATACCAATTTTGTTGGAGTTATAGCCAACTGTATTGTCTATACCGTACAAAAATATCGAGAATGGGACTTGCCCTTCAAGTTTGGCATAAGCTATTTTTCGAACCACCCTACCAAAAACCATGTCATTATGACTGAGTTAGGACTACAATTTGAAATATTTTACAGAAATGAGAAATGAGTATTCGGAACTTACCCTTACTAGACGAGCGGTTAAAATAATTAGTCTTTTTTTTTATTGGCAGTCACTTAGTGGACACGTTTGAATACATAGTTAATAACTTTCAAGGATTGAATCATTATTCCGTCAGCCGTTTTTTACGATTAGCTAATTCTTTAAAAAATTGAGTACACCTTAAGCTTTTGATTTTATTTGAAATTAGAATAGTTACATAACTTTTTTCAATTCAATTCATAACGCAATATCTCATTTTAAAATTTAAGGATCACACTCGAGGTCATTTCCGCATGTAATCAACAACTTTACAAAGAGTTGTACCTAAGTAAATCATTTGACTGCATTTTATCATGATGATAAACAATTTTTGAAACTGAGTACTCTGCAATCTCCGCTTCCTGCTTGCTCAGTGTGTACACAAACCTTGGAGGTTTAGTCAACGACGTATAAGCGGTTACATAGGTGCATCACCTTGGCCTTGGGAAAGTCGATTGCAGAATATAATCGACCTACCTGAACTGCTAGTCAAGTGTCACGCATCACCTTGATGGGTCTAGTATTTGCGGTAGAATGCTCCATGCATTCGTTTGGGAGTGAACATTGAACTGGAACTGGTTCTTGGCACAGTTTCTCAATTCTAATGATTTGCCAGTAAGAAAATTTAATTATCTTAGATTCACACTATGCAGTGTTGGATCAATACTACACGCTTACTGTTTAGATATATTCTTTGCACTACCTGTATTTCAATCATCAGTTGATATAAGTACATGCAGCTTTTTTATGCAATTTGATTTTTCATTAGTATTACGCAGTGTTGCGATTTTTGTTTGAGAAACAAAAAGTGGCAAAAAATAAGCGTATGCGTGAATTGTAATAGTACGCTTTTTATAGTAAGATATAATAACTTTCACTTACCAACAAAGAGGACAGGATTTTAAGCAAAAAGGATGCAACTAAGAAAGAGAGGTAGTAAAGTGAAGTGCATTTATTATGAGAAAAACTTGAAATCATTTAATAAACCGCTTGGAGATAGTTTTACTTTTTTACAATTTTGCACTTGAATTTTAAATTTAAATACTAGCTAAATTCAAAACAGTGCATTGCAAAATGACACTTTTATTTGACCAAACCTAAAGAATAATGGCAAGGATTTCTGTTTTGGAAGGATCAGGAAGGCGATTTCATTGGGGATGAAAAAAGGCCATAAAAAGGGGAAAGGAATATATTGAAGATGCCCTAAACAAAGATAGCATTGAGGAAGACAATAAGGAAAATTAAGAAAATGCTAGAAAGAGGACCCGAACCAACAAAAGATTAAACTGACAAAAAACCGAAGCAATAAATATAATGGATTACAAATAAGTACAGACATGACAAAGTGAAATTAAAAAAAAGCGTAGAGAAATGAAACTGGAAAAGCTTCATGTTTGGGAATATTAATAGCAAAAGAAGGTAGTTTCTCGGAGAAAATAAGAGGAAATATATTAAAAGGTGGTAAATGTGCATGGAAAATGTGGTAGCGTAAAATTTTATAAACCGTTGAGAACGATGAAAGCATCGTCTTTTACTATAACACTCGTCTGCATTCAGGTCTCTGTTAAAGTTTTGTCTAACTTTGAAATGCATTTACAGAAGAACTAATAGTATTACGTTTTGTTAATAAACGTAAAAATTCTAATAACTTAGCTGTAATAGAGGTATGAATTGATGAACAGTTAAACACTGTAAACCTTTAGTTCGTTGGTGTAGTTTTGTGATGCTTATCTGTCACTGATTGATGTATTTCTACATTACTTGAACATTGGTCTTCTAATCAAGAAATCACCAGAAGATTTACAATGTTTTCTATATTCGAAGACTATACTGGTGTATTTTCTCATACGCTGACATATATTTAACAAAATAAATATTTGTAAACATGTGAAATCGTAATATTAGACATTTATACTTAAAAAATTAAGACTAAACTTCACACCACATTCCTAATTCCTTCTCTTTTTTATTAACTGGTAAATCGTCGACCACTGTTCATTAAGCATTTCAATTATGACAGAATAGGAGCTCATGGTTCCCAAACAGTTCACCATGTTCAAAATTTCCACTATCAATGATATTACATCGAGCATTCTACTGCTAATAGTTTTGTATTGACTATGGGACACGAGGAATTAATCAAGTGTGGTGCATCGAATTGACACTTACCTATCTACGTGAATTACGGTTGTAGTGTAGTGAAGGTGAGCGCAACACGCGCATGGTGTCATGGCAATCACGGGAGCGAACATCCTGCGGAAGACGCCGGAACGAATTGGGAGACAACAGGAAGCTGTCGAACATAGGAACCCTATCGCTAAAATTCCCATGGTGTATGGACCGATCCCTTACAGTTAGTATTACCAAAATTCTTATTCGTATGCGGAAGTTATTCTCCCGAACGAATAAGTTTTTGCAAACTGTTTCGTCTTAAAAGATGTAAACATAATTATGTCAATATATTAAATAGGGTTATAACTTGTCATCAAATTTAAATCAAATTTAATGCAATAAAAAATTATTTTATTAAATACAACTACATACTAACATTACTTGAATGATGAGTTCTTACACGAATAAAAATTAAAATTTAAAGAGATATCCTTAAGGTATTACCCTAATCCTGAAAGTAAATAGAATTGTGAATTGAATTGAATTGTCATTGTGATCAATACATTTCATCAACAGCAAGGATGATTTTCCTTAATGTATCACACCTAGGAAATTTTAGAATACAGTTATGCTGCATAATAGATATAGGATTCTTTGTGATGATGCATGATACGAGTACAATTTCATTAAATATAAACATTGGATCGCCAGAACTAACCTTCTGGGTATAATTTCCTGTAGAAGTACGTTGACTAGCTAAGTGCCTATAGCAATACTTTTTCCTGAAAACGTGCTTTTTTGCAACTTTATTGAATAGCAATCGCAACTCTTTTGGATCACTATTTGCAATTTTACGGTGTAGCTATTAAAGCATTAAAAAGTATTTTTTGCCTGCCAAATGTTTTTTTCATATGCTGAGCCTTTTGTTATTTAGTAAACATTTCATTTTTTGTATGTAATTTTTGTATGGTCTATTACTTACGTATGCTTCGAAATCATTGCACCTTTTAAAAATTTCAGCTTTACATTTATTAGAATTTTATTTTTCAAGTGCAATAAGCATAATTAAACCAAAATTAAATGGAACAAGACGTACAATCTGATTCTTATTTTCCAAAGATATGTAAAGTTTATAATATAATTCATTTATGATTATGAAATGGTATCTAATGTAATGTAATGTAATCACTGACTGTATAAAATTCAAAACAATATGTTTGCCATTATTGACATAGTCGTAAATTGCCTCTGTTTACGATTAATGCATGAAAAATTAACATCAAAAATTATAATATACAATATTAAGTTCCCAGTTTTCCTACCTGACCTTGGCAATTCCATACGTGCTAAATCGTTGTTTACATATTCATTCAACAATAAAACTATTTCTCGTTGAATGCAGTGGGTTAAAACGCAGTAACTTCATTTCTGCACAAGATGGTTAGCAAAACTCATTGTTCTGTCGATCTCCATTGTTTCCTGTTCAGTTCGACGCAATGGCTGTAAGATAATTCAGTTATTCTCATTCAAGATTTAGTAGGCGCGATTAGAAATTCTCTCAACTGATGTTGATCCGATAACCGAACCGTTCAGCGCAAATTGGTGTTAAACCGAGTCGAAAGTTTACTTCAGGCATAACTTTCTATTTGTTTTAAGAGAAAAAAGAACTTGTAGGCGTATACAGTGTCTACGAAAGTTGGCAGCATATGGGAAACTTTTTTTATTTTTAGTTTTACGCTTTTTATGCGTGGTCTGAAATGTAAGCTACCTTTTAGGTATTTTTCATCGCGCTTTTCTTATCTGCAACCAAACTAAAATAGAGGAACTGCAGGAGTAGCTCAAAACCCCACACCGCGTGGAAAAGTGTGTCACTCAGCATCTCTACCTATTTGCCACACACCTCTTTACGCAACCCGTTTTCGCGTTTGTTTATTCACATAGTCCTGCAAATATGCTTTCTTCGAACTAGCCAAGTCGTCAGTCATGAATACCTATGCTCGGGGAGATGTCGAGTGATTAGCTAAGCGAAAGGATTTTTAGAAATCCCTCAAATTGGTGCTTTCCGCGGTTACAGTTTGTGGCGGTAAAATTCGGCCGCTTCATTTATCTGACCGTTACCGTAACTAAATATTATTGTCTCCGTGCTGGCATTATGCACCGTTATTTTTTAAACTGGGTGACCGCGTCTGTGCAATAGTAAATTTGTAGTTCGTGAGGTTGTTGTCCAATTTAAGCGTGTTGTTTGGTGTATTCAGTGTGCTTCCGAATTAGGAAGTTTTGGATCCACTGTACCCACTGAGTAAGTTTGATATTATAATACTTTAAAATTGCCGGTCAGTTTTCCAAACAATAAAAGAAATTACCTTGTCAAAACACCAATAAAATTACTTGTGACTGTTACATTAATATGCAATAGTATACTATAATATTCATATACGTAACGTAACTAATTCATATGTTGAATTCAGATCAGGCGACTTAGAATAAACAAACGACCCTAAGCTGTCACTGGTGGCACCAAATTATCTTATCTTATCACAATAAATTTTAAGGTTTCACTTCTACTTTTACTTTTCGTTTAGATTTAAAGGTGTATTTGCCTACAAAAAGAGAAACAAAATGGTATTCCGAATCTCCAATTCCTTGTTCTAACATATATTTGCTTATAATAACTTTTACAGAAACAAACTCAAAAAAGAACTAAATAAATGTCATAACAAGACAAATTAACACCAAGGGTCAAAGAATTAATACTACACACACTGTGATGTAATAATCATATTTAAAGAGACTCTCTAGCAAAAATTGGAAGAAACTTCTCTATTTAATTACTTCCTCCTGTACCTCCCGTCTTATACCGCAAAAATTACCTAATCTGTATTTTTAGTAAGTATACCTATTAACCTTCCTTACTTAACCTTGAATAAATAGTACAGAGATTACGTCAATTGAAGTTCCTTGTATATTATAATAAGTATTTTCATCGCAGAACAATGTAACTTAATTACAACATTATTTAATGCACTAATGGCTGTAATACTTATTTGCCCTATATGCGTGCGATGTTATGTGAACGACTATGCGTTTCTCCGAAGCGAAAATCGACATTCTTTAGTTTGTGGCACAGCGTCCGTCATTGCCGACCATCAGAACTTTTTCGAATTCATTTAACCTACTCTACTTCACTTTAATAAAAAAATAATAATAAAACTTTAGTATCTGTATTAGTGATGTTTTCGTTCTCTCTCAACTTTTAGTTGTATTAGTGGGTGTAGCAGAATAAATTACAATCTGTGGTTTTAAATTGAATCAAAGAATAAGTGATTTATGTTCAATTCGTTATTTGAAATTTCTAAATTTTGCAACGTGTGGTATTGGTCAAATGAAGCCCAGCGTTTTTACTAAAGAAGAATTTACAAATTAGAAATTTGCAGTTGTCGTAATTGTATTTTTAACGTTTATATTAATTAAAAAGGTATAATCTGTTATTAAAAAAACTTTCTCGCCGATCTACATTAAACAACTAACTTTAGTGACTGCTGTCAGGCGGTATTTTTTACAAACGTTAATGGCTATATTATTAGAACCGTTAAGAACCTTTCTTTAGATCATTCGTGAATAGAATAGTTTGACTTTCGTATATTGTGACAGTATTAAACTATACAGCTACTTGAAGGAATGCCTCAACCTACTTTATCCTTCTTGATACAAGTCTAGTGGCAGATGTCACTCTCCTTGAACCCAATGAACAGCAATTGTTTTACACCGTCTAAACAATTTACACTGTGATTTTCAACGCAAGCAGATTACGAGATGCGGCAGTTGTATTGTTAACATCGTTAACAGCGTAACGAGTTTAAAAGTAAGTAATCAGTTTAGAGCAATAGAAAGCGTGTATCTAACAGACCAAAGAAAATAGTATTCGAACTCCAAACAGCTCTTCTTCGTTGCCCACAAACCACAAAAACGCAACCCTTTGTTTTACCTAATTATTGCGTCATAGGCTAAAACCGTCACCTTTTTTTCAGAGTCTCCCAGGAAATACGTCGAGAATGAAGTGACCATCCACTACAAGACTCCTGTGCGTCAAGAAGTCAAGGAGGTCATTAGCGAGGAAGAACTCGCCAAGAGGCAGGCGGAGGCTATGAAAAAGATCTACGAGGAGGAAAGACGGCGGAAATATCTTCAGGTTAGCAACTCCCTCGAAGTAAGTGATACGACCAGTAAGGTGACGAAGTGAATGCCATAACTGCACGGCTCTGGTGGGCTTGGGCTAATAACAAGCTGATAAATGCGAAGGGTATAGGTAATTCAACTCAAAAAACAGCGAGAGCATAAATTGTTCATTGACGATCAAAAAACCTCTAGAGTACAGCAGCAGATGAGGATCCATCTTAATTAGTTCACTTTAAAATATAAGAATAACATGGAAGGCTTTGACTTTGTAGTTTTGCTTCCTGACGTCCAATGAATAACGATGTTCAAGAGATCTTTTTTACGTTTTGTATTTCAGCACCATCTGTCCTCATACGCTCCACATGTATCATTCTTGTGCTGCTGTTTTAGCGTTTACTTGTTTAAAGTAATAATGTGCATTATGCATAGCAATACAAATTTTTTTTGGTAAAAAAATCAGATACAACTGTCTCCAAAAAGTTCTTACTGGAACCATCTGCATTTTTTTGATTTTGGATATCGTCCTAATAGATGATCAGATCTGAGCAAAATGGTACTTTCAGCAATAGTAGAGTGGCGTCATGACGCAAACTAGTTTTCGACATACAGGACGTTTTACTTTTTAATTTATCTCGAACGACTTTTCTTAATACTGATATCTTGGTTACTATAACAGTTATCTTAACATAGGATTTCATAATTAATCTTTAATTAAGGTTTTCTGGGATGTAACATACAATTTTTTTTTAAATATAATACCTTGTATATTATTACGTCATTAAAATCTTCTTTCGAACTTACGAACTTATATAACGTACTTTGGAAAACGTTAATTTGAGAGAATAACCGCAGAAAAACGAAATAAAATATTACAATAATCGAGATATAGGCATCAATAGTTTTTTAGGAAGTAGCTCCCAAAAAGACAGCTAAATGGCTTTATCATAATGTGAGTTTATTGCCAACAAATAGCATTGCCAAATAGTTATCCATTGACATCGTATTCAAATTTCAAGGATACTCACTTTCTTTATTTCTAGGTCTGGTACAATAGAATAATAAGGCACATTCTATCAAACATTGCCATCATTGTTAGTCCCTTTTAGTCATTTTTTAAATGGTTATTTAACATAACTATGAAGTTCACAAATAAACAATATAAATATATAAGTGACATTGGTCTCAAAATTTAATGAATTTGCAAGAAGAAAAAAGATCTTTAAATTGGAGTGCATCTATAACTTGACGTTGGCCAAGTTGCATATTGACACCTTGTACACTCTGTTCAACAACGTTTGGAGATATTAATCGCATTTCATTTAATAGTTAAGCCTGGCGTATGGCGTTGGCATTCTCAACTTCCCTTTGATCTATTCATCTATTGGCAAAAACGTCATCAAGGAAGCGGCATATACCGCTTTATCAAAATGTGCTGGTACACCATCTTGTTGGAACCAAATGCCTTCTATCTTCATCCGCAAATATCTGAGCTAGCGGAGGTACCAAATCATCATGAGAATTCTAAATATCTAAATAAGGATAAATAATGCCGCTCAAACTTCTGAAGACGTTGGCGTGTACTTTATGAAGCCATTATAAACTTCTGCTGAAGTTCATGGATCAATCGAATCTTACAGGGACGATTTTTTCTTTTGATAAATTTACCCAATCTTGAGCGGTGTAGAGATAGGTAGTCAATATTTCAGTGTGGAAGGGAAGCATTTTTTAGATCAGACATTCATTTTAATAAGCAGTGTCTTGATATTACCACCCATACCGTGATTTTTTGCTTAAATATGCAGGGTTTCGTGATTCGCCACTAATTATCAAGTTTGAAATAAACCCAAAAGAGCCTTTGAGGAAGTGAAAACTTATCGCTAATTATGTGCAAGCTAAAACCTTCAGCTAATTGCAGTGCTGTTAACAGCAACCAGTATTCACACAATTTTAAACATTCAGTGCTTAGAGCCACGTCGCTGTTTCAAAACATCTCTCCCATCCGACGAATTCTCGAATCTACTCAGAAACACACGTAACGCTTGTTCTGTTCCTGTCAGGAGCTCCAAGACATGACCAGCCGCCGTCACACAGACAACTTCATCCCCTCGCAGAAGTCCCCCATCGCCCTGGACCGCTACGACGACTTCGTAGCGGACCTGAGTCCCAAGGTGAAGCCCAGACCACGATCACCTGAGCCCAGGCTCATAGCCAGGGCGCTGTACAACTTCGTCGGTCAATCGGCCCGTGAACTGACCTTCCGCAAGGGGGACATCATCTACGTCAGGAGGCAGGTCGACAAGAACTGGTACGAGGGCGAGCTCAACGCCATGATTGGGTTGTTTCCGGCCAACTACGTTGAGGTCAGTTAATACTCAAAACAGTGTCGACCTAAAATAACTCCCAGTTTTCAAGCAACGATTTTATTACATTTACGAAGTACGTTTCGACACCATGATATGAGTCTTTTTCAAGTTGGTGGTAAAGGAAAGCTTTAAAGTGTCCACAAAAAATGCCACAAGTTCCTATACCATTTTTCCCTAGAGACTGTCTTAGCCTTTGGTAGTTCGGAAATATAAATTTAATTAGCCGATTTGATTAGTATTAGACTCAGTTTATCTAGTGCCTGAAATTGTAACTTTTTGATTTTGCGTAGACAAATTCAACTTATTAAACAGATCGTTCGTTATAAATGAACTTCAGCGTGAATTTTTGTGTGCTAGATTGTTACACTCTAGCAGATATTAATAGTGACAAAAGAGGATTTTTATGTCTTTATTCACAATATTCTTATGAAAAGTATGTTTTAGAACGCCGCTCTTGAGAAAAAGCAGCAAATTCTTAAACCACCAAAGCATTAGT
Source organism: Rhyzopertha dominica (assembly GCA_025024175.1). Taxonomy (NCBI): domain Eukaryota; kingdom Metazoa; phylum Arthropoda; class Insecta; order Coleoptera; family Bostrichidae; genus Rhyzopertha; species Rhyzopertha dominica. The sequence goes on along the minus strand of QCXZ01000137.1, from coordinate 81,873,417 downwards.
AGAACCTTCGTACATTTCCAAGCCGCTCATATCTAGCTTGTGTATTTATTAAATTATCTGGACTTTCAGTCTCCTTAGGAAAATTCCGAATATAAAGGCGCATTCTTTTAAGTTTAATCTAGATGAAAATGTTAAAAAAATGTTGGAGACGTTGCTTCTCAGCTAAAACGACTGTTATTTCTTGCTGATATGATTTTTTTAAAATCATTTGTGGAAGTTTACATTACAAAAACATATTCCTGTAAGCAATAAATATTTAGGTGCAGGAAAGTTACTGAATATATAGGTGCTAGGTAGCTAATCCTGATTCAATATTTTGAGTGAATAGTTACAGCAACTACGTACGTATGTAGGGAAACATTTTCTTACTGAACAGCTGCTGTTCTTAACTATTAATCGTGCTAGGATTAATTAAACTATGGCCATGGATTTTTTTGGATTGGTTTGACAAGTCCTAAAAAAATAAATTATATAGAGTACTAATATTTTGAACAACAACAAAAAGGGTATTGGCATACAAAAGCAAAGGAAAAACTGCAAATATTTCTTACATCTTTAGAATAAACCCGAATATATCCGAATATAAAAGGAAATGTGTTTAGTTCTGTTTCTCATCGAGTAAAATAAATATTGTTTTATTAAAAAGAACTAGGCTATTATATTATTAGTTAATAATCTACAGAATTTCATAGGGAATCGAATGCTACAAATCACATTGTTCAGCTTTTTAAACGTCATAAACATCAAGATTTCCAAAAAAAGTAAATATCCCCGAAACGAGAAGACTAACACCTAATGTGTTGTTGCTTGAATTAAATTTAATTTCGGTATAATCGGGTATTCGAAATTTGAATAAATTTTAAATTAAATAAACCCAGCCTTGAACCTACAATCTACAACGTTTCTAAAATATGTGCACTCATTTACATACGATTATATTAGAAAATTGCAGGGCCAGTTTAATACGAATTCAATTTACACGAGTTGTGATTATTCTATATCTAATAAGTTCTCTTAAAAACGCTATCTAGGTTATCAACATCCAGTAACGGCATACTAATGGTTATTTTGAGCTATGAAGGACCAAGTTGTTTACTATGCGACTTGCCACCGCCTTAAAACAGGCAGCAGTACTATTTCATTGCAAATACCATTACTTTACTAGTCTCAGCTGACCCCAAAGAGCATCTACTGTCCAATATTGACAAAGTTTTATATCACTATGCTATGCTCTACGAACTGCTTTAAATACCTTTTAGTTTCATCCACAGGCTTTTGAAAGATTATCCGAGTTTTCAAACATTTATTTATTTGTAAACTTAACCATCAATTTGCTTTTTGCAGATTGTTCCATACGACGGCCTAAAGATAACACCCCGAAAATCCTACGAAGGCCAGGCACGTGCCAAATACAACTTCCTAGCCCAAACGCACCTAGAGCTATCCCTGGCGAAAGGAGAACTCGTAGTGCTCACTAGGCGAGTGGACGACAACTGGTTTGAAGGAAAAATTGGAGGCAGAAAAGGTACTAATCGGAGATTTCATCAGTTCAGGCTTTCACAAATCTTCAACCGCAGGTATCTTCCCCGTGAGCTATGTAGATGTTCTAATCGACCCCTCGGAAGCTCCACCACCCAGCACGAAACCGGTGGCGTCTCCAGCGGCACACTCCATCCTCCTCAACGGTTCCTCCGGTGGTAAAGAGTCGATGGGCAGCCACAGCTACACCCCCAACTGTCCTCCCCAGCTCACGACGAGCTATCACGCGAAACCTGTTCAGGTCATCGGAAGCGGAACCTACGGCTCCGTGAACAGGTCGAAAAATCCAGTGAACCAAGAATTGCACGTGGACACGCAGAGTGAACCGATTCCGTGAGTATTTTTGATTTGCCACTGCCTCAAGGTACTTCTTCCATAAGTAAACAATCGTTTCCAATGGAAAAATAATAGTTATAATTTAATATTATTTTAAAAAGTCAATGACTTCTGGTTATGCAAGCAGGAGTGTAACTTAACTTTTATAATTTATGGTGGTACAATGTGTTGGTTGATGTCTACCGATAGTAATTTTTGAGAACACATAAAATAATTGTATGTAGAATGGTATAGCCTTAAACCTCGGGTTCCGCAAAGAAACGTTGTCTTTCCTCCATATTATGTGCTGGACACTCAAACAGAATATGGTACGGAATTCCAGCCACTTAATTGCATGTTTGTCGTAGTCCGGAACTGTCCATCCTTTTTTCCTAGTACTTTAACCTCTCGTGACCGTGCAAACTGACATAAGAGTTCTTTAGCTCCCCTTTTTGCTAATAGGTTTGCGGTCTCATTTGGCCCTCGATTCGTTTTATGCTCTTAAAACACCAAGTGCTATCTTGTATCCAAAGTTTCAGTCCTTTTTTAGCCTTCACTGCTCTTTTTGTAGGATTTTTGACAAATAATGAAGTCATATCTGCCGTTGAGGTGAGTGGTTTGCAGACCAAGATAAAGAATTTTTCCAATGGTTTAGAATTACTTTATAAGCGTTCTGCTAAATGTGTGTCTTAAAGGAGAGTATATCGAATAAATTAAATGTCATTATCAAATATTGTGGCGTTTTATAGTACATATCACTATGCTCTCGTTGTCACCATTATTATAGCCCTTATTTTGCTATTTTATAGGAAGGCACATTTCCAATTTTTCGTTGGAGATTAGAATTGTGACACACACGTATTTCATCATTTATTTTACATATTTCGCTGAGTTTGGGGTCATTGCATGATTATTACGTTATAGAAACGCCTTGACCTCGGGAATGATATAAATTTAGGTAGTTCAAACTGAAATCTGCAAGTCATTTCCAATCCCAAGTGGCGCAATGATCTTCTGAGAAAGTTTGCGTGTGGAAATTGCTGCGTCATTGTAATATGTATTATTTATACAATTTGTAACGAGACATCTGTTTAAATGGTTGCAAAAAAAGAAGATAACTGTGTTAACCTCTCTCRAATAACCGAAAAATGTAGACTGCGTTCCTATCAATTGCGTGTTAACACGATGTTTGTGCATTTATTTCAAGGTAAACATCTTTGAAGAAATGGCTCGATACGACTTGTTAGGGAGAAATACTCCACGTTTGAAATATAACTTTTTTCTAAGTTGGATTTGAGAAAAATGAGAACTATGCATACATTGTTAATAAATTAACGTAGTATACTTAGTCAGAAACATGACCAAACAGCAGCTTTGGCTCCTTAACAGATCTCATTACCTTATGCATTTTAGAAACGTCGTTTAATTTTTATAAAGTTTAGGAAAGAAAACCCTCGCAGTGTGCTGCAAAAAAGACCTCAAATCAAATATGGGTTTAATGTTAGGTGCGGTATTATTAGGTCCACCATTCTAGGTCCGTACATTTTTGTTACCTGACCGTCTCGTTCTCGAGATTTACCTGTTTTAGATTTCTTTTTATGGGGTACAATAAAAAACAAACAACTATGAAACAGTTGATGATTTAAGAGCGGACGTTTTACATGCTTTTGCTATAATTGACAGAAGGCAGCGTACTCCATCTTAACACATAAAATTGCCTTTGTTTAGGTATCGAGCACTGTACAAATACCTTCCACAAAACGACGACGAACTGGAACTCCTCGAAGGCGACACAGTGTACGTTTTGGAAAAGTGCGATGACGGTTGGTTCGTGGGCTCCAGCGAAAGAACAGGAGCTTTTGGTACTTTCCCTGGTAACTACGTAGAGCGTATATAGCAGGATACTAACATTCAATACGGATGACATCCACCACGTGGTCAGTTACGGTCAGGGTTGGACAGGAGGGTCTACATTTCGAAGGCGTTCTATGTATAGACACTGTCCGTCGAACTCGACAATGTCCAGCCCTTCTACACTGACATCAATCCAATTCAACTACCAGTTTTGGGTTACCGCCACTTGTTCATTTTGAAGTGATACTAACCTTAAATTTGTGTTTCTCTTTTAGATTTTAGACTGAAACAAGTAATTTTACAAGCAGCTCTCTTTTGTATAGTTTTTATTTTGTATGAGGAGGTAAGAAAATTGCAACATCACAGAACGAGCACAACTATAGCTAACTGCGAATACATTGCCATACATTTGTTTAAAAGTCGACATCTATCCTACATAAGTTGCAATTTTGGTGCTTCACCTTATACTTGTTGAACGTAAGCACTTTGTTGTAGACTCATATCTCTAGTCATTGGCCAAACCATATAATTTAGAAGTAGGTTCCGTCACCAAAAATATTAGTACCTAAAACGTTCTTTAACCAATGGAATAACATTTGTATATAATACACGCGAGTTAGACTACCAAGTAAACCAAATACATAAGGATATGTTAAATCTTGTTGGTTTGTAATTATTATAATCAATGTAAATTAATAAAGAATGAAAACTCTACTTGTATGTAGATAAGGGCTTGTATCGCAGATCTTCCATTTTGTAAAATCTAGTATCATAGTTTTTGTTGCTAGTTTAAAGATTTTATCTAAACACCACAAATGAATGACAAACGTGTTATGTGCCCCACTTGAAACAAGACTTTGAAAAGATAGAAGTGCCTTTGCAAAAACCATATTTTGAACCTATTTATTACAATATATTTATTATTTACGTTACACGATTACAGATGCCTACATTTACTATCAAGATATGTATTGCACTCAAAACTATTTTAATAGTTAGTTGTATAACATATTTGTTTTTAATTGTCACAATAAACTAGTCAAATCTGCCATACCGTTGTTTATATTTGTATCTCCAATATTTCGAATGAATTGTCCAGATGTTTGGCTAGGGCAGCACGAACTTCTATTAAGATATAGTTTTCTACAAATACTGTTGTATTTGGGTATTTGTTTTGCCCGTATCTTGAGGTAAAACATAAGTACGTGTTTTTAATATGAATAATGTCAACTAGCAAAAACCAGCATTTGACCCATCCTGTACCATATAGCAATGAACTGTGACACCAGATATGGCCCCTTCCATTGCTCTTTAGTATAGTGTGATGATCACACCACTGTGAATCAAATCTTTCTATGCTCCGAATCCGGTTTAGCGTACTACGTCAATAGAAAAGAGAAAGTATCTATTTATCTGTCACAAGGTGGTATGATTTCGTTTGAAATTCTTTTTTAGTTCCTTTTAGTGTTAATAACGAGCTTCGGGTAAGGTTCAAGGTTGGCGTGTGATTTTAATGCCAACAAATCCAAATAAAATAGGTATCTCACAATATCTCATCATTAGTTTTACATTTCAAGTTCACTTTATTATATTTTGCTTGATATAGATACTGCAAAGAACAGGCTTTTGCAACTGCCCCTTTTAAAAAATCATATAAAACATATTTTTATTTTTCTTATACATGTATGTTGGAAACATACTCAAAGATGCTTATGCGCCTCCTATCAAAAAAATTAAGATGCCAGAACCATAAAGTATACATATGTAAGGACAAATATTCAACCAACTTGAATCATTTATTGAAAAAAAGAGCTACTTCCTGTTTATAAGGCTAGGAAAGGAAATATGATTAGGAAAATCGAAATGTATCTGTAAAAGAGGGTTTATAATAAAAACGAAAGGAGTAAGAAAACGTGAAAAATGTTGGAAAGCAAGCTGAAGTTAAACTAAAAAGTCTGCACAAATATTTCCAAACTGAAAAGAAGAACATAACATGTTTCTGAAGTGGTTCAAATTCACACTCAGTGCAACCATTACAAAACTAATCTCGCTGATGAGAGATTTAAAGCTTAAATCTGGTTGGAAATATTCAGAAATCAGTTAAACAAATAGTTTAAAGTCCTAACCGCTGATGAAACTGAATTTTTTGCTTTTTTTGTTAATGCCAAATATTCGCACAAAAATTGTTTACTACAAACATCTATTTTTCTAGTAGCTTATTATTTCACAGTCAGTGATACTGATAGGAACAGTTCAGGGACAGTTCCAGGGAGTGTATGCCGCTTAAAATATTATGTCAAATCTATATTACTCTAGTGTTATCATTGCGTTAGTTAATTAAATTAATCATACATCTGAGAACAATATTACGTATTTTCATTTCAAACTCATTAAGTTCTTGGTTAATATACACGTGGACTTTTGCCAAAAACAAGTTAAAAATATAAATGACTTTTGACAGAGAAAACCACACTTGCAGTGCTCGAGAATAACTTAAAATTTGTTAAAGGACTTCAAGTAATCATCTCTTTTTACATTGTCTTTTCGTTAACTAAGTAGGGGTTTTTCTAACTTGATTCTAGACGCTGGCACTGCATTTTGCGTACAATAACCCTAATTCGTTGCACACTTGCTATCTGTTCGCACTTCTAACATCAACTTAACAAATGAACAAAATCCTCTCAACAGCACTTTTCAAGTTCAAATAACTTTGCACAGTAACTGATTGTTGATTATATAAACAGAAGCTGTCGGCCCCTGACAGTCAAGGGCATCAAGAATATCAAAACCACGTGTGAAGTTTTTAGAGCTTAACAATAAAATATTTTTGGTCATTTTTTTGAAGTAATTTTATTTTGCTTATTAAGCCCATATCAAGTCTCATGGGATAGCCTTTTGCATATTCTTCAATAACTTCGACAGGTTGTAGGCTATACTAAACATAATATATGTTATATACTGCAATTTATACAATTACTAACTAAACTAAAAACCATATTGAACTCTTGCCAATAAAAATAAAGGCTTGGGAGCAATGTAGATGAACAAATGTTATCTAAAATTCAAGACGAACAGTATTCCAGCCTGCTTTTCACTTTGTTCAGTCGCTTATATCTATTTTATGTAGCACAAGAATACATAAAAGAAGAGAAAAATTATTAATTTCGTAAAATGACTTATTCCATAGTAAGCTCTAACTTTAACATAGGTGCACACGTCTGCAAGCTTATTATGCTTTGACAATCTCCATGGAAATGTTTGCTAATTGCACTACTTAGCCAAACAACTTTACTATTAATGACAAAATAATTGAACCCATATAGATAAAGAACAGTAGGTAAGTACAATTAATGAAAGCACCTTTATGTCCATTTATGTCACAAATATTTCGATAAAAGTGTGCTTTTTTGGATTGTGCATATGAACACGTTTGAAGATGAAACAAAATTCGAAAATCATTCTGTGTACTACCATCTAGATTCCTTAATTCTGATCTGATATTCCTAGGAAAAAAAGTCTACTAATTCTACTGCACCAGATTTCAAATGTGTGCAGTTGACATAAAACTTACTTCATCGCTATCGACGCATTTTTCGTCATATTTCCGCAATAGTTAAGGATGCATACTCTTTGTAATAATAAGCTGGAGTAAATCTTGAACCAGCTTTGCAAAATTTTGTAGAAACTACAGGGTCATTTTACGTATAATCTTTAAATAAGTAACAATAAAACTGCGTCGCAAAAATAAGCTTGTATTAAAAAGACAAATACCTTCCTATTTATTCAAATTAGATCAAAGTCTTCTTGTATTACAGTAGTTTTTCCTTCTGTCAAACTAACCGTTTAAAAATAATTCTTGCTAGAGAAGTCTACACTAATTTAGACAATACGGTGCAAAGATGCTATCGAGCCTCACAAATAGGAACAAGTTTTGCCCCAACGGTGTGCAAAAAGCTACGAATCTGTCTATGACCATGACCATGAGTTCAGACGATAACAAAGGCATGATGCTTACTTACCTAAGCGCTTTTGAGAATAGCAATTCAAGACGTAGTTGACCTGCTTAAATCAAGATAATAGCTGAAATACACGGCCGTTTCTTTAGAAAATTTAATTTCGTGGTAATTTTAACTGTGACCACCAGCATCTGAATAAGAACATGTAAAGATAACATGATCCCATAGTCCGTCACATGACTATCAAATATTGAATCCCTGAGCATCAATGGCTTTCTTATTGAAACAAAAAATATCTTTTTGGGGTTATCGTTGTGAGATAACTATATCTGGGGTATGTCCGTATCAAGAACGTAATTTGCGTTTAAATAATAGGAGACGATGATTTTGCGAAGCAATAATGTTCGACCATAGATTTAATTTCCGGGTTTAAAAGTCTTAAAACGAAAATGAAAACTAAGAATTGCTCTTAAGTGTATAGTAAACGAATTTAAGAAAGTCTAATAGGTACAGTTTATAATTTGAGATATAGCATCAAATTAATTTTGATGGCTTCGTCTCCATGTTACCGTAAAAATCTATTTTATTAAGCAATTATACCAATCTATAAAAATTTATGTTATAGGTTTTACCCTTTTATCGTACTTTAGTAGTTCTGAAATCACTGTTTCTCTTAGGTTAAAAATTCTTCAGGTTAATTCAATTACTTTCAGTGACGGCTGTTGAGAAGATTAATAAAATTTAATATTAAAGACACAAGCGTATCTCCTTTTCTGATATTAAGCATTGCTATCACCCGGGCAATTCAGTATGATGTATACACGCTCGTTATAATTTTTGTTGCGAAACTGGAAGACATTTATCTGGCGACGGAAATAATAATATGTGAATATGATGGAGTTTTAATTTGAACTTAAAGTATGGAGTAGGTGTAGAAATACAAAAAGTTAAAATTAGAAAAGAGTATTTATAAATTACATCAAAACTCATGACACCCATTTTTGATGCATTGACTGAGCTCTAATAACTTTCCATACACAATGGTATTTGGTGATGATCGACATCACGGTCTGACTTAGCCCCTCTGAAGTTCCCGCCATTCTTTTTTGGAAAACTCACTCAATACCGTATTATTATACGCATTGAGTGCAAATAAAAAGGTGTCTGTTTTAACATATGCCTATTTTGACTACTATAACATTAAATAAATACTTTAATATGGCAATCCCGTTTGTTTATCAAACCCAAAATACAGTTTTTTAACAATATCCATCTTCCAAAATATTCTGAACGAGAAATACATGTTACAAAACTTGTAGAAGGCTAAATTATCTACAGTTTTTTTTATCGTAAACAAGTCTTTTTGTATAATAAACAGTTTTTTTTAATAAGCTCATGTAAAGTTCTGTATATTAAAAAAAGTACGTAAATGCTGGCTTATCGCCAAGATTTTGAGCGCTGTTGGCTGATAGGGGCGTGTAATACAACAAATTTTGTTTGATAAACAAAACAATATATTTAAATATACTTATAGAGTAAAAGGGCATTTAGGCAGAAAGGGCATACCGGTCTTTAAAGGAACGAATAATAAAACAAATAATCAGCAATCTTTAGAAAAGAAAACTAGGTATTTATTTACATATTTAGCCAAAATATGTCTACAGATTACCAATTTTCAAAATTCTGTTGACGCAGTACCTAACACTTTTCATATTTTAAAATTAATTTTTATGTTGGAGGTGTAGTAGTAAAAATCATCCCACACATGACAATTATTAACACTCGTTATCAATATCAGTCTTATTAAAACAGCCATGTAATATTTAAGAATCGTAATTTAGATATACCGTATCTGCGATGTGGACGGAGCCAAGAACAAGATCAATGGCTGTGAGGCTGTATATCCAATTTCTTTGATAAGATGTCGCCTACAAACTTAACAATACTATACCCTATAGTAATAATCAGACAACAGTAACTAAAAATGTAAACAAATCCCAGAAATATATATAAACATGTCAGCCAGCAGAAGCTTTCAAGAACTCCGTAGACATAATAAACGAATAAGCCCAATTGACACGTGCTTCTTTATTAATAATAATGAGTTGTGTATCATGTTTGCTTCCGTGTAGGTGCAAGTACACATATATAATTCATATTTCTCATAATTATAACAACAGACGGAAAACGAAAATTTTTTGTTCTTTTGTTTGCAGTACATACCATTGGAAAGGAATTTAACCTATTTGAGAAACACGAGATATTACGAAAAAGGATTTACAACTGACCAATGACATTCGGAGATTATATTTGTAACAATTATCAAAGAGGAATTATTTATAAAAGTTGGAAGAAGTCAGTATAGTTATCAGTCTGCTTGTGTTGCTGTGTGAAGCCCGTTCCAGCAGGAAAGATTTCATTGTGGAGTGAAAAGTGCAGTTTACATTTTTGGGTTTTTTTTACATATGTATTGCTACTTGTACAAGTAAGTAATTTTCTAAATAAGAAGAGGTTTCGTCAAATTATTTAAAAACAACTTGGTTGGTTTTTGATCGTATAATGTAAAATCGGTGTAATATTGGAATGACGCAAATAAAAACAATATACTAAATTAATTTGGTAGGTGTCGTAATAAGGCTATATTCGATTGCGTGTAACACCATTATTCTAACAAACAACGTTATTGTTTCAGTTTAAACTATCGACCACGCGTAACATATACGTAAGTTAAATAAAATTTATTTGTTTTTCAAAAAAGACATATAGAATGCATTAATATAGTAGCAATATAGAACATAATAGATTTATTTTTCCCAAAACTTTTAATTTTCCTGAGAAATCGTGTAGCTACTTTAGTATATAATATACCACATCTGTAAAAATTGAAGTTAGTCACTTCGTTCGTAGCAATTTGTGAGTACTTGAATAGTAGTTGTAAGTATATGTTAACTAAGCCTAATTTTACATAAGTGCTGCTTCTGAAAATTTAAGTTTCTATGGCGTATTCGTTAATTCTTGTATATGAAATACTTATCTACTTTTAAAAGCACATTTTTTACGTTGAAGCTATAAAATACACTTTAATGACAATCAAAAGTTCACATATTTCAATCAAAATTATAATTATTGTCACTTTTTCAGCATTGCATCATTCCAAATGTTGTGTTCTTAAAACTAATATCTTTTATAATAATTTTTAAACGCGAAATTTTCGCATGCCAAGGAAAAACAATTGTTTGAGTATTTAGTTTGTAAATGTCTAACAAACTAGGTAGTTTCCGCCAAAAATAAGATTCGCGCGTCTTTGTTGTGTTTCAGTTTTCCCGCGTGCCACGGACGTAATTAATTTCCAGGTTCGACGAATAGCCATCGTTCAGACTGTCACGTGGTTTGGTGGTCTTATAAAATCGGTGCCGAAGCTTGTCTGCGTCTCTTTTCCACAATAGTTAAGTGCATGAACACGAACTGCGTCTGTAGTGCAGCACCAAAATTCAGAATGCCGGAAAACGCATACACAAATGGATATGTCAACGGGCACATGCCTTTTGACATGGAAGATGGATCGAATTTCCTATTTACCTCAGAATCTGTTGGAGAAGGACACCCCGGTGAGTATATTTTGGGATTTCGTAAATATGGCTGCCAGCCAAACGAAGTTATGCGTTCTACCCCAACGCATCTTCGGAGGGTAGAACAAGCACTTTGCTGCACACCCTCATAATCCAGTTATTTGACCAGTATTGCATTTTCCGGGATTACTCCTACGCTATAGTTTAACGCATTTTCAATTCATGAAACACGCTTTCAAAAACCACGTGCTCTAGAACCACGCTATAACGAGGTATAAGCAAAATTACGCAACTCTTGCATCTCTGAATGAAATTAGTAGCTTTATGTTTCTTCTCTTTTTTGCAGATAAAATGTGCGACCAAATCAGTGACGCAATCTTGGATGCACATCTTGAACAAGACCCAAATGCGAAAGTTGCATGCGGTAATGACTCTTATAACTGTTCGGTAGACATTACTTGAGATGTGACTTTATTAGTGCAATTGTTTTTTACCGTGAAAGATATGGCCTCTTTTTTAATTATAGAAACGGTAACAAAGACTGGAATGATACTTCTGTGCGGCGAAATAACATCGAAAGCCGTTGTCGATTATCAAAAAATCGTCAGGGAAACAGTTAAACACATTGGATATGACGATTCATCGAAAGGTAAGTCCCACACGTTTATCGAGCCAGTTCAAAGTGACCTGCATGAAGTTAGAGGTTATGTTTTTTTATTTTGATTATTTGCACCAGCAAGTTATTCGTAAAAATTAATTGAAAATAGGATTCGACTGGCGAACATTGAACCTACTAGTGGCACTTGAACAACAGTCTCCCAACATAGCAAACGGAGTACACGAAAATAGAGAGGAGACAGAAATTGGTGCTGGTGATCAGGTATTACGGAATTTTTCATATTGGGGAAATCAGCAACGGATAACCCAGTTGGCTTTAGTTTTGTTTTGCATCTGTACCGCATGCGATTTGCTTTTATGCACTGAAGGTTGTCTAACGTAATTTAGTCGTAAATTTGGTAGTTACATACGAGGGTTCGAATGTTTTTGAGAATGTCATTCGTATCACGGTTGCAAATGATCATTCAGGGGTTACATTGTGTGATTAATAAGATTTGAGACATTCAAAACATTTCATATTTTGGTATCCAACATTCCAAGCATGGGAAAATTCATACTTCATCGAGTGGGCATCACAAGTAATTTATTTCATGAATACTGCAATGTCAACGAAAGGTGTAGTTAGTGATATTCGATTGAATTTAATATATCCGAAAGATTGATCCTTAACATACAAAAATTGATATTATGAATTGCAAATCAAAAAAAGTATCTTCATTTTTTAAGATTTTCACTAGGTATAAAAAGTAAAATATTTAATATTCATTTTTAATTGCAATAAACAACTCATTAACCAGCGCAATATACATATATATCTGTTGTTACCCAATTGACACAATATTGATAAGCAAGTGATTAGTTATGTTCAAAAAACACTCATTAACCAATGCACATGTTTCCTTAGTATGGCTGTGTTTTTAACACAATATTAATACAAAAGTTGATTTTTTGTAAAATCAAAATGGACCAATCTGATTTTAAAATGAGCCAAAAAAGTTGCAACTTGTTTTAGTTAAAAACGACTTAAGAAATTTAGCATTTTCATAATGCATAAGGAAAACAATGAAATAAAAATGGGAAATAGATTTTTGTTATCTTACGAAGACCCCAAATTGACAAAGAATAGAAAATTAAGAAAGTTCTAGCTCTATAAATTTGTGCCAGATCTATGATGTCCCATTTTATATATTTTATTTTTGCATGGATCAAGTCTTCTGAAAAGACATCTGCAATACTGATGCAAAAGGATAAGGCAGTGTCACATTTTTAATAGGTACAGATTTTAGGAAACATTATTTTAAGATGTTCTTTACTCAATGTGATTTTGGAAATCCGTCTGTTTCAAATGAAAACTATAAAAGCAAGTGTTCTGTCCACAGATTTAAAATTATTCTCTGCATTTTTCGATCCAACTTTGATAATTGGATTGCATGTGTTCGAAATCCACAAAATTTTTCCCTTGCAAAAAATGAGCACCATAATATTCGTAAGGTTTTATTCAGGTTTCGATTACAAGACGTGCAATGTGCTCTTGGCATTGGATCAGCAGTCACCCAACATAGCTGCTGGTGTGCACGAAAACCGAAACGAGGAAGAAGTTGGTGCGGGTGACCAGGTGATTTGCTAGCACCTAGAAAATAGACCGTTTCTTTAGGCCTTTAGCCTACCAATACTTTATAGGGAGAGACGTAGTGTTTGCAAGCAGTTAGCATCACAAATGTTTTGCATATCTAGTAAAGAGAATAACTGCTTGCAAGGACTTTCTTGTTTCCCAGTGTACATAAATTTTGGCCTCATGTTAAAAAATGTGCCTCCAAGCCTGAAAACTGCTTATGTGTGTCGTTTGCTGCTACACATTTGTTCATTAATGATTCCATTGTTGCACAGGTATAATGTCCACATTCATGCAACATCTCCATTTGCATGAATGTTCCAAGAATGTGCTAGAGCAGCGGTGGCTATAGGCGTTCCCTTCCAACTATATTGGTTGGATGTGGGCAATGCCACCGCACAGTTGACTTAAAAACGAGCAGAACTTTTAGAGTGGTGCAATGCATGTGGAAGACTAAATTTGAATCAACTTAGTTATAACTTAATCCTTGGGCAGTTGTTATCTTTCGTAGTATCTTCTTGGTGAAGGTTTGAAAAGTAACATAGAATGCAGCATGCTTTAAATATATCTATTTTTGAGAAAAGTCTTGCTGTAAGCTACATTCAAGTTTTTAGTTTGATAAGTTATGTATGAAGCCATACTAAATGTAATATTGTTTGATACTGCCAAAGATATCAGTGCCTCTCATTTTGTCATTGATTAATCAAAGCTATAACAAAAATTAAGCAACATCATTCTGCTTAGCTGTAGTAGTAAATATTTTACTTTAATGTATATAAAAATACAACAGTTCGCTGTAAAAAAAATTATCGTAAACACATTCAGGCACTTTTTGATTTCAATAGTCAATGATGTTGTATTTTTGTGTCCGAATATTCAGTCCAATTTCATCATCTTTATAAATAATTTAAATGTAGGGATTGATGTTCGGTTATGCCACCGATGAAACAGAAGAATGTATGCCGTTGACAGTCGTACTGGCCCATAGATTAAACCACAGAATCGCACAATTGAGACGATCAGGAGAATTCTGGTGGGCAAGACCCGACTCCAAAACACAAGTAAGGAAAACCTGCACTTTCTGGACCTTCTAAATTATGATTATTCCCTCTTCTTCAGGTCACATGCGAATACAAATTTGACCATGGAGCTTGCATTCCACTAAGGGTACACACTGTAGTAGTGTCTCTGCAACACAGCGAGAAAATTAGTCTCGAAGACCTCAGATCTGAAATACTAACCAAAGTCATAAAGGTGGTCATCCCCCCGAAGTATCTCAACAGTGAGACCATCGTGCACATCAATCCTTGTGGGTTGTTCATTATCGGTGGACCACAGGTAGGTCAAATTTTAGGAATAATCTTGATATTTCAGTATATTTTTATATAATAGTATTTCAAAAACCAAAATATTGTTAGAACCATTTTTACAGATTTTTTATTTTGAATCCAAAGGCTCGCTCAATATTTTTTTACCTGTAACACAAACTTTTGAGTTGGCTTTGCATTGGTTGAAAGGTCCGACTTTTTCTCATTAAGAAAAACTCTCAGTAGTATTATTGTTACATGGCCTTATTGGTTACTGACAAGAATTTGAAGAGTGTCTTTTTTTATTTAAGCATACAGGTTGCATATTTACTTGTTCCATTAAAAAGTAAAAATATAATTATATAATAATTAGCTCTTTGAACAAATTTTCAATACGCCACTGGATTCAAAATAAACATATCTATGCTCTTTCAATGTATTTTTGTTTATCTATTAAGAATTGGAGAAATGCCAAGTTATTCTAAAAAAGTAATATGGTAATATCCGACCTACAACCTTCTTGTATTAATAATTATTTAGATCCTACATTTACAATGAAAATGGGACATACTGTACTGTACAATATCATGTAGAGCTACATGTGTTAGTCATGAAACTGTGCCAGATATATTTAACTACTGTTTCACGTAAACAAACTAAAAAAAGAAAATGTTTACATAAGTTCCTTCAATTTGCCTATGCAAATTGCATATAGACTGTTACGAAGCAAAAACCTCTATCCCTAAATGAATGTTCAATGATGTTCTATAAGTATTTGCTACTCTTGATGGCCATGATGTAAACTACCAACTGAGAACTACATAAAAAGAGACTTCAAACATTCACCATACAGTTTCTTCAATTTCTCCTTGAGTGTTTTTTTGACATTTTGCAGAGCGACGCAGGCCTGACGGGCAGAAAAATCATCGTGGACACGTACGGAGGATGGGGCGCCCATGGGGGCGGTGCATTTTCGGGAAAAGACTTCACTAAGGTTGACCGATCCGCAGCTTACGCCGCACGTTGGGTTGCCAAATCGTTGGTGAAAGCGGGTCTCTGCAGAAGATGTCTGGTGCAGGTTGCATATGCTATCGGGGTGGCCGAACCCCTATCCATTACAGTTTTCGACTATGGTACCTCCAAGTTGTCGCAGCAAGAGTTGCTCGCCATCGTTAAAAATAATTTCGATTTGAGACCGGGAAAGATTGTCAAGTAAGTAAAGTTTATGATGTATTTTGGGTGGTTATTTGTGTGTTATGCAAGGTTCAGTGATCTGATTTTTTTTTAAATTAATTTTGAACTGTTTCCATAATCAGTTTTGCTGGAACCTTTGTTAACTTTGAAACAGACTTATAATATAGATGAAATTAAGATACAAAGAAATATGAGTTTGGACTCTCCATTTCTAACTGTCTTTTTCTCTTTCTCTCCAGGGAACTGAACCTACGCCAGCCCCTGTACCAGAAAACCAGCACCTACGGTCACTTTGGACGGGATGGCTTCAGCTGGGAACAGCCAAAGGTGCTTCGTCTCGATTGACTCGCGTAATCTCCCCACCTCTCTCCCCCATCCTAATCCCAGTTTCCCGTTTCAGCTTCCCCTGAAACCATAGTTAATACGTTAGATTATTTAGTACACCGGCGCTCTGAATTTTGGACTGTGCTGTCAGAATGTGGCCGGGGGACGCAGATCACAGCGGGCGACCCCTTCTTGGACGGTCTCCGCTGCAACTTTGTGTAGAGTGAGAGGTTCGCTTCCTTTAGACTAGTTTTCACTCGACGCCTTGTGTTGTGTTTACGAAAAAGAATCTATTTGGAAAAGAGCATTTCCGAAAACACTCCGATCTGCGTTTCGTTCGGCCGGACGCTGTGGAGGATGGTCCACAGTTGGCAGAGGGGCATTTAGTGGTAATTTTCAAACTAAAACTCCCTTTTTAACAGGTAATTTTTATCTATGGTGATTTTTAATTGATTGATTACTATCCTTATAGACAGTAGATTTCTTTTCGGAATACTGTAGGATTTAGTGAGAGTAATTGTAATTGTATAGATTTTAATGTGCTGTAAATTATTTATGTATATCTTAATCGTATTCCTGAGATCGTTTGATGATTGGTATGTAACATTTTAAATGTAAGACCATTGTGTATTTCAATAAATGAAACAACTGGCGAAAAATCTCTTTTTTCCTACTAAAATGTTCTTTTCAGGTACATTTCATTATAAAAACAAATTAGATCCGGTAATCAGTTTGTGTACAAGAAATATTTATGTGTGATGTGCTATGAAAAACACTGATGGTAAGTAGCAATGATAATAATATTTAGATTTTATTGAAGTATTAATATTCTGAAATTTGACTTATTTGGAAAATTTTTGATTGGATGTTAAAAATCTTCAAACTGAGTCCACAGAGGAATTTGAGATTTTCGAAATCAGTTTAAAGCAAATGGATAATTATTTTTCATATTGAAAGATGGAGTGTTAAAAAACTATCAAAATAGATAAGAACAATTAAATTAAATCATGTTCTACATAACGTCCATTGCAGCAAATCTGAAGATGTTTCAAAAACGCACACATTTATTACCATCTCTTCATTAATGCTTGGAAATGCAGTTTGTGCTCGTATCTTCATATTTTCCCTGAGAGTTGGAAGGCCCTTGTAAACTAAATTATTTAATGTGACTCCAGGGGAAAAAGTCGAGTTTTGTTAAGTCTGGTGATCACGCTGGGCATGGTGTCTGACTTCTTTTTTCCAATCCACTTATTTGGAAATGTTATATCAACTGTCAAGCGGCAAATTTTCCTTTGTAGATGCGAGTTAGATAAGTTGTTGTAAGTGGCTGATTCCTTTTTATTACTCTGGCTGTAAGCCATATGCTAAATAAATAAAAAATAAAATAAATTTCCATTTTTATTACTTTCGACCTACATATTATCCTATCTAAACAAGAGTTATAAAAGGGTAATGAATACACAAAGCACATCATAAACATCATTGATCAACCATCTGCTCATCATCATTATTTTCTTTCGCCTCAACTACCTCTTCTTTAACGATGTCTTTGACGTCCTTTTCCCATCTAGACTTTGAGTCCTCGTGCTTTCTTTCCTTTTCAGAATCTTTCTCCTTTTTGACGTCTTCCTTGCAAGTGCTTTTTAGGACGGGGTCAATTTTGTCACGAATTTCAACTAGCGTCGTTTGGAATAGTCTCGAACATGCCTAAAAAAAGAAACAATGCTAAAAGCTGAGGTTTACGAATTCAATAAACTTACCGTTGTTCTGATCAACGCGTCTTCGCTACAGCGAAGTTTCTCTTTGTACTCCTTCAGTTCCGAGTTGAGGTGTTTTATTGTGTTATTAGATTTATTGTATTTTTCCGATAATTTGTTATTCTCTGTCTTGAGGTCGATCATGCAAGCTTCTGTATCTAACCTAGCCTTGTCGCTTCTTTCCAACTGAGACATTAGTCTACCCACATCAACGAGTGCACCTTTGTACATCACCATCCCTAAAAAAAAAAATAAATTGCAGTCTCCACTGACATAAAAATTAATATCCTAACCAGCTTCCAAAGTCTTCTCACTTCCGTTACTTTCCTTTTTACCAGGAGCCTCATCATCAATAAATACTGGAAGCAACTTTTTGTTTCC
Source organism: Rhyzopertha dominica (assembly GCA_025024175.1). Lineage (NCBI taxonomy): Eukaryota > Metazoa > Arthropoda > Insecta > Coleoptera > Bostrichidae > Rhyzopertha > Rhyzopertha dominica. The sequence continues at coordinate 81,854,991 of QCXZ01000137.1, read as the reverse complement.
CACCGCAATCTCCTGCAAGTTATTGTCTTTTTCAGAGTCGTCGATCACTATAAATTCCTCTTCCTTTGGCTTGTCCGTCAGTTTCCTGTAATGAAGCGAGTCTCTAGTGATGACCTTGCTAACCAGCTTCCGAACTTGTGCTCTGGATAGGCTGAGGCCCAGAGTATACAGCAAATCTTCAATGTCCTTTTCAAAGATGTAACCACAGTGGGTTTGATCGAAGTAAACAAAAGATAAAAGCAGATGGCGGTCCTTGGTAAACATCTTCTGCTTTTCCTTCTTTTTCTTGTCTTTATCCTTCCGTTTTTCTTTGACATCTTCATCTTCAAACTCATCTTCCTCTTCGGAATCGTCATTGTTTTCTGACCGTTTCTCATCCTTTTTCGTCTCCTTCTTCTTGCTCTCCTCGTCTTTCTTTTTCTCTTCTTTGGTTTCTTCAGGTTTCTTGTCCTCTTTCTTTTCTTCCTTCCGCTTATCTTCATCCTTCTTCTTGTCATCTTCAGTTTTCTTTTCGTCTTCTTTCTTCTTCTTCTCCTCCTTTTCCTTTTCTTTTGCACGTTCTGGTAGTTCGTACAGTGCTCTGAATATGTTAAATCCAAAGTCACGCATCAACATTTCATTGAACAGTTCCGCAAAGAGCGACACTTCGAACGAGTGTTCTTTGGTGTCTTCTGGACGGTAGTCGAGCAACAACGACAGCGACATAGTGGTGCAGTCAAATTTCCCTGATTTCGCCGTGCGGGACGGATGTACTAAGACGTGCTGCTGTTCCGGTAAAGTGTACCGCTTCTCCAATTGTGCCTTTTCCTTCTCATCTAATTTCTTTTCTTCTGCCTGTATAAAAAATTTTCTTCTTTCATCAATAAAAAATGAAACATTTATCAATAGGTAAATGTTTGCATGAATGTTAAATATTTTGATATAGTTGAATTTAGAAAATTCAAATAAGGGTGTTGCATTCAAATTTTTTGACAGAGGGAGGACAAACAAACAAAAGTTGACATCTTTCTCTGAGACAACACAGTATGTGAAAAAATCATACCTCAGATTTCTTTTCTTCAGTTACTTCTGTTTCGCTACCTTCCCCTTGATTCTCTTTCGAGTTGTCCTCGACTTTCTCAGCTTCCGCCTTCAATATCTTCGTCAGCCTAGCGACCAGCTGAGATTTGAGTCCCTTGTGGTTAACTCCCCTCGCCTTTAGCTCAGTCCTCAAGGCGTTAACTGCCATCGACTTCGGATCCAACTGAGAGTAGTGAGTCGGCTCGACTTTATCACTGGGCGCCTCCTCCTCCTAACAAAAGGGAAACGACGGTGAGACACACGGCACGGAGAGGATCTCCCACTTAAAATATTCATCATTCAAACCACACAGACACTCATTCGCTCGCACAACTCAGGGGGAGGAGTTAGGCCGGAGTCCGCCCATCGCGTATACCTAGCCTATATATACATTAACGTTAGAAAAAGTGAGATGCCTTTTCGTCGACGGCAGCGGTCGGCTCATCGTCCTGGGCTTCCAGCTTGAGCCGGCGCTCCAGCTGCTTCCTGTAGCTATGGTGGAGGCCGTCCCACTCTAGACGCGTGGGGACGCAACTCCAAACGTCCGGCACAAAGAGTACGACAGTCTCAACGCGGGCAGGAACCAACTTGCCCTTGTGAATGCTCTCGCTCCGTCGATAGTACAGCTCCAAGAAACGGTACCTAGCGGGGGAACACACGAGTGAGCAAAGGAGTACAAAAATCGGTCATGTTTTCTTAATTTTTTTTTTACTTTGTGTCGTTCTAAGCACACACCATCATCACTTACGTCTCCTGGATGCCAGCCCTCGACGCTACTGAAAGCAGCCCACGACTAACAACTGGTTTTACGGCTACAAGGAACACATCAAACCAAAATTTCTACTGCTAAGGAGTCACTGTATGTATGAGGGCATATTGACATTTATCTGCCGCAATATTTTAAAACAAAATTTAATTTATTTACCATAATCTTCTTTAAGACTTTTACATTTGGCAGAACGTTCACAAAGTAATTCTGAACCCTGGAAAACAATTCTTTTCAAATGTTGCTTTGGAACAGTAGTAATCTGACGGTGCTAAATCAGGGGAACGGGGTGGGTATTCAACCAATTCAGATTTTATCAATTTTTTGCAATGCAATCAATAATAATAATAGCCTTTCATGATATACCAGACTTTGACAGCTTATTTATAAAACATCGCAGTGTTACCATAACGCCCAAATTAAATATTGTTTACTGGAAAGTGTCCGGGCCAACTAGATATCAATATGCCCTCGAAAAACCAATTCAAACAAAGCGGTGATAACCCTCACGTTTTCGTAATACGACCGGTTGTGCAAAGGAAACTTAAACAGACCTCTTAGATAAGTCTAAATCACAATTTATTCAGATTTAATTTAAATATCCCCTGCACAGCTTACTCAACATGAAGCAAAGCTTCTACATATTAATTGACAGGGAAAAAAAATGTTCCATACAAAATTTTTGGACCTAAGCCTTTTATTATTTTTACATCCACATTTAGCTCTCTTCAAAAAAGATGCTATCTGTACATAGATGAAGTTGATCGACAAGATGTTTCTTGTTTAATTTTCTATTGTTAGAATGAATTTGTTATTCCTGAATTTTTCACAATGAGTTAAAACTGAACACTATCCGATTCAACGTGAAAAATTTAGTTTGTTTTGAACTATGCCCTACACATACTATTGAAATGAAGAAATAGTATTCCAAATTTACAAATGATTAACTACATTTTCTGTTTAATTACCTTAATCCCACATCACTAAATGAATTAATTGTAATAAACTGTGAAATAAAAGCTTGCATTTTGATGATTTACAGAAGTAAACGTCATTAAAAACTAATTTTTCAATGAAATTACCCTCTTTTATAGGAGCCTTTTAACTTAGTGCAATGAAAATTTAATTAAAACGAACACAGGTGTCCTAAATTATGTGGGCAACCTCTTTGAATCTGAAGTCTGGTGTATACCGTTAAAAGAGTGTTATTTTTACATCAGTTATCAGATTCTGAGAGGTTGCCCACATAATGGCAGACACCCTGTATAGTTGACAAAATCGCAAAAAAGTGTTAATAGTCACTAAATAGATAATCTTTACTACTTAAATCAGTACTATAATGCTAACATTTGAAGCTGCTTTTGCCTTATGTTGCTATCAAAATCAACAATTGTCACATCACAAAACATTAACTTCAATCTAAGCTGTCTGCCAGCCCTGTACTTTGCAAAAACCATGCTTGAAAGCCGCAAAAACTTAACTTAAATTGTCAAATGTCGGCTACAAACCAAACTTACCATTGGGTGCAGTTAGAAAGATCTATTCCAGTCAGAGCTTTACAAGTACGTATGGCCGTTCTTATAAGAACCATCGGGTCCTTCTCGGGATGTTCACCATCAAGAGACGGACTCCAAGGACCACCGATTGCCATCGTTTCGTTCTTTCCACGCAGGCCGATCAGGAAATTAACGAGCCTGGTTGGATGTACAAAATCACGTTCCTCGCTGTCTCTGTCCCTCCTGTCGCGGTCTTCGGCCATTGGACAGCATTTCTCGAAGAGGTCTTCCATTCCTGGTACACTCATCAGCATTACCTGTGAATGAATGCACAACCAWWACTATCTTATTTATTTTTTTTTATTATAATATTCCACCTTTGCAGAAAACAAATAATCTGCATCTGGAGGCTCTAATACAGCATCGTTTTCAACCACCGGATCAACCTCCTTGTTCATGATGTGGAAGGAACATGGTTTGTTTAATGTGAAGGGCTTGTCGGGTGGAAAAGCGTCCACCCATCGGAAATAGGTGAAAAAGAAATCTGATGGGATGTACAAGTTGGCGTATCGACGACGAATCTCCAGTACATCTGCATTGGGTCTGCAAATAAATGAGAAATTCTCCAGAATTTAAAAAAATTAAATTGGACAATCTATCTAATAGAGATAGCGAAAATCGATTTTCGTCGTATCTCCACTAGATAAAGGATAGAAGTGTCCAATTCTCTTATGGTCTAGCATGTTATAAACAAGATACTTACAAATCAAGAGCGATCTTTGGAATCTGCACCATATACCTAGGAACAATCCTTGACCTGCGTCTTGACTTTGGAGATCTAGACCTCCTCCTCATCGGAGACTTCTTCTCTTCCTTCTCCCTCTCCCTCATTCTTTCCTCTCTCCTTTTCTTCCTCTCGTTCTCTTCATCGTCCCGATCCCTGTCCCTTGACCTTTCTCTGCCTCTTCCCCCAACTGAAGCTTTGGATCTCTGATTATTCCTCAAGTAATTCCCATTGCTGTTGTCCGATGGTGGAGGAACCGCGTTATAGTTGCTGGCGTTAGAGTTGAAGTTCTTGGCGCTAGTGTTCCTAGCTGAGGGCTGGTTGGACATGGGTAACACCTGGATCCGAGTTGCGTTCSACTTAAACGGCYTGCTGGAGTTGTAAGAGGCTTCAACTAACACTCGATCACCCACCATAGGATTTGACCCTTTAACGCAGGCGGATGTTTGGAAAAACACATCCTCATCTACGAACCCAAAGTTGTCATGCACCTTGGTAACAATCCCAGTAAACACTCTTTGTTTTGTGCTGTTGTTACCGGAATTTTGTACTGGAGGAACTGTGGTGATGTTTTGCGTTTGGAACGCAGTAGGATTTAACGCTCTCGGATTTGGATACGTTACAGTACCAACTTGTTGGAATAACTGGTTTGAAGCAATCTGTGGATTCAAGCCAGATGTGCTCATAGCTACGCCTGTGTTAGGAATTGTCTGAATCCCCAGCCCGAGGTTTTGCTGTGGCATCCCCATAGCGTTCTGGAACACCTGCTGGTGTTGCTGCTGGAACTGCATCATACCCGATGCGTTCATGTTACTCAAAGCAGTCTGGTTGAGCAGTTGCTGCTGTAGGGGGTTCGGCTGGTTAACCAAATTGGCTGTGGTATTACCTACAGCTGTGCGAGCCCAGGGACTGTTTTTGGCATTGCCAAACTGGCCAATGTTGCTCATTTTTGGGTATATTTTGCAACCGGTATCGTTATGCAATCAAGTAAACTTAACATGGATGAAACTCTATTATTGGCTCTAACAGAAATGGTTGTTGATAGTATCGTAAGGCCCAACACAAAAAGTTTCACTTTAACGTAACTACAAAATAATATCAACGAGTTTGCTATAAAACACGTCAAAACACCGAAAAATTTATGGCGTGTCAATATGTCCATTTGTCAACAAGTCAACTGCCAAACTGTCATGCCTATTTGCCAAATCTCTGGGTAGTGTTTAGATTAATGTTTCAATTAAGCTATTCATTAAATGATTATAAAGTCAGGTGAATTTAGATCTGAATAATCGACAAAGACATAGTTATTACTGCACATCAGTCACCAAAAGAAGTAATTACTGTTAATGCACTTTTGAAAGTACATTTGGCAATGCCGCTCTACATGGTGCATTGGTGACTGACTACGCTAGTCAATATGCAATTTAAAAATTAAACTAAATTGGTCTAAATTATAAAGTTGTCGCAATACTGATGAAAAAATTGTTGGATTTATACTTATTATGTATATTATGATACTATCAGAGAACGATTTTATTAATTAATTAATTATTGTAGAAAGCGGTAATGCCAAGCATGCGCGGTACCTATATTACCAAAACCATCATGTTTTTCTGCAAAAAAATGCTCAAATAATATCTAGTATTAGTATTATTTTTTATTTTAGTTACCAAAACTAATATAGCTTCTTATTTTTCTAAATTTAAGATAAATCGTACCGTAAAGCCAAAATCAATACAGGCTGTACATCCTATATATTCGCGGTTGAATTTAAAAACGATTAATGATTAAATACAATCATAAACGCTTAATGCTCTTCTGTAATTGAAAAAAGCATTCCATTGTTGTATTTGCGGGAAATACGTATGAAATAACTGTTTATTTATTTTGTCAATGTTATGTTTCTATAAGGTTCTTTACTAATCGAGGGCTAAGTACTCGCTTGCTACACAATCGTCAGTAGTTATATTGATTAGCTTAGTGTTTCCCGTAAGATGGCACTCTTCTCGTTCTGCACCCGCGTCTGTAAGTACACGCACAGTGCGAGTGTGTTTGCCGGCGCAACTGTCAGTTCATCTTTTGGTTTATCCGTGCGAAATTTGGCCAAAATAATGGGTTTGCCACGTGTTTTCTTCGACATGACTGCCGATGGGCAGCCCGTTGGAAGAATAGTAATCGAGGTAAGCGGATAGCGCATGTAATTTTGAGGTTCTATCAATAGATTGCTCCGGTGATTCGGACCACCATGCCGCTGCTTACAATGCCGGCACCGGCGTGGAAAAAGGGACCCAGGTTAATCGGCGTAAACGCGAGAATTTGCGAGTTTTTGAATGTTTATTCGTAATTTTGGATAAGAAATTATTTTTTTTTTATTCCAAAGGTTACAATCGTATCTAATTTGTAAACGCGTGATGAAGTCGTTCACTGTTGCTAGCCTCTCCCCCCCACATTGTATTTATTCCGTTAGTGGAAATTCACCCAAAATAATGCGATCTAGTTGGGGGTAAAATTAGGTTACAATAAACAGTTTAGAACTTTTGTTAGGTAATCTTTGTAAAAAGAAACATGCCTCATGCTCAAGACAATGGAAAGTACTCTTATTCCCATATTTGTTACAAATTTTTTTCATTCATTTGCAGCTTCGTTCAGATGTGGTTCCCAAGACCTGCGAAAACTTCCGTGCCCTCTGCACTGGGGAACCCGGATTTGGGTACAAAGGCTCCACCTTCCATCGTGTCATCCCCAATTTCATGTGTCAGGGTGGTGACTTCACCAACCACAACGGCACTGGGGGCAAGTCCATCTACGGTGCCAAATTCCCCGATGAAAACTTCACCCTGAAACACACCGGCCCCGGCATCCTCTCTATGGCCAATGCTGGCCCGGATACCAACGGGTCGCAGTTCTTCATCACCACTGTCAAAACGTCCTGGCTGGATAACAGGCACGTTGTTTTCGGATCTGTGGTCGAGGGAATGGACGTTGTGAAGAAACTCGAAGGGCTGGGCTCTCAGTCTGGCAAAACCAACAAGAAGATCGTCGTAGCCGACTGCGGTCAATTGTAATTTGTAATTTTTTTTTAATATTAAGACACCGTTCCCTTGGTTTTTACGACCCATGAATGTTATCTGTCTTCTTAAATACCATGGTTTTTTGTCGCTAAATTCGTAACTAATAACTGAAAATAATGCCATTCCAACAACTGCAGTAGGTATGACATGGTAATAATGGATTTCCAATAGCATTGTGATCTGTTGATTGGCTATTTGCCACATATTGTAGTCTAGTGTAATAATATCTTTGCATTTATAATGTTTCTACCATTGTGGCATACAGAATATAAGGTAACAGTAATTCCTATTTTGTTTTATTTTCCACCCTGTTTTCATGACATCCATTATGTATGAGTGTGTACTGTATAACAATATATACAGTCATAAATGAATAAAAGTCTAAACTTTGACGTTATTAAATTAAAATAAATCCAGTGAGCTTCGTTTTTGATGTTTAATAGCTATAATATGGGTAAGTATATACCTAAATGAATGTACTCTTTACCCTTGTCTTTGGATGAGCAGGCTGAAGAAGTTAAAACATTACAGGTAGGTAATACATTGAATATCTCTACTGCTACTTAATACCAAATATCTGTAAATGTTTGATATTCCATCACCTTATTCTGCTTTTAATTTGCTTTGATACACAGAAAAAAATGATCACAATTGGAAAGACGTACCAGAAACGACCTCCAAAAACTTACATAGAAAAGTATTCAAACAAAAATGTTCAAAGTGATCAGTTTACAATTTGACACGTCAAAAAATAATGATACTTCATGCACCTTTTGGCTACGGTAAGCCCCTGTTGAATATCTTCAATTAAGGAAGACGGTAGCAAAAATAAAAGCCTCGACTTATATTCGGTAATGGACAAAAAGTTATCTGTAGATTACAGTGGAACAAACAATTCATAATCCACAGATTTAAAGATAATCTTAAGGCAGATAAGTGTTTCGAATTTTTCGGAAATGACTTGGTACCTGCGCTGAGATTTCCCATGAACTGGACAATAAAATTTCAAAAGACATTGGTTCCAGCAAGATAGTCCACCGGCATATTTTTCTGTGGCGGTACGTCTGGCTTCCTTGATGACTTTTTTGTTAGTAGATGGTTTCTCTGTGGTCATTTAAAAAGTAGCGTAAACTATCCACACAAACACTAGAAGAATTAGAAGCTCGTATTCAAGCGGAAATGCAACTAGTACCTCTAGACTTAAAATCAGCAAGTCAGGTAATGACCTGGCACAACAAATCCAAAATTAAGAGACCCCACGTACGTAAAAAGCCTGGCAAGCAAAACACAAACGTTTCTGAACTTTGAAATAGCTTATAGAACTTGTGAGAAATTCTGTTTACTAGTGTACCTAATACATATGTTTATTTGGCACGGATGCCCTGTATTTTGCCAGTATCAACATAATATTTTTAGTCAACTATGCGAAAACAGCGGTTAACTGTTGTTTACAAGTTCACCCATCGTAAAAACAACATATTGTAGGTGGTCAGTAGTTTTACACCATAATTTATTTAGGTTTCATACCCTTCGAAAATCTTTGATGTCTGCTGACTCATTGATGGATCCATGAGAGAAGGGGGATTCAGAAATAGTATTAAATAATTCTTTTTTTTAAATAAATTAAGCCAAAGTGTTTGTCTTAGCGTCATTTCTAAAACAACGAGAACAACATATACATATGAAGAAATAGTTGCATAGTCAGTTGTTACATCTACATCTCTACGTTGGTTTCTAGAGAATTAATTGCTGTAATTGGATGGAATTCAAGGTCAGCAACATGTACTGGAGTTAGGCTCTGCTTCATGTTCATTGTTGGACGGTGATTGGATTGCGCAGGTGATACAAGTAGATAGGTATGCCAGGTACAATGAATTAATTATTGTAATCCCATAAACCTGCTCAGTCATTTGGTAGTGAGCTGTAGAACTTGCGGTTCATTTCTGACACTATTCCCATTTAATACTTAACTAAAATTCAGAATTTGCATCTAATAAGACCAAAATCTCAAACAAACGAGCCAACTATTTGACCAAATCTTTGAGAAACGAACGATACAATATTTGTACACTAAATTGTGGCATCATTACGAAAGGATACTTAAAAATTATCCATGCGCACAATGCGCAGTTTAATTAAGCAGGTAGGTAGTGATTAAATACCTATTTATCATTTTGTATAGATAGGCGATCCCAATAAATGAGTACTGGTTTTTTCCCAGGTAAGCTTGCTATAGGTACATACATTTCGTAAATACAAGTTGATCATAATATCAAAAGCCCTGTAGTTTAATAAATTAATGCCACCACATATAAAATTGTACAAGTTACTTAATAAAATATTTAGATTGTAGGTCTAAATATAGCATATAATTTCTTTTCAATTAATAGAGGGCAGTAGGAAATTTAAATATATTTCCCACAATACCAAAAGTAAAGTAAAATACTTTTTGAAACTCTTACAGGTATCTAAATACTAAAAGAGAGATTGCTAAGCCTCACAATCACTGCAAATTTCATTTTTTAAACAATAGGTCAAATAAAGAAAAGACGGAAATCCTAATCATCGTTTTATAATACCAAACGATCAAATTTTAATTTAAATGTATAAAATATATATACCTTGTGGACAGGGTATTAGTTCAAATTATCAAATTTCTATTATCATAATAATTAATATTATTGAAATTGCAATGACATTGTACGGCCTTTTTTTCTGATATCATCGACGGTTATTATCTGTCCCAAATGCAAAATCTTCTGCACGCCTATGCACCGTCTAGTCTTTGCGGCTGTCCTTTGATTTTTTCTGCAGACCACAATTGCACCGTTTATCAATGCAGCTGTCAACACCTATTGTATTATTTGAAAGAAGGTACTTACGCTTTTTTTCTGCATGCCGCACGTGCATTCTAAACAGACGAGCTTATCTATGAAATAGCATTTTGCGAGCATTTTATTAGCTTGGTTACTAGCTAAAAAAAACGGCGTTTTTTTTCTTGTGGCGCCTTAGGCAGTGGCGTAGTTTTCCAAAACGAATATATGAATTTGTGTTAACTTGTGATGCCACATCTAGCATTCTTTTATAGTTTTAAAAATAATAAAGATAAATTAATTGTTGCTGAAGATGTGAAAGCCCTAATTCTAAGATTATCCACAATCTCGCTCATGTTGCAAATTAAAAAATGGGGCCTTAAATGCAAATTAGAACTTCTGATACAACCTCTAAAGTATTTAAATATTGGTAAGTATTTAGTTGTTTTTTTAAATAAATAGATACGTACTTAATTATGGTTTTTATTTAAACAGACTTTAATTGCCTCTCGATATATATAACTAAAAAAAAGTAGTCATTGAATTTACGCAAATATTGTAACAGTAATATATACCATAAAAGATTACTTGAAGTGTGGCTTCTCTGATTAATAATTTAGGATACAAGCATGAATTGTATTAGTATTATTAAGTATGGGAAAGAATTAGTACTGCCAGTAGATTCAGAAGGGTGGTAAAATAGACTAAAAACTTTTGTCCGTATATGTTAGTTTATTATTTTTTTTTGTTAGCAATTTACAGGTATACTAATTGGAGGAAACACAGAGACGTAAAAGTACTATTGGTATTGGTCATTCAGCATTTTAAACTCCATTCCTTAAGCACCATTTACCTTTGCATTTTGACGATAATATCATTTTCTGACTAGTTGCAGGGGTTAAAAGAGAAAAATGGTTTGCAGAAGACTTTATTATCTCCATTCAACACTTTTAGACGACAGAAACGTTTACATAAATTCATTTCAGAAGTACACATTTAGATGGTTCAAATTCTGTTCGGTACACCATTAAACAGATAAACACACATATTTATCAATTACGAGGTGCTCGTGGTAGGCGTGCACCATTGATAATCGCGCTTTATTACAACGGTTGTTTTAGAATGCAGCTTCATTTTCTTGTAGAATATAAATAAAAAAGTTACGAACTAATCCGAGTGGATTGTCTATATCATAATAACATCTATAACATCGCCCACAGAATAAATATTTACAATTTTATCTATACACTAGGAACTAACAACAATTCTTTCGACCTGCGAAAGTATTATATGTACGAAAATACTCAAAAGTACTAACATTCACTTCATAAATTTATGTCATTGTTCACAAAGGTATCACTTTCCATACATAAGAATTGGACTTACCACGAACGGTATTTTTTTACCTGTTTCGACGTTTAAGTACTGCCATGCTTTCGTTAAATTGCAACACATTTCTTTAGGACTGTTATATGTACACGGCTTCACACGAGGTTTCGCTAAGAAATATTATGGGTAAGCTCAATCTGCAAGACACAGTTTTCTCAATACCTATTACAACCAGTTGCAATCAATTTCCTTTACGCAGTAAAATGTTTATAACGATTACTTGCTAGTTTTAATTGGCACCTTCCTAGAATTCTCAATAAGTTTTAATATTTAACCCGTCATAACAAATTTGCCAAGTTTTATGTCCATCCTAATTTTCTGTGGATCGATAAAGTAGTGCTTGCCACTTCTCATTATAGTAATGATAACTAACTGATATGTTTCAATATTCTCTATTCTTAGCCATAAATGGTCATTTATTCAGGTGTCATCACGAAACACAACGTGATATTAATGTGTAATTAGACTGTTTAGTTTTACCTTTTATATAGATTTTTCGAGACCCAAGACGACACCAATTAAATTTGAGGAGAATCGCACTTTTTGCCCAACGTAACACATTATTGTGAGACACAGTACTCTTACTCAAGGTAAAAAATTTCTATGATGGTCGTCTGTGTATATTGAAGTGTCGTAAGCAAGCACCCCTAAACATGGCAATAGAAACGCCGCAACCCCTACCGCAAGGTAAATATTGAGTTCCGTTCCGTTTACATAACAACAAAATTTATTACAATATAAACTTGTTTGGATTCTATCTATACATGATTGTACTTCTATCGATATTAAGACACATTTATTATATTGTAACAACGCTGGTTTTGTGTAAGGTGTGACTAGAACTAGTGCTACAATACACATATATTAAAATATCAGTCAGTTTTGTACAAGAGATTGGGGTGGATTTTATGCGTGTGTTCAGTGGTAGATCAAATATTCAGTGAAATGATTGATAAAGCGACTTGTAGATATTTCAACAGAAACATCTATATCTTTTATCGATTGACTTGAAAAGGTTAAACACCCAGCCCAGATTTTTTACGCTTCACACAATTCATTCATTCATACAAATATAATCAACACCAGTAAATCTTTGTGTACCTACTCATATGCTATGTAGAGACTTCACATATCATTTATAATGTACTAGGCTCCGGCACATCTATATCTTGTAAAGAAATAAATTTATTACGAAATATTGAAACGACCTAACCAACACTTAAAAAACGTATGTTAATTGGTCTTAAAATGTGTAAACATTTCCGTGTTATTAAAGATTATCATCGTAATAAAGTCATATGTATCGGAGTACAGTATACAAAGAGCTGGTTCTCTGGAGCGAATGACCGTCTTGTGTTCCGTTCACTGATAATACGATGTTTGGTTGAGAAAGCTGTTTTAATTCTCACAACTGGCATGTCTACGCACTCTTTCACAGAGGGCTTCAGGGGAAGTTTTCTATCAACTTGTTGGACGTCTTTTAGGTGATCGTTTGGCACAATTATTTTGCTTCCAGTGAAGTCTAAAAAGTCTTTATACCCAAGGTTGGGCCTTTTGAATTTCCGGCCCATTTTACGCATGCACAGTTTATCCATAACGAACAGAGACGTTCTGACTTTATTGAGGTGGCCCTGCTCGATCACCAGATTTAACGCTGGTCGATTTCTTTTCCTCTGGGGTCATGTAAAAAACGTAGTTTGCAATGAACCAATCAATACAGAACCTGAGCTAAGAGACCGTCTGCTGTTCGAATGATACTTCTTGGTTGTTAAATAATTCACGCCTAGAAGAGCGAAGCCATGTAACCAAATGAACGTGGGAAAGTTTTATTTGCGGATTTTAGTTTTTATTGATTCGTAGATTGTTTGCTTCCATTTTCGGCTTTTATGGTTTTACATGAATAAATCTGGTTCTTAACGCTTTTCACAGTTGTTTTTAATTCTGCCTTAGCGACGATACGTCCATAATGTAGTACTTTTTCAGTTTTACTGCTTCCGATTGTGACATGTGAGATTTAATTTCCATTTTGAGTTTTTACTTATGATTGACAATGGCACTGGTCAAAAAACTGTCAGCATCAAATCTACCACTGAACACTCCCCTAAGCTATCCACTTGGCATCTATATAACATGCTACTTAATGAACGCCAAACTACTTTACAAAAAGATCTTTCAACGTCGAGCAAATAGATGATTCGCAGGCTTCCGTGGAATCCTCCTCGCCCCTGCTCGAAAACCAGCTAGATTTCGACTTATTACTACCTGACCTGTTGATACCCGTTTTCGGAATGGCGCCTTTGCTTGCAGGAGCGGAGGTTTGTGGTTCCGTAGGGTTTTCTGTACCTCCTCTTCGAAGGAAAACCTCGATCGCGCTTCCTAGAGCCTCAGCGTCTACTAGGGATCCACTTCTCTCATCCCATACTACTTTGTTAGCCTCGACAGTGTCCTTGGTCTTGAAACTGCCTTTGGAAACAACTTGATTTGCGGTAGATTTTTGGATTGAGGCATCTGTTGCTGTTTTAGCCGAAATAGGTTGGTGGCGTCGCACGAACCAATTAGAAGGGCTGGGTGATTCGGTTTTGTTATCTTCGGCGCTTTTACTTTCGGTACTGTGCAAAACTGATATGTCAAAACTGCTTGATCTATGACTCTTCAAACGACTGCGTCTTTGCTCGGTGGTCTGAGCTTTCGATTTTTGTTCGGAGGTTCCGCACTGATTAATCTCCATAGCCGAAGACGTCAGGGATGAGAGAATCGATATCAGATCGGTATTGGTGCAGACAATGCCAGCGTTTCTGGAAGCCAAGGACGAAGACGGGGTGAAGGTTGGGGGTGGGAGCTCCGAAGCCCGCCTCTTGGAGGAGCTGCTTGGAATTGGAGCTAAAGTAGTGCCTACGAAATCTGAATACCTCCTTCCCGCTGGATTCGTGTACCTCTGAACACCACCGGCTTCATCCAGAGGCTGTACTTCACACACCCTCTCGTTACTCGTGTTCCACATCTTCATCCTCACCTTTCTCGCCTGCACGATGTCGTCCATGATGTCCAGCTGAAGGTTATGGACGCTCCCTCTCGGTTCCGTCGATGGCGGACAAGCTATCGATTCCCTCCTGTTGGGCAGGATCCTCCCGGGGAACACGCTGCTGGGGAAGGCAGCTACGGATTCCCTGCGGTTCCTTCCGAACAACGCTGGAGGCACTTTGGAAATCGTCACCACGGAGTGCCTGCGACCTCCAGGTACGGGAGCCGGTGCTGACGACAGCGTCGCGAGGAATTCCGTCTGGCGGGGACCCGGTTGCGTTTCTCCCCTTTCCGAAAGACGTCGAACTTGGCTCGCCGTMATTCCGCTGCATTGTGGGGTCGGCAGGGAGTGCTTTCTGGTTTCTCTGGGATCCCGCCAGGGGGAGAGGAGGTAGGGGTTCATGGTGGGCGATTCATCGTCGGTACTGTTGGAGGAGGATTTGTTGCTGCCGGCATTGTCGGGTTCTTGGATTCCCGATTCTTCGACTACGATTAGGGGTTCTGAGGTCTGGGACTGCAGCTGAGCATTAGATGAACGCCTCATAGCAGCTCGGTCCTGGTCGAAGCTGAAATGAAGTTTAAGCATTAATTAACCAGTTTTGTGGACTTCCTCCAAAAAAAAAAGACGTCATATTGTGTATTCTTTGTTTTGACAAGAATCCTAATATGCTAAAGTGTTTATAATGCGACCTCTAAATTTTTGCCAAAATTTAGATGTGTATAGGTCTTGAACCATAGTTAGAAATAGGTTGCTTCCCCAAATTTAGTTCAGGTTTTGCCTAGAAACGTAATTGTGTATCAGCAAAATAGATGTAAGTTCTATAATAAATCTTCTGGCCCCAAAAGAAAGTGAGCAAACACCATTTCAGCGTTCATTTGTACTGATAAGAAATAAAAACGAAGTTATAAATCGTTTACTTTGATTTTCAACACCTGGCCCTAGAAAATTGTACGACAACAGTAAACAGAAAAGCAGTTCCGCGAGCTTGGACATGTAAGGGAGATAAAAAATACAGTAAGTAATGATACCAAATTGGATATGCTTGAGTTTGAAAAAACCCACATGATTTTAATCGACGAACTAACAGGACTCAGAAGCTTTTGGAAGATAATTGCGATAGAACATATACATGGGGTGTTGCATTTAAAATTTAAACTAAGAAAGCATTACAAGAAACGACTGTAAAAACAACCGTTCGAATTTTGTAGTTTTTAACTTTGACAGGAACAAGAAGGGTTATTTTTAAAGAAAAAATCTTACATGAAGGCTAATATTAACCTGTTTATGCTATGGGAACCGCTTCAGTTGCTTTTCCTATAAATTTTATGTACATTTCCAATCCCAGAACTTTTTATACGGAAGACTCATGTCAAAGGGTTCGATAACATAGTTCAATAAATGCGAGACGCCAAACAAAAGAGGTCTGTAAACATTGTTCACGTTATATTCAATCAATAATTCAGGCTAATGGAAATAAGAAAGGAATAATTTACCTATAAAGTAAACACCCGAAGAAGTAAAAAGTTTGATTGGGATTTTAAAAAGTAGTTAATAACAACTTTGAATGTCAAAGGTCTTGGAAAAGTGTCGTTTATTGCGTTGTTAATTCAAAATCGTCGATTACAGAAACATCCTTTATAAAACAGATTTTAGGGTGGTTAAAATAATCTAAGGTATTGTAAAATTAGAAAGGTTGACCCCTTGTAAACAACAGTTAACTTGCTCATTTAGAGCAACTTAACGTGTGCCGCTTTCAAAAAATCACTTTCTATACACGTTAATTAATTATCACAGAAAGAGTTAAATAAATGCTGTGTTAATAAACGGAAGAAAAACCATTGCACAGCACCTACTCCAACAGCTACTTCTCATTCTTCATAAATAGGGAGCCGCGAAAGCACTCATTCAGCGATAACCAATTATTGTGTAAGGGCATGTGCTGAATTATTTCAGGTAGCTACCTGTGTCGAGGTCTTTTATGTTTATGAATTTTTAAATGGGGACAAAGAGAAATTATCGATTGATCTAAACTTAGCTCAGGAAGCTGAGTGAGCCGTTACGCTATCGCTGGAAAGGGCATGGACAAGGACGTCGGTAGAGGCTTTCCATTTACAGTGTAATACTAAATAACAGAAATCCATTGCTCGTTGGCATGAAAATCTGCGMGGTTTCCAAACGTGATAAAATTAACCAGATATGCTGGTAATACTTACTGATTTCCAATAGGTGAAAAATAAATACATCCAATTACTAAACTAAATTACTAAAACAACACAAAAAGTCAATATAACAGTAACTGAGCATAACGTAGAAGAAATTAATAAACAAAAACTAAACTGGAGACGATATGATGAAAAAAAGCTAGGACCTTATACATTTTGTTATAAATTATGAAGCGCCGTTGTAAATGTCATAGTATACGAGGGCATATTGATATTTAGCTAGCTTGGACATTTTCCAGTACACAAAATTTAATTTGGTTGTTATGGCAACAACTATGATGTTTTATAAATAAGGTGCCAAAGTTTGGAATAACATTTATCTTTATTCAGACAGTTTATTAATTTTAGTCTTCTCATTAAGTGGCAGTAAATCATATTGAAGATGTTCACAATCTAGTATAATGTCAATTTCAAAAATAAATTTTAAGTCGTCTGCAAATAGTATATATCTTTTTCAAGTTATAACTTTCATAATATCATTAACGAAGAATAAAAACAAGAGCGGGCCTAGATTTGAACCTTTGTTCGATTCAAATATCTTTGCAAAATTGTTTAGAATTGCTTAGAATTCATAGGTCAATAATTTTCATAATTTGTTAGGTATGCTTCTTAGAAAGATTGTGTTACAAAATAATCTTTCCAGATTACACGATATGTAGGTGAAACAGTTCATGAAGAGGCTTCCTTAATTAGATAACCAGGTATATCATTTGTCACAGCAGTCACGAACCCCTTTGTAGTATTATATATAAACTTAAGACGCAGAAGGCATTATCTAAAGCGAGTAAATCAACAGCGTTCTATGCGAGGAAGAGGGCTTTAAAGCGTTCTCGCCGCAGAGCTATAAATCTTTAAATTGGTTTGGGCATTCCGGTGTAATATCGTAAACCGGAGCTAACTTAGCTGACATAGGTAAATGCCTTTATAACCACGATTACTGTTACAGGGCAAATGGGTATCGTGAAGCTAGCTTTCTTGAGTCGGTTGGGTCGTTTTCAGAGACGAGCGAAGGCGGTGGTTAATTACAGTAGCAAACACTGCGTTGCAACATAATTACAATCTTTTAATATACTTTTTAGATTTTGATGGTGCTTATCAATACAGATTCTGTATGTGTATACTGTATGATGGTATAAATGAAGGAATTAGAACAAATCGGAGTTCTTTTTCAAGAATCTTAAGGAACTGTATGTTGTGATGGTATTACAAAAAGGGAAGTAAAAAAGTTCGTGAAATTTCCTATTTCAAAATCCCATGCGGGATCAATAAGGAGGATGATATGTTAACATCACCAAGTTCATAATGTTTTAGATAGCAAATAAAATATTACATGGTACAAGGTGAAATATTTGAAGGAAAATCAGTAGAGCAAACTTATACACATTAAGAAAGAATGCACTGATAATAGCAATAATTTTTGTAAGATCATCACCATCACGCTTTATTATTTTTTTTTGCAAAAAGGGACGGTGTTTGGTTCTAATTTACCAAATTTGTTACAATTTTGGCCAAATTTTGCTGGCCTCGGCTCAGGCTAGTATATCTAGAAGTTTTTTTCCAGAAGCTATCGACTATTCGCATTCTGTTGAATTTAAACAAACTCTGGCCTTGCCAATCGCTGTCGATAGTACTTCAATTATTTTGTAGGGGTGCAGTTCGACTATCGATCAGTTACGTAATGATTTATGCATTGATAATTGGGGTGTACTATTTATTGCGTGGGCGCTTGTAAAAACAAGATACGATCGAAAAATTTGTACAAGGTCTATGTACAATTTCATTGTTACTCAGTGGCGGCTTGCGACCTCTGACAGCTGTAATGAGAAGGCATTAGAATTTCAACAAGGTTTAAAGAATTCATTTGATAATCACAATAATAGAAATAATGTTCTATATAGGAATTTTCTTTAAGTTGGACTCAAGAAGCCCAATATTATTCATTATAATAAGTTTTAATAATAGCTGCTTTACTTTTGTTGAATTTATTAAATTGTCTTTTTTAACCAAATCTTGCTTCTCTTAAAAAAACATAATTTTTCGCAAAGCGATAATTATCGCGGGCAATACATTACAAACAAAAACTGCTTAAAGGGAAGCTCGACCATTAACGGAAGCAACCCCCTTAAAAACTACTTCGTTCTCTTTCAAAACATTTAATTACTCTCGGTGGTTTCACTCTAGACGGCTTCGCTGAATTTTAACAAACCGGGCTTGAATAACAATCACGCCAAGCGGAGTGTTTGTCTTTCAACGACCAAAATAAAAGCGGGACCGTCTACAACAATGTTTTCACGGATCCGAGAACGAGAGACAATAATTGAGTCTGCAGATGCTCGTGCTTCCGTTGTGTTCTAACGTTGGTACCTGCAAGTTGTTGATTGTTTAGCAAAGATTGCTTAAAATACACACTTGCAGTGAATTATTTCTTACTTCTGACGGAGTATGGCTTTGTGAACATGTTAGAATGCTTGGATAACCACCATGGTCAAAAGCGATACAAATTATTAAAGCACTCATTACAAGTAATGCAATTGTGGATGTGGCAGAACTTTTAATTCGCAAAGGCCAGTTACTATGATGTGTGTTATAGCTTGGATAGAGAATGGAAACCATCCAAACTATACAACTGACATAATTCCAGTAAATACGTCTTTGTCATTCGACGGATATGAAATGACACCGACTGGCACTTTAGCTCTCTATTGTGCGCGTTTGAATTATTTATTTAGAGTATGAGCTTGGATTATGAATACCAATGATGGCTTTTGGACAGTACTTGTCGATTTATAAATGAACAATGCCTACTCATCATTTTGAAAGCACTGCGAAAATAATTATTCATATTATGTGGATCGATGGATCCACTTAGTGCAGTAAATATAAACACTGCGTTTCAGAAATAATAGCAATTATTTAGACAGAAGAGTCATAATAAAGGTAATTTTAGGTCGATCTAAGAATTGTAGGAGATCAGTTTTTATTGCTAAGTAAAGCAATTATTTCTTATAAAAATTTTGGACAACTATTCCTGAGTCACGCATTGGAACCGCTATGAATATACGAGTATTGTAGACCGGTGCGGACGTGTGTATTTTGAGCTATGAATTTTTGTGTGTCGTGTAGTAAAAACTGCAGTGAGAATGATTCGGTCACTTGCGATATTTGCAAGAAACCTGTCCATGTCAATTGTGCTGGATTATCTAAGAATGAAGTCGACTGCTTGCGGTCTAAACGAAGAAAGATTCATTTCTATTGCGACCGTTGCGATATTGTCGACACAGTTTTGAAACTAAAAGAAGAAGTTGAACTCCTAAAAAAGAGCTTAAACGAAACTAAAAACCAAGTACAGGRAGATAATGTTATCGGCGATCGTCCTGATAAGTTTTCTTTCGATGACGTGCTTGATGAATTTGAGGATCGCAGTTTGAGGTCAACGAATTTGATTGTTTATGGTCTCCCGGAATCTTTGAGCGCCGCCGAAAATGATCGCAAGGTTGATGATGTCAATGTATGTAAGGAACTGTTAGTATTTGAGAACGATGATTATTCCTTAAACCTTACCTCTTGTTACCGTCTAGGCAAACCCAATCCAAACAGAATTCGTCCAATAAAACTTTGTTTTGCATCAAAAGAGATCGTAAATAAAATTTTAAAAACGTATAAACCTAAGAACAGAGTGTACTTGAACCGCGACCTTACCCCGCGGCAGCGTAACGTGAATCACAGGATCAGACAGGAGTATCATCGACGAATAGAGCAGGGTGAAAATGGTCTGAAATTGAAGTACAGAAACGGTGTACTCACCATCATTAGTAGTGCTCCTTCTGCGACCCCAAAAAATGTGTAAGACTCCAACAGACCGACACAGAACTTTTCATATATTATCAGAATGTCAGGGGTTTAAATACTAAGATGAATGTTTTTTGTGAAAACTTGTTGTCAGCAGCTGATGATTTTGCGGTTATTGCTCTCAGTGAGACATGGTTATGTGGTGACATTTCATCGAGCGAATATTTCCCAAAAAATTACAGCGTTTATAGATGTAATCTTAGAGGGCGCGGGAGGGGCGTTCTTCTGGGGGTTGAAACGGGCTATGCGTCCATGGATATGCAACTGGTTTCTCCTGTACCTGAAGCTGATGTTCTAGGTGTTAAGGTTTCAAAGGACCAGCTCCATTTAAACATTATAGTTGTTTATATTTCGCCATCATCTCCAGTGAGCGCATATGAAAGTTTGTTAGATTATATCGAAACATGCGATACTGCATCCCGTACAATTTTATTAGGTGATTTCAATGTTCCGCATTACTTTGCTGAACAAAACGAAAATATTTATGCACCCACAACTACAAACCGTGTATTGAGTGGATTCATTGACACTTCTGGACTAGCACAGCATAATACAGTATTAAACTGCAACCGTCGTTTATTAGATTTAGTTTTTTCGTCTGATGATTTGAGTTGCAGCGTGATCAGGGGAAACTTTTCGCTTGTGAGTGAAGATGTGCACCATCCTGCTTTGCACATTTCAGTTGGTTATATGAGTTTACGGAATAACATTAAAGAAAATTTGCATCCTAATGTCGGCGGCTATTATTATAACTTTCGTAAAGCTGATCTTTCTGCGTTATACTCCGACATATTGGACACTGACTGGTCTTCTGTCTGCGAGACTGCATCTGTGGAGGCCGCTTGTAGTGTCATGTACTCCAAAATCGATGCGCTCCTTGATAGATATGTACCAAAAACGAGATTCCACTGCTCATCTTACCCACCCTGGTTTACATCATCTATAATCTCTGATTTGAAGAGGAAGAAAACACTATGGAAGTTATACAAGAAGAGCGGCTTGGAGTACTATCTGCATCAAGTAAATAAGCTTCGGAAATTAATCCGTTATAGTATTCGTCTTGAGTTTACCAAATACATAAGTAACGTACAGAATGACGTGTTACGTGATCCTAAAAAGTTGTGGTCCTACGTGCGGTCAAAAAAGAATGTCTCTGGTCTCCCTTCAACAATGCGTTATCAGGATAATCTTGTGTCGAATCCAACTGATATTGTTGGAGTTTTTGCTGACTTCTTTGGTAGCGTTTACGTAAAAAACAGTGATGATGCACAGAGTCAAACTAATATAAACTTGTGTGGTGATGTGTCCATTGCTGCTACAATGCATTTGTTCTCAGTTTCGGATGAAGACATCATTGCGGCTGCGAAGAAGATGAAGCCTAACTTAACTGCTGGGACGGACAATATACCGTCATTTATCGTGAAAGATTGTGTTAGCTGTTTTTTGAAGCCGCTCCGACACATTTATAATTTATCTTTACAAACAGGTATTTATCCAAATGTCTGGAAGAATTCCAAGGTTTTTCCGGTTTTCAAGTGCGGAGATCGAAGTAATGTTAAAAATTATAGAGCAGTAGCCATAAGCTGCAATTTCGCCAAAATTTTTGAGTCTATTTTTGCAAAGTATCTATATAACCACATGCACATATTTATAAATGAAGGTCAACACGGTTTTATAAAGGGTAAATCTACTGCAACCAATTTATGTGAATACACGCAACTGCTTTCTGATAATTTAGAAAATAAGTTACAAACTGATGTTATTTATACAGATCTATCAAAAGCCTTTGATGTTGTCGATCATCGCATTTTATTGCGGAAATTACAAAGTTACGGCTTATGTGATTCTTTGATACTGTTTCTTAATTCTTTGTTGACAGCACGATTTCAATATGTTGAATATTTAGGTTATAAATCAAAGCCATTTCAAACATGTAGTGGAGTAGTGCAAGGTTCCAATTTAGGACCACTTTTGTTTTTGTCCTTCTTCAACGATGTATTTTCTATATTTAAGTCGCATGTATTGGTGTACGCAGATGATTTGAAAATTGTAAGATGCATAAAATCTGTTGATGATTGTACTGCGATGCAAAATGATCTAGAACAGTTTTCTCTCTGGTGTGCAGAGAACAAGATGAATCTAAATATTGTTAAATGTAAAATTATTTCTTTCTGTAGGATTCAGAATCCAATTGTTTTTCATTACAGTGTTAACGGTACTGAGTTGGAACGTGTATCTCAAATAAAAGATTTGGGAATCACTTTTGATAGTTCTCTCTCATTTAACTTACATATAGAGCAAATGTGTGGTGATGCTATTAGAGCAGTGGGGTTTATTAAGCGACAAACTAGGGATTTCAATAACATTCCTTGTATTATGAAACTGTATTGTGCATTTGTGAGAAGTAAACTAGAGTACTGTTCAGTAGTTTGGTGTCCTGGTTATGCTGTTTATGCTACTCAGATTGAACGTATACAAAAGAAATTCTGTAGATACTTATATTATAAGAAATTTAACCTATATCCCCCTTTTGATTGTCCGTCTTCGACTCTGTATGCCGAATTTGAGTTGCATTCATTAAGTTTTCGGCGAAATCTATATGCTGTAACTTTTTTGTATAAAATTGTACATGGTCACATTGTTAGTACATTATTGTGTCGATTAGCTTTCTTAGTGCCAAGAGTGAATTCAAGATCTTGTGTAACATTTTATGTTTGTCCTTCACGGACTAGCCATCATTTTCACTCTCCGATTGTACGTATGTGTAGATTATATAATGAAATATGTAGAAGTGTTGATATTTTTGTATCGCCATGTGAGTCATTTGTACGCAGGTGTAAGAATTATGTTTTGTAACTATTATTCTTTTGTAGACTTTAGGTCTGTTGGAATGAAATATACTATTATTATTATTATTATTATTATTATTAACAGTGTGCTTTAAAACATTGCCATAATTTCTTTTTAATGGGGCAATATTTATACGTGAAGCGATTTATGGTTGTCGATCTGTGAAACTCTGTATATTTTCCATAAATACGCAGTTCCCTTCTTTTAATTTAAAACTTATTAGTTATTGCCCCAAATTGCTTAGCGAAGCCAATAAATGGTTAATGGAAAAAGGGCGACTAACTTTATAGCCCTGTTTCGCCGTCAAGAATACAGAAAAACTTTTAATGACCCGTTCCCTGAGTTTTATTACGGATTTTGTTTAATTATTGAGCGCCTCACACCCAGTCAACGTTACATTGTGTAAACCTAAACACCTATGTGTCGTAAAAATACAATGTAGCATAATTGGGACCTGAGAATATTAATCGATAATTTTACGTAAAATTCAGCAAAATGGAATAAAGAGTTTCAATACCTTTTTTTGTATGACCATGCTATTTCCGATTACCGTACTTAGTTTTAGAACAGTATGTTATATTTATTCAATGTTATAGTTTTGACAGCACTGAACGGTAAGTAAATTATGTTAATAAGTTGTGAAAAAATACCCAATAAATACTAATACCAATGCGATCTATTTATCTATATTAAAACGTGCTATTACAATTATTATTATTAAGCATGCAGAATGCGAGACATCAGAATTAGAAACAATTTTGTATTTTTGTTCAGAAAATATTAATTATGAAACCAGTAACCCGGAAAAAGTTTTTCTAGCAAACTTACTAAGATAGTGTGTAAGATAGATGCCGCAAGTGTTTGTTGTTTTACACAACAGTTCAATATTGTGTTCAAATTCGAGGCAGTAGACCAATATCCATTACTGCAATGTGATATTCGACGAAAATAGCTCGGTAATATGCGAGGCCATCATGTTATCCCTGGAATTTAATTGTGAAACCTCGCATCGATTTTCTGCTAATTTATTTCAGTCGCGTTAGATTGTCTTGCTTCAAATGATCCATAAAACTAATATAACACCCACCAAACGTGCATTGCATAGACCCCTTAGAGGAAAAATAATTCTTCTTTTTTGATATTTTTCATACATTTTCTGCAACTCAATCTGTTACTCTTTATGCACAATACAGGTATAGGAAGAAAGAAACATTAATGACATTGCCTGGATAAATTAGACAGTGATATGATGTGGAAAATGTGGGTAGACTTTTGTTGTTATGACAACAATAACGGAATTCCGAACTACATGATTAGAGGATAGAATTATAGCCAGACGCTTCCTACATTTATTTCATGAATATCACGGTAACAAAATTGGGTACCTATTTCTTGTACAGCGGATTTGTTGTATGTTACAAAGCTTTATACCCTATTTTAGCCATGTTTCAAAAACTTGCCACTCAACTGAACACTCGAAAATAATGGTATATCCTTAGGCATGAGGTGTCAATCTAATAGCTAGCATTAGTGATCATCCTGTTTCTGTAACGTTTTACAAAAACATCAGCTGTAATCAATCCATGCCACTTGGTTATCTCGTTTCCTTGGAACTTGGCAGATTTCCTTTAATACGTTAAAACAGCCAACCATCTGCTGTCATTGTTTTTTATGGTACTAATCTTCTTGAACGTGGCATTTCTACCTAAATTTTGGGTGCATTTTTCTTTCCTTTCAATACTATAACCTTTAGCTCTTGTATCCCGAAGTAGGCCCGCTTCGAAGGACCAATAATACGAAAAATCAATGGGTTGTTATAACAAAATGAATTGACATAATTTTGGTACTTAATTGCAATTCACATGATATATGAAACTCTGAGGCACGACCTGGCGCCCTAGTTAACTGGATTCAATAACAACAGCGTCGTCGTGACATTTGTGCCGTCCCTGGCAATTCGCATCCGAGCTTCTGACAGTTTACCATCCGACACAGTATTCAATTTGCATTTAGATTATAAGTTAGAACATTAAATTTAGCCATCGGGAGCCAAGGGACGCTCGCGTTTACTCCGAAAATGTTCTGATGCCTCACGGAGATCGGTTCACGTAAAGCAACCAAAGCAAAAGCGTCGATTTCCGTAAATAAATAATAAATTTGAAACCTTGCACGCCGGATTGTAACACAATGGGTGGCCATGACCATATATTCGGTCGAGCCTGGTGGAATTAATTGCATGTAAAGGGATTCACGTGGTTATTGTTCGAAAAGGGATATATGAATGTTATTTCAATTATTAACGATTTTAATTGGCCTAATCCATCAGTACGATGGGATAAAGCATAAAGCCAAATTTTTCAGGATAACTGAGTAGCTAAAGGAGTATGCTTGGCAAAACCCATCTGCTATTTGAGATTATAAAATGGCAGGAACAGCTGCTATTGATAATTTACTTAGATGTGAACGAAGATGTATCGAAGGATATACCTAAATGATAAAAAATTCTACAGTTTTCAGGCACAATTGTGAAGAAAACTAGTTTCGGAATATTAGGTATTTTCAGCAAAATAAAAAAATATAAAAGTATATTTTTTAAAACGAATGCTTTTATATATATCGGCGTGCTAAAAAGTACTAATCAAGAAAACTGCAAGATTCTAGCACGATTAAATACAGCCACTGATCAACCTGTTTCCCACATATTATATTTTCCAGTATATTTATTGTAGTTTTACCTTCTCTTAAGTTATCCTATATATATTACGATTCCTTGCACTCTTTTAGTTTATAAGACTGAAGGAATTTTTCAGTGGGGCTAAACTTTTATATACCTACAAGTATCCGTTCAGATTATGTGTTTGCACATGTTGGGTTCAAAGCAATCTTCGAGCTTCAAGGGCATGTTGCACTTCCTGACAGTTGACAATCGTATCAAACAACCCTTGAGCCAAACACTAGGTTACCAGCGATAGCTTATGCATACAAATGAGTATGTACACACATGCAAATGGGTTGGTTGGAACTAGACAGCTTGACATCTCGTTATAACTTAGCTTCAGAGACCAGAAGCCGTAAATGTCTGAATTACTTCAAATTTATTGAACCATTGACCTGAATTAATTTTTGTAGTTAGGATTCAATTATTAACTTATGCTTAAAAGTACCTGTACTTATGAAAATCTATAAGAATTTTTTGAGAAAATTCAGTATGATTTTGAAAAGGAAGATGAAACAATCCCCGTATTTTGGGAATTGCTTCTGGACTACAATAATCTTTCACTCCATTGGTTTTTCAAAATAATTTAACAGAAATCGTTTTGAGAGTGTTGAGGTCATGTTTGCCACAATTTTCCTACAACTGCGTTGTTTTCAACACCAAGACAACATATATTTATTAGGTAGTCGGAACTCATTATTACTATTAAGTATGTATTTCTTTTAATTATGACTTGAAGGTATATACAGAGAACATATTATACCTTGTCTGAAACACGCAAATATGCTGATGTGTTTTAGGTAAATTCGAACTTAAGATACATTTTCAGAATAACAGGATTTGAACTATCCACATAAACAAAGGTACCACATGCATGGGAGCCCGAAAAAACCAATGACATCATAAAGCTTATTCAGTAAAATTCGATGATCTTGTTTTAGGAAATTGTGACACTTTGATGCCTACCACTCATGATATTAGACGCGTAACGAGTAGGGATGCAAAGGTTTATTTATAACAGTGGAAAATAGGTCCATTGTGGACCTCACAAATCTTATTGACTGTTTAGGTAGTTTATTTTCGTCTTTTTTGTGAATAATTTGCACGAATAACAAATATTTTGATATGGTTGAATAGAGAATTGAAAGACCATTTCAACTTCACCCCTCTTCCCATTTGAACTTTTTAACGTATGATGTGGTAGAGGAAGGGGGTCCCCTAGAAACAATAAGTTAACGTGTTCGGGATTTTTGCGAGAATGAAGTTAAGAGAAGCAAGAATGAGTTAAAAATCGCATTTAAACAATAAATTAAGTAAATGAGGTGATCGCACAAAGCCAGCTAAATGACAGTAGTCTGCCTACAGCAAATTGGGTACTAATAGTGCTGGAGGGGTGTTAACCTTATTTGCACAGCGCCCCGAACAAATGTCGTTAATTTGCGCTAATTAGAGAACGTGTGGAGAGAAGTCACGCGAGTTTCCAGAACTAGCAGTGCCTGTTTCTGACGCCACCGCAAAATGGGCCCACATGGAAGTGTACGTGATATGTGCATGAATGAATAGGACAAAATTTGTTTTCCATTTCTGGTAGTTTGGATTATGTAATTTAATTGGAAAGCGAACAGAACGTGTATCTAAAGTAATATCGTCACAAGATTTGAAGAGATAGCGCGATAAAAGAGTTTAGTCTTAGTGAGAGCAGACCCTCAAAATTAATTGCGAGTGCGTTGCATACAAGATTTTATACACGAGATTTTTAACTCTCCGAAGGCAAAAAACGAAGCGATGATTGCATATGAAGAAGCGGATGTAAACTTACAGCTGAAAGCGACAATGACGAGTATGAAAATTAAATACAGTGCTTTCTATCTTTTATTACTCCATAGAAAAACGAGATTTACATACAAAAGCTTAAATAGATTAGGATTAAAAACAGTTTTATTCTTTGTTTCTACTCGTTTATAAAGCAATCAAACCCATCAAGAGTAAGACTGAAGCCTACGTTATGCTAAGAATTTGCAGGAGATCGGTCTAACACATACTCAAATATCCTTTTGTAACTTTAATATTCTGTAGATATTTCAAAATGATACATAATTAGTTTTAGACCTTTAGATTCTGTCAGTATAAGGTATTCTAAAATGTTCGTAAAACATACTTTGTATGAGGTCTAACAGAATCTTGCAAATCAGAAACTATACTCCTGCAATACAATCTCAAAGTATGTTTTCTTAAAGACGATATTATGTATGAGTTGTAACTTAATAAACCAGTGAAATGGTTTCACAGATGCCCTAAAGTCCTATTCTGATATAACTTCGAAATTATGGTTCAAGAACATTTCCATTTCATTTGACCGCACACCTCGGCAATTGAATTCACACCTAAACGAACATCGTTTTCATACCTTGTTTTTTGTTTTGATCTTGTGTCAAACGAATTTTGAGGTTCTTCGTCTTTGACAAAGATTACAGGTGTAATCGAAACGTCAGTAAGTGTTTTAAAACAACAGCGATCTTTCCGAAGAAAAAAATATTATCTTATTTGTTTTATGTTTCAAGTTCTATTTGATACTCACTTTATCCACTAGTCACTATCAGCTTACAATCTACAACATTTCGTTGAAATATGTTGTCTGCATTGAGTAAAACACTAATCTCTTGTATCGACACGCTACGCTCCTAACTTGGGAGAACACGTTCAAATACCTAACATTCTAGCTGGATGATCTGTGGGAAAGGTGTAGTAGGCGGAAACAAAGGCGAATCCTTGTTCGGGATCTGATTTCGCGAAGCCTGCGGGCTGATATTCAGCTGGAATTTAGTCAGACTTAGTAGAGATTCGTCTACTTATTTGTATTAATACGTCTTTGATCCTAGTCTCGTAACCGACCTGGAACTTTATAGCATTCAAACAGACATGAATACTGTTGGCGAACATTGAGGATTTTGTATCTGTTGTGAAAGCTGCAAATGTTAATTGAGAAACAAACAAAGAGCAAATGATCATCGACAAGCAGAAAACGAGAGATTACTGTATAAAGTATAGTATTATGGGACTACAGCAGAATAGGAGATATAACCACAAAGAGGTCAAGAAAGTAGGGTCACCATGATGTTTAAAGGCAAGCTACGAAAAATCCTCCTGTAGTTAGAGCGATTATCAGTCAAGACATTAAAATGACAACCCAGGAGGTAAGTGTGTCATCATTGTAATGAGCACACTAATGTACAAAACTTCTTTCTCGTTCGAATGGCAATTTCGTTCACGGTCTATGCTATATGCTAGCATATTCTATAATGTGATGTTGTCCGTTCGTTCTTTGATAGAGTTGAGTCCCCAAACTCTCTGCAGATAATATTCAATGTCAGGATCTTGGTGGTACAACAACGTGACTCTCTTAAGCTTATCCTTCAACTTTATAAATGACTGGCTTTGTTCTTCTGACCACTCACATTTGACTTTCTTCCTAAGCAACTTTGTCAAAGGTTGTGCTAGGGTAGAAATCCCTCACATAAAGCTCGACCGTAAGAATATAATCATGTCTGATGACAAAACATATCCTACAAAATTTAATTTATTTTGCGCAAACTTGCACTTTCAAATTTGAACGTTAGCATTCGAAAGCTTCTTGAAAATGTTTTAAAAGTAAAGCTAGTGTTCATCAAAAGTATTTGAAAATATCTATAGATTATCAAGGTAAAAAATAACAAAGTCATGGAATTCATGATCTGCAATTTGAGAAATACAGCTCGAGGATGACGATGCGGCCGAACGGTTGCAACAATGTGAGCCTATAAGACTTAGTGCCGACAGTATAATTTCGATCTTGCTGTCTTAAGGGTATTTGCCAATATCCTGCTGACAAATCAAGACTTGTCATAAAGCGAGCTCCCGCCAGAGACTTGATAATTTCTTTAATAGGCTTAGGTAACTCGCGGTCTTCTACCACCACCGAATTCAAATGCCTGGCATCTAGGCATACCCTTACAGATCCATCTCGCTTTATTTGCGTAAGTAATGGGCTTATGTACGGAGTAGCATTCCTCTCTATAATACCCCATGATTCCATCTTTCGAGAGATTACAAGTCAGAATTCATCTAGTTGAAATATAACATACTTTATTGATATCAAAAACATATACATATGAAAGATCACACACATATGTAGCAAACCACCTGAAATGAGTGTAGCCTAATTACATATCACTAAGGCTTTTTCATACCACTATTATATAATTAAACAAAAATACACGCATAATGCAAGCTATTATTGCGAATGCAATGTGCATTAGCAAAATCCTACATTCATTCTATTGATAAAATGCTACAAGTGGGTCCGCATTTGGGCTGTAATATGTCCACATACGAAAATTTATGACGTTATAAACCCTAACTTGATGCGAACGTAACATTTTCCGTCATTACTTCGTTATTACCTCATAAATCAAGCCCTTGTTCGTGAGGTAACTGATTTCATTCAATATTAGACGCTTACAGCTGTGGTAAACATGTTGAATCCTCTGTAACACGTATAAGTCACAAGGATATACATTTTTGAATCCGATAGATTTTAATAATAATGGCAAATTAGCCTCGAAACCCTTAGATGCTATAATATTCTAAACGCCCCATCCAAATTTAACGAACCATGACTCATTTTAGGGGTAGTTTCAAAGAGACTACCACTAATGATAAATTGTTCCAAAAATTGATTTCCCGTAAGTATTCTACCAGTCTTGTCAAAAATTTTAGAGAAAGTTATGGATCTGCAAATCCGTGACTACTTAGACAAATACAACGTCCTTCCGCGACTGCAATCTGGTTTTCGTCCATCGTACAGTTGTAGTACTGCCCTATCACATATAGTAGATGATATACTTACTGCAGCAGATATAGGCAAACTAACCACGCTCGTGTTATTGGATTTTTCAAAGGCGTTCGA
The DNA here is from genome assembly GCA_025024175.1 of Rhyzopertha dominica. Classification (NCBI taxonomy): domain Eukaryota; kingdom Metazoa; phylum Arthropoda; class Insecta; order Coleoptera; family Bostrichidae; genus Rhyzopertha; species Rhyzopertha dominica. The sequence goes on along the minus strand of QCXZ01000137.1, from coordinate 81,824,009 downwards.
TACAATCAACCATGACACTCGACTATCAATTCTAACATATATAGGTTTTGATCCAGATGCATTAATCTTGCTCAAGAGCTATCTCACAAACCGATGGCAAACAGTACTGCTACCGAATGGAGTTTCATCTGATCCAGTACGTGTGTATGCTGATGTGCCACAGGGATCAATTCTGGGACCACTTCTGTTCACCTTATACACATCTGTAATGTGTAAAGTTTTCGCCTCCTGTAGTTACCACTCATATGCAGATGACACTCAAGTTTACTTATCGTATTTCCCAGAAGATATCTCATATGCAAATGCAACAATCAATGAAGAACTAGATAAGCTACTGAAATTCTCTGAAAAACACAACCTAAAAATTAATCCACTGAAGTCCATCGTAATGCTATTTGGTAGACGGAAGCAGAGAGATAATTTATTAAATTCTGTAAATATACGGATAGGCAATGAAAGGCTACCCTGTAGAACGTTCGCGAAGAACCTGGGATTGATTGTAGACAGTGATTTACGGTTCAGACGTCATATTAGTAAATGTATTCAAGGAGCGTTTTGTAGCTTAAAGTCTATTTATAATAACCGTCATATGTTAAACAGGCGCACTAAGATTGTACTGTGTGAATCCCTGGTTTTGTCTAAGTTCAATTACTGTGACATGGTGTCCGGCAGCTGCATTGACAGTACTTCTAAAAGACGAATACAGGGAATACAGAACGCATGTCTTCGACTCTGCTTTGGTATTCGTAGAAGGCAGTGTCTCCAGCAAGCTTAGAGAAGCTAACTGGTTGGACATGGAGAGTAGACGTTATCTCCATTTCGCCGTTTTGATTCATAAAATCATACTAAACAAAACACCACCATATTTACACAAAAAGATAATATTCAGAACGGACGTTCATAATGTCAATATAAGAACATTGTTCGAGCGATCATTTTCATACTATGCATCTAAAGTTTACAATAATATTCCGGCTAAATTTAAACAATTGTTTATTTCACAGTTTAAAAAGCAAATCATGCAGTGGATCATCTCAAAATAATAACGTATCATAACTCACCTCGTATAATTTTTTGCTAGGTTTCTTCTTTTCGATTTTGACTTCAATGTACCATTAGTAAACTAACGCCTTGTTACATTATTTTATTTTTAAGTGGCATCTTTGTTCTCACCATATGAATACCCTTCTTGTTTTGTTTATTTATGTAATAATTACTAAAATACACATTTTTTTTGTTGGTTTCCAATAGCTCAAGTCATCTATAAGTATCTTGATACTATGAAAATGTGGCAGCACGCAGCATTTGTTGATTAAGTAACCTACTGTGCAAGGATGTCCGGAAGAGCAGATAAGGTATGCTTACCTAAATCTGAGGGCATTCTTTTTTCACTCTATGCATAAGAATCTGAGATATTGTAGTAATGATACTATGTGAAAATAAACATTATTATTATTAATTTTATTATTATTATTATTAAATAGCTGAAGAGGGTGCTATTTGAAAAATTGTCGTACTTTAATCGAAGTCTCAAAAAATTTAAATGGGACTGTATATTCGGTTGAAGCGTTTAGAAGTTTTGAGGCATTTTGCTTTGTAGTGACGTCACTATGGCAAACAGAGAAAAAATGTTATCACGAAACTTTTAAGTAAATGAACAGAGATTCAAGAAATTCTATTTTCCACCTACATTTTATCTTATATTTTGATCTGACCTAGGCATATTTAAATATTTCTTTCATCGCAACATACAGCTTCTGTTTTGGAAGCACTGAATTGCAACTACTTGCAAGCTCAACAATATTACATTAGCACCGCGCTAGAAGGTATACAAAACAATAATTATTATTCATTATAACAGCATTATTGATAGAATTMTCTAAATCKACATATGTAGTATTAAGTTCCATGTGATATACTAGAACAATTCAGTTTCCAGGCAATTCTGGAGCAAGTGCACTTCAAACTTGCCAAGGATAAAGAAAAAGGCTGCAGGTTTTTCATGAACAGCGCTTTACAGCTTTACAAACGGAAGCTCTCCCTTTACCGAAAGAAGAGTGAAACCAGCGACCCGGCAATCAAATGTACTCTACAAACTAAAGTGGCTTCGTTTAGCTTCTCTCATTTTCCTCGTTTTTCCGGCTGTTATATTTGCACGCGCAATTCCACTCCCCCCTTGTCTCGCTGTTAATTTACAAATTTGCAAAATGAAAAACGATTCACAAGGGAGCGTTTTGTAGTCGTACAATGCACTGCACGACTTCTCTCATTGGAAGAGTCTTTTCTGTTGGGTTAAAAATATTGACAATTAACACGAAAGGATTGCGTTAGCAGTTGACTCACGTCGTCATTTTTATGGAAACTTAACGCCATCCAAGTTGCTGCAAGTTTTTAGCAAATATATTTAGAAATATATTTATTTTACTGTACGAGAATCGCATCTTATTTTTTCTACAGAAAACGACGTCATCTACTTGGACAAACGCCACTATATAAGGATAATTATAGCAGGATGCTTTCATTTATGTTGGTCGTTCAAAGATTTGGAGTTGAAAGATCTAATATAAAGTCGAAGAAAGAAAACAGTAAGCAACAGTAGTGTGTAACAAAAGACAGAAGTAAGATAGAGTGATGAGTTATTATCAGAGATGTTTGACGTATCAAAGCAGGTACTATATTACTTAAAATAGTAAGAGACAAAAAAATTCCGGAATATAGTTGCACAAAACTGATAAATGCTGCAACACAAAACAATGTTATTATTATGTACATGGGTATTAGAAAGCTGAGACTATTATAAGTTAGAAACATGATGACAGGCTTATTGAACAAAAGAGCTTTAGCATAACCTACTGGAAGTATAATAAAGAAAAACATAAATCGTTCTTGAGTTCAATMTCTACGCAACATAACGAGTATTTCATTAACATTAAGTGTATTAGATACCATAGTTAAAATAATTTTTGATGACACTGCCAGATAAGCAAAGTAAAACACAATATTATGTTTTTAAATTTTCTGCATACACTTCGAGATAAACTAAGCGTACCTATCAATATCATTTCGCCAACATAAACGCATTCTATTTATCTACCATACACAACTCGTAAACGTAAATATTAAGCTTTATAACTGCAACTACGGTTTTATGGTTGAAGTTTACTGCAAAAGTTTGATTTGGCGTACCCGCTTTACTGATGAGCGTGAAGCTAAAGGCTCAGAGAATTTCATACGTTATACCACAGTGCAGCCGACCAAAACCCACGTCACGTTACGCTGTTTGGACACCCCAAGCTAATTAACTTCAATTAATGCCCGCTTGCTCGAAATGCTCAAATATTAAAATGAGAATAAAACGTTCGTCAATTTAACCATTGTTACACGTAACTGCACGAGTAAACGTGAATGATAAATTGCTGGTATCTTTATTATGTGTGAGCAATCAGCATCATTAGTAAGATTAAATGCAAAATGTTACCTTCGAATCCAAAGAATCTGTTTTGAATTCTCGATAGTATTGCAAATTAGAGTACAGCACTAATCTTAAATACAGTCATATCTTCTTATTTGTTTTTGATGTCTGTCGCTCGCTCACTTTGTTCCTTTGCTTTAGATAAATGTATTTGACAACATGTTCTTACATTTTTGTGGAGGTGAAGAAAAGAAGCAAAATTGCTATCTGTATTCTAAGTAAACCAGCAAATCCTGCCTATTGTTTTTTTATACATATTACATAAAATTCCGCTACTGTCGCTTTTCTTAATTTGTTTTTGAAACGTTATTAAAATTTGCGAATGCAAATAAGGTTAGTAAAGTAACATCTGTTATATAACGGAAAAAGATGCAAATAATAGCAGTAGAGGATACCCAAATATGTTGAAGTTGGTTTCTAGAAGCGATTGAAAACTGGAGTGGTGTTCATAGACTTATCGGCGGCCTACGATACTGTGTGGATTGATCCTCAAACTATTTAATACTCTAAAATGTGGAAAGACTGTGAAGCTTATCGAACGAATGCTATCCTAACGTCAATTCAGAGTGTTTTTAGGAGAGAAAAGTAGCAAATTCAGGATTTTGAATAATGGTTTTCCACAAGGATCGGTTCTGTCGCCTATTCTTTTCAACCTTTACATAAGTGACCTTCCAGTAACTCAATCGAGAAAATTTGTGTGTGCAGACGACATGGCATTGGCTTTGCAAAGTAAAGACTTTTCTATACTTGAACAAAATTTTTCAAGAGACATCGAGATTATGCATTGCTATTTTAAAACCTAGCGCTTGTGCCCTCATCCAATAAAGACAGAAGTAACTTGCTTTCATCTCAACAATCACCAAAAGAGGCAACAGCTTCAACTTATGTCAAATAACATAATTCTTAAACATAACTTCTCGCCAAAATACCTTGGAGTGACCGTAGATACGTCTCTAACGTACAAGAAACATCTAGAAAACGTCAGTAAAAAATTACAGACTAGAAATAACATTCTGCATAAGCTTGGCTGGTACAAGTTGGGGTGCAAATGCAAATGTACTTCGTACTTCTGCAACTGCCTTGCTTTATAGCACTGCTGAGTACTGCTGTCCTGTTTGGAAAAACAGTCATTACACAGGAAAAATTGACATTCAGTTATATACTGCAATGCGACTAATCACTGGAACAATTAAGTCAACTCCATTACCTTGGCTTCCCATTCTTTCAAACATTGCTCCTCCAGAGATTCGCAGACAGTTTGCTACACATAAAGCTTGGCAAAAATATCTATCAGCTCCTTATGAGTTTCTGATTTCCCGAGATCTGCAAGAGCTACCTACAACTCGGCTAACTTCTAGAAAACCTATGTGGACAGAAGATTTCCTTTGTGCTCCTTATACCATTAAAGACGGATGGTGTTCTGTTTGGCAACTTAAGAAACATAATATATTCAATCAGCAGCTTATAGACGATCCTGTGGAAGAGGTAGCAGGAACTGACCTCCCAAGAAGGTTTTGGGTCACTCTGAATCGCCTTCGCACTGGTCATGGAAAATGCAAGTTTTTTCTTAATAAATGGGATTCATCTATCGACCCTTCTTGTGAATGTGGAGATCCCCTCCAAACAATTGGACATATGGTCAACAGATGCCCCCGTACAGCATGGCCTGGTGGTTTTGCGTCTATCCATCGTGTTGATGAAGGTGTTAAAGACTGGCTTAAGACAATAGAGGTCTGATTGGAGTTTTCTGCTGTTTTCTTCAATACTCTATCCAGAAGATAAAAGCGCAAATGCGAGATCTCTTATCGTTGAATGAAAATATTTTTTTTCTTTCAACGCTTTTATAAAAGTCGACCGTAGTCGCATGAAAATAACAGTACTGTGGAATGTATTAATGATTTTCATAAGAATAATCTTGACCCCCCCTTTGTGACGCAAAATTACTGGTCTCTGTTGAAACACAAATATAAGTTAAAAACATTATAGTAACCAGTCACTGTATCACCCTTCGCTGGCCTCATCCACTCCCAGCAACAAATAGCCCAGAATTACATCACATTAATTGGGTTCGAGAAATCGGCCCGTAAAGCAAAATGGATCAACGTGAACTATGGCTTTTAGCGGCGTACAGAGATTGACCACGCTCCATCTAATTGGAATTGGGGACACCGTCCTTGCCGAATACAACCCTGCAGTTCTAGGTAATTAGTATACTAATTGCTTTGAGTTCCCGATCCAGGTCCTCCCAAAGCGTAAAGGAAGAGCTTATTAAAATCATTTAAATTAAGTTATCATTTGACAACGGGAACTATGCAAAAAAGTGTTCAATTCTAAAATACATTATTGCGTCCCGTTGAATGTGTATTCGGTTTTGCTTTTTTACTTAGCAAAACGTAAAATACAACGACTAAGATGCCGCGTATTTAACTAGATTTTCATTACAAAGTAAAATCATAAGCCCAAGGCAAATATATTCAGTTATGGACCAGTAGAACATACGAATAACTAAAGATTTTCATATTCTAATAATACAGTGAAAGCAATATACACAAAATGTGTCCTATCATGGATAACCTTTTCATTACTATAGGTAAAATGGGAAAAGGAGTACGTATGTATGTGCTTACTAACAATTGGTTCTCGAGATGTTATCTCCCTTTTTGGTGTCATCTGATAAGACAGCTTTTGTTCCACAGCAAAGTAGTTCTTATATTTTTGTTTGTGTGACCATCCACAATACACACTGACAAATAATACAAATCAAATGTACAAAATGCAGTTTACTTTAACATAGAAGGTACCGACTACTAAAATACTACTAATACACACAGTACTGCATAAACTATATCAAAGATTAATTTTCGAATCAGAACTTAAATATAAAAAAAAACGTTTAAAAACATTTCCATTTTGTTTTGGACACATTTTATATCGTTCCAAAATTCTTCTGGTTGCTTTATGGAGATTCGTCTTGTACAGCCTGCTGTAAATCTTCTTTGCTGTTAAAGATAATAGTATCATACACCTATTCTTATCTATCTCCAAATGTAAAAACCCATTGTGTTCATGTCTAGTGATCTAGGAACGCGCGACAGAAATTAGAGTATTGCTATCACTTTATTTTGAAAATGTTGCCCTATATAACGAACCTGGTGACCATTTTGCTGAACCACCATTAAAGAGAATCAGTCAGTTTTTTTTTCAGGAATGTTAGAGATTATTTGTAGACAGGCGACTGATATCAAAACATGTTTGGTTTTGTGTTTGTACATTGACATATTGATTAGCTGAGACCCAAAAAAGCGTGTTCTGTCTATTAATAATTCGGCAGTTTTTGTACTTCATTTTCCAAAAAGACTGTACAAAATTAGTTGTATTATTCTGGCAGTTTTTGCAACTGTAGATTTTGTAATTCCATCCCTATTTTGTATGTCCGGTTGACATTCACATAGTTATCAAAACTATGGCTTCTCGATGTATTTGCATTTGTTGTTGAACAGCAAATAGCTACATGGCCTGTAAATTCTCATTTTATTCAGATTTTGTCAAGCACACAGTATGTAGTTCAACTATAAGTGACTGTATGAGTAGTAAAAAACACAGTTTCGTTTCCACGTTATTTCCTTATTTATGCAAAAAGCTACTAGGTGTTTTCCGTTCAGTCGCATGACGTAATTAATTAATCACCAAAGTAAAAACCTTCACACAAGGCTGCTCAAACAGCATCACGCAATTAACTTGAAAGACCCGTATACTCAGCTAATAAGCTCTCGCTTACGAAACTATACTCGGAGGTGACTATAAATAACTTTGCCTCTGTAGAAGTTGTATCGCATTGCTGTTCAACTTCATAATTAAGTTTGCCAAGATTTGGCGATAAGGTGTCTGTTTCACTTAAGCCCGCCTGTTCCTCTGGGCAGATCGATAGGCATTTGTATGCTCGGGTTGTAGAGGACTAGACAACCCATGTTTTTTAACGACCACTTGCATTCGTGCAGTATACATGTTTCGCTAAAGATTTATATCTTTTAAGTAGAGGAAGAGCTTTATTTCTCTCTAACGCTGGTGTGTTCCTATACCGAGGAAGAGGTTTATTCGCGTGGTTTGGTTAGTATATCCATTGGATTATTTAAAATTCGATAATTAATAATGCAGTTGTMAATGCATTAAAGTAGATATAAATCATTCCAAGCATCTTTAACTACTTATTATTATATTGCATTTGAACCTAGATTGAATCAAAGAATACATCAAATGTTGGATATTTAATAAATAATTGGCATGCAAATGGTTAACAGTAGAGACTTCCGCAAAGTATAATTTTTTTACCGATGGAGGAAATAATATGTATCGTCCAAAAGAGTCAATACAGTAAGAGGCAAAAACGTTATGAAACTTTAAACCCGCCAAAAGTAGCGTAGATGGCGTCACGTATCAGCCAATACATGGCCCAGGAAACCACACCATCAAATAACATTCAAACGTGGGGAAATATATACTTGTCTGTCGTTAATAAACTTTGTAGACTGGCACTAAATTCCTAATACTTTATCACAAAGTGTTTTCACAATAGTTTCTGCATAATATTCATTACTCATAGTAGATAAATAGAATTAAACTATTTCATAATATGTACAAAATAATTCTTTTCACATTAGTCAGTATATTTCTCTAAAAGTTTTTAACACTTCTTCTGTTTTCCGGTGAGATATAATGCTTGTCACAGTAATATTTTAAATCTATTAATCTAGCAGATACCAGTGATAACCTATCTGTAGTGGTAGGCGGAGATTTTATAGAGTTCAACGTACTATCAAGTAGACGATTTCGACGGAATGAAAAAACTAGCAGAAAGAAACAGCAATCCCCAGCAAACCTTGTTAAAGTTCAGAGATAAAGCTCACAAAAAGCGTAGGCATTCTAAAAATAGATGTACAAACATGAGAGCTTCATTATTTATTTGGTGCTTTTACATATTACTTGCTGGTATATATCAGAATGTTAGAGAATTTTAAAATACCAAGAGAGTAAGAAGTTGTCAATCCATTTGGGTGAAAAACTGTATTTAAATAAGGCATCCAACAGTATCGCAGGTTTTTAACAACGAATGTTATTTTACGAGTACAATACATAAGTAATAATGCATGTTATGTTTGTTAACTGCACCATTATTAGAAAATCTTGCTTCATCTGAGAAGCAAATGTTGTCATATAATCTCACATTCTAACTTTGGTGTTCCCGAAAAAGTTACAAAAAGCCAGTCTTTTAGGATAATCTGTCTCCTTTAAGGCCTGGACCAATTGCTAGTGATACTAATGAAATTGATTCCTTTAATTAATCGGTTTACTGAAGACAGACTAATACCGGTTGCTCTTGAGACTACCCTTTGATTAATATGAGAATTTTCGTCAACCATTTACAATATTCTAATTTCATTGTCAGGGCCTGTTGCTGTTCTTTCTCTTGACTTTTCCAGTGGTGGCCAGTTTGTCCTTAAAGTTAATTCAAGTCTCTTGAAAATCGGCAGAAGCTCTTCTATTTGGAAAACGTTGTCTCTATAAACGGCCAGCAGCGGAAGTATTTTTCTTGCATTCACTATAAATCAAAATCATATCTGTTTTTTCATCATTTGAATACATTTTGACTTTTAATAAATATAGTGACAGGGAACATAGTGCATAGCCGTCATGGATTCCCAATTTATTTTTGAAACAATACCAGTATGTAAAATAACCAAATTGGCTATGAGAATGTATTTTGGGTTGCATTTTTAATTTCTTCAGGGTCATTATCCTTCGTGAAGCATCCTGTATACGTGCATTTGAGAGCCTGTGCCAGCTACCAGCAGATTTATATCTGACAACAAGCAAAAATCATTTTGACAGAACCTAAACCCTTTGGGCAACATTAGTGACCAATGCTGGGGCCATATTACCACTATCAAACGTCAGGATGGTTGGATATCGACAACGGTAGAGGGGGAAGTTATGTTGAAGAATCACAGTCGAGCAAGATGGAAATTTCTGAAAAAATGTCTAAATGACAAGATTGTTCTTGAGATAAGCGGTAATCTTAATATTAATAATATTTTTAGAGGCGTAGTATTATGAATTTAAATCTACTAATGTTTTGAAAAGACTCTGATCTACCGAAAACGGACGTACTAGACCTGTCTAATATGGTGGCCGTGGACAAAGTCATTTTCACTAAAACCAAATACATCGTCCCTGCCATGTACAATACAGATGACATACAGAGATATGATTTGATGCCCTATGTTTTAGTATACCACGCAATTAAATGAGGTGAGTTTATGTTATTGCGTGACTGTGCAAATAACGAGATATTACAATGTTGGTTGCATGACAAATAGTGTATGTATTATGTCCGCTAATTGCAAATCGCTGTTTTGTTAAAAGTCGACTAGAAATGTTCTGCGAATATGGTTTTGATCGTTTAAGCACTTTATTACGGTCCGACCGCACCCCCCAGAAAAGTAATGACGCTCACACGTTTAGAATAGATTTGAACGATATCTATTGGAACAGATTTACCTGCAACATACTTTTAATTATGTTCTAAGAAAAAAATAGATAATTAATCCCTTCTTGTGCTGTCAAACTTTCTTCTTGTGTGTCAAACAGTCGAGTTTTTAAAGTGAACCAAAATTTTACAACCAACTGTGAGAAATATAGCTGTTAATTGAAGAAAAAAGTGCAAAAAGACGTCAGTCTTCGGTTCCGTTAAGCCATCTCCTTTCAAGAATACCTCCTGACTAATTTACTAACCCAATTTCACATAACACTCGACTGGAAATTATTATTGAGGCTGAGTATGTTTGTGCAACGCGGTTTGAAATGAAATTTTTCTCCAGAAGTGGTTCGCCCACATATACGGTTTAATGCATAAACGATCGCGACTGGGATTTAGCGGAAAATCAATTTGACATCTATTGGCCTCGGGTGTCCCTGGCGCTTGGTTCGCATCATCGCGATTTCAGAGAGCCGGGGTTATTTATGAAAGTTTTCGAACGGCCTGGTGCGTCATTGCGAATGAGGGCATCAAGGGATACAAATTACGCAATGATATTGATACCTATCGATATTTCGATCTAAAATAGTACCGAGGTCTTATAATCGATTATCAAGTGGGTGCAGTTTTAAATCAAATATGGAAAAATAGGCGCAGAGACGTATTCCGGCTGAAATTGAAAAAAAAAGTGAAAACAACATCAAAGTCTTACACTGCGAAATAGAAGGTAAGCGAGCATAAAAGTTTTTGCAAGGAAAACATTATCCTTCTATCGTCGAGATGTATTTAATTTCATTCTTACAGAAAGTAAAGAAAGGTTGATCATCGTTAGAGTTATCTAACGTTTTAGAAATTTCGCAAATCCTGCAAGTTTTTATGAATATGCACAAAACAAGGTAAATGTAAAGCAAGTAGCGTTTGAACAAAGGTGGGTAAAAAGGACAATGATTAAAAGTGTACACTTACAGGCTCCAGGTGCCTTCACCTCTAACGTTGTTAGCAAGTTTATAATCGCAGTGGATGGAATACTCTTATCCTGAAAAATAGACCCAAGTTAAGATCAGTACTAAAATAAAGGATGCTGAAATCGGCCTCGAAGCATCGTTTACAGTTACTTTAATAGTATTTGATTAATTTGGCAACACCGTCAGCGAACCAACTATATAATAATGTAGGCTAAAGTCTTAAAAATCCTACATCCTTCGAACTATCTTTAATTAAACGGCCTTTATGCAAACGTCTTCAGGCGCTGCAGCGGTCGGCAGATGCGCGGGAGCACACCCAGTTGAGAGCTTTTAAAATAAAACAGTCAGAAATGGAGATACGCTTAGGGGGAAACGAGCTTCGCTACAAAAATCGATTCCCGACAGCCTGGACCGCCTGTTTTTACAACACGGGCACGTAATTTGATGTATCCGAGATTTTTTCAAATGAACTATGTGAAGTAAATTAAAATACACGTTCTAACAGTTGAGCATACATGCTGTTTTTCAACGGAACCTACAAAACAACAATAATAGCATTTGGGGACTTAAGAATATCACTTTCTTCAGCGCAGGAGAATGAAAAACTTTACTGTAAAGTCGGTTTCTTAAATTATCGGCATATAAACTCACTTCTTGATCAGGGGTATAAATAAATAATTGCGATTAGTATAACTGCAATAGAAAGACGTTTATAAAAACTGAAGTTCAACTGCACGTTACTTTAACATTTTATGATTTTTATTTCCCGTAATAGGCCCTTTTTGATGGCATGCTTTATCGGTACAAAAATACTTCGCTTTGAACAATCTCATACATAAAAAATGATGATTAAGCGAAACGATAAAAAGCCTACTTGTGTGCTGAAAATATAACGTTGCAGAATCGATTTCCTATTAATCAGGACGCTGGAGATGTTAATGAGGGCTCCGTTTTCTCACGTAATTAATGTAGTTGCTTTTAAATCTGCAGTGAATCTGTTACGATTTTGTCATGTCGCTACCGAAATTGAGCTTTATATTACTGTAAAGTATATTAATTTATCTACTTGATCATTAGTTGCAAAAATAGCGTTACGATAGTTTAACGATGATGCCTCGTCATTCTTATTATATTTTCTGATAAAGCTGGTCTTTTACGATTCACTCTCCCAAAATCCTCATTGAATGATTGGGATCAGCATTTACTTTACAGAATTCACAAAAGTTTGGTGCTACATAGTTATATATAGAATTTAGAATCGCATTGTAACGCACTGACAGGTGAAAATCATCTTTAATTGTTCAGCGATCATCTTGTACCTGCTATTGCTGTGTTTTATACAAATGAGGACCACACTCATGTTTTCAGTGATACTTAATCGTTTCAGCAGAATGGAACACCGCTATATTACAAGATAGTGGTAAAGAGGAGATAATTTTGTCAAAGTTTTCCCGAGGATATCAAAATCAACCGTAGTCTTATTTGTTTCAGCGAATTTCAGACGTTACTAAAACTAATACAAACTCTACACTGATCGAGAAAGAGACTATTATATTAAAAAGGTAAATCACGGAACTGTTCACGTTTTTAGATTATACTTCTTTTTCTTTACTCCATAGTACGCGTTTCGATACGAACTGGTAACAGAAGGGCATTAAAATAATACAGTTGCGTCGTCTGGACTGTTTTGAATTCGTACAGGAATCTTTTTATCGAGTAAAGTGTTGCACGTGCACAATTTCAGGGAGTTTTAAACTCGCTGTTAAACTGAAACTCGAGGTATCCGGGAAAGAAGTTTGCAGCCGAGATTCCGTAACATTTCAGCGAAGCGTTTCGCAAGGCACGTCAGCGTTCGCATTCCACGGTATCATAATCTTTTATGTTTACGGGTTAGCAGGCTTCCGAGAGGTTCCAGAGCATGAGTAACGATACAAGGGGAAACCTCTACAATACAATGATTTTTTTTATTAACAAATGATACAGATGCCTGCAATCCTATGATTACAAATGGCATGGTTACGGATAACCAAACAATTATCTTTTTTTATTGCTGCTACTAGATTGACAGATATTCGTAATGGCATAGAATCCTCCAGGATTAACGATAGAAGTGTGACATTACAGTATAATTTCCTAATTAATGATTGTCAGATTCACCTTTATTCAACCCCAGTGTTTATTTACACAAGCTGTTGATATGTCTTCAGCCACCAGTGGGGTTCCCATTATTATTATTATTTCAAACACATTTTTGTTCCACGATATTGCCGTGTCATCTGCCATTCAGATTAGTCCGGCAGACACAACAGGTATCCATTTCAGCGTTGCGTCAAACGCAGATGGCCTGCTGAAAACAACGCGTGGCAGTCGCGCTGGGCTAGCGATTTCAATCATAATCGTTATTCTGTGGCAATTTCCGACTCTCCCGCCATGGTAGATTGTAACCCGTGTCCAGATCAAATGGCACTAATCATGCTAGGCTGGAGTATTGATTTTCTGTTAATGGGGCATAACAAAGAAGGAGTATCGAATGGGGTTTGACCCGAGATAAAAGTGAAACGAATGTGGAGCGAAATTTGGCCAGAAAAAGGGTGCGCAATGAGGGCTGTAGATATATTACTTTATTCATTACAAATTTTCTGTAGTATGCCACTTTATATATCGTCTTCTGGAATATTTTGAAGCTCGTTCATTTGCTGATACTGGCTATTGTAATTAGTGATAAAAAACTAACACAGGTAAAGTACAGTCACTGCTCTAAACGTAATGAAGAACTGAAAATTTAAACAAAAAGGCAGGAAACGTAAGAAAAATCTCAGTGGAAAAGCTAGTTGAGAGATTCTTTGTCAGCTGTTAAAGCTTATCGATTGAAACTGCTCATTTATATCATATGAAGCACACCAAGTCTCATGCCGGAAATAAAGTCAGTACAAATAAGAAAGAACAATAGCCATGTTTAGTTTACCATTTGATCGTGGGGATAAGTACTTACATCCCCAAATATTCGATCTTCATCATGTCCTGTTTCCTTTTTATAAAATTTATAAAATAATCGACTTTACGTTTTATGGAATAACAGATTGATTATCAATGATAAACGAAACTTTTTAATATTCATATATCAGAGTATACTTTAATTTTAGATTTGGACGCCTAAGAGCGAACAGTATACTTTACACTTAATTTTGAATTACATTTATTCCCCTTTGAATAAAGAACCAAATAGTGTTAGTTCGTAACATTAACTTCATTTACTATTGTTAGAGAGACAATATGTGTAAATTTTAGAAGGAAGTTCCCCGCTAGGCTCGCGTTTGCCCAAGTTAGCTTCCAAATTACTCAGAATATTGCCAGTATAGTCACTTCAGTGGGATCATTATAACAAAGTTGCCAAAGTTCAGGAGCAACTTTCAAATTAGCACACTCCAGCAATATCGACATATTAAACAAAGTTCTACCTTGCCAACTAGAGTGATGGAATTACCCATCTAAATGTCAGTGGGTGCAGATTGCTTATATTTGCCGAACTACTGCTAAAAGAAATCAGAATGAGTTTATTTGGCAAGCAATAAACAATATTAGATCGTATGAAAGAGTAGTATTTATTATAAAAATAGTTAGTTACCTCACTGTACTGTACAGTAGTACTCAGATATTTATCTCAAACTATTTTCCACTGCAAATTCATATTTCATATTCTCAGTGCTTTTTTTATGTCTACTCTGTACACCAATTGTTGGTCTGCATCTCTATTTCTCTCTAGTTTTGCATTAAAATCTCCTACAACTATCTTAATATCATGTTTTGGAACCTTTTATTGTACCCTATCACCATCTTCTTAGTATTTCACGTATACTTCTTAATAATTTGTTGATGCATCAGTATAGATCAAATTTTGCTTACAAATCTAAACAGAAAGTGAGTCGAAACTGTTTCCACTCTTTTTTGACTGTAAACCTTGTGCTTAGTGCTCTATCTTCCCCTCCACTATTAAGAGTATAGATGATTTTCTATCTCTCTTAGGGCCTTACACTTCTATTTCATTCTTTGTAACACTGTTTTATCAGCATTATATTTACTTATGAATGAAAGTGACCAAGAGCGAATGCATTATCTGTTCAATTTGGTCAGTATTACGAAATTTGAAAGCAGCTAACGTACAGAACCCTAATTAAAACCAAACTTGGAGATTCCTAAAGGCCTGGGATATATCTTGAGGCGAGTTAAAACCGAGGTTGCCTGATCCTATCAGATGTTCTGTCGCCCCACTGACCACGAGGCAAACAAATGCAAATCGTAGAAATGAAACCGCCGAGCTCAAAGGAATCCTTTCGTTGTGTGGCATCATTTAATTCGAGGAGAGCAACAGCTTTCTGCGTGGCGCTTGTTCAGTGTAACGCAAATTCCATTAGCCTACAAGGGATTCTACCGGAATAACGAGCAGTCGTGCCTTTAGTATTAATTGAGGAATAAACGCCAGAAGGTCCTGATGAAGAGAATGATTTATTAGTTCGAAAGCATAGTTTCAATTTTGTAATAAATGTATGCATTTTGCTCAAAAAGTATGTACAATAGAAATAATTTTACAGCTGCTATTTATTCAAAAGTAAAATCGCTCTGTTTCCGGTCCGTGTACGGACTAAGTAATTGCGTATACCACATTTTATGTATTTTTATATATTTAATCTTTCAAAACTTGCGCAGGAAATGATCAGAGAATCTTATGACACTTTTATACACAATATGGAGGCTGAAATTTCAAACCCTACTTCCTTTTGGAAATTTGCGCACAATAAATTTGCAAAAGAAAGTTTGCCTTCAACAAGTCATGCGAAGGTAGAACATTATTCTTAATTACTTCCTGAGGCTTGAAGTGTTCCGCCTGTGGAAGCAAGCATATATTACTCCAGTTCATAAATCAGGACCGTCATCATGTATTGAAGTTTCTGCATACCACTTCTAAATTGTTTGAAGTTTCCAAATGTTTTTTTCCTATTTTAAAAATATAATTTCCTCTGGTTTCTTTCTTAAAAAACGTCCCACAACTACTAGCTTGCTATCCCATATAAAATTCATTAACATTTTTATGGGCAAAGGTCTAGAAGTTGATTCTTTGTATACAGATTTTAGTAAGGCGTTCGATAAGGTAAACAACTCTTAGTAGTACAAAAGCTCAATGTTAAATTGATTCAATGGTTACTTGTCATATCAGTTCGTACATCTGGTATGCCCCAAGATTCTGTTTTAGGACCTCTTCTTTTCTATATCTTTATAAACGATATAGACATAAAACTCACTACTGAATATCGTATATTTGCAGACGATCTGAAGATATTTATATCAATGTCAAGCCTAAATGATCTAATCTTGACTAGGTAGAACGATACAAACAATTCCTGTACAAACTGTTGTTAAGGCCCTAGGAATAGGGGAAGTCTTATTCCTCATTATGACTATATCAGTACCAGAGCTAAGAAGTTGTTAGACTACACCACACAGCGGCAAATTCACTACGAACGTAAGAGTTCTGACAGTATATGGTATTCAAACAAATTTCTTTGTGAATTTGAACGCTCGCACGGTTGATAATGAAAATAGATACTTCCAGGACAGTGAATACGCCRCTTTTATCTACACTGAAATTCGGGACTGTACTGTATGCACATTTTATGCAGCCATTCTCTCCTGATTTGCCTTCCCATTCGCAAGCAGGTCTCGTGTAATCCGTCTTGAAATATTTCCATTGTTGAAGGCAACTAAGGGTAATGGAATTTCCGGTTAACAAGGGTCGAGACGTCGTGCAGAACACGTCTGAGCCAATTTACCAGCGCAAGGCTCAAAATCTTGACAGCCACCTTACAATATGCCCGCACTATAATATCGCTAACCGTGGAACAGGACGCGATATGATACCTGAAAGGCAGGTATGTTGGCTGAACGAATAACATAATATACCAGTATTTGAAACAATGTGTTGTATTCAATGCTCTGTTCGCCGCCTTGCATTTTGTAGTCACTTGTTGCTCATAGACTGGAATTATCTTCATAGAGAAGATGGATAGTATGCTCAATTATTTTCGTTGTAATCTGACATGGATAACCAGAGTGACCAAGGGACTTAGCCCTGTGGTGAACGAATATCATAAAATCAAAAGGGTTGTTTAGCAATGACCGTAGGTACTGTTTCTAGTCTAAGCAACCATTATTTAAATAAATATGAAATGACTCTAATAACATTAATAAACTGTTAAGTTTTATAAGATTCATTTAGATGCTTAAGTTATGTTCTATTAAAATACCCTGGTGCCGGTTCACTATAGTGTTGTACAAATCTCGTCTCGATTCTTGCCGAGATCGAGAGTGGACTCAAATCTCGACAGCGAGATCGAGACGAGAATGATCCTTTATTTTCAAGGCCGAGATCGAGATTCTATAGTACGAGATCAAGAGTCTTGCTCGAGGTTTTGTCGAGACTCTCGAGAACTCTCGACATCATTATAGTAGGTAATGGCATAGCTGTACAGGGTGTCCCATGTTTTTTGTAATTGTGGGGCATCCCAGTAACTATTAATGCTAGAGCATTGCGGTTTCAACGTTACTGTATTACTTTTCTGTTATAAGTTGAGCTGTACCATCGCCATTTTTTAATCGTCTTTTGTTTTAAAGCTATAACCAACTTTTGAAAAATGTAACATTTCTTCTGTTTTCAGTATCAATTGGGTATGTAGATAAAAAAAGACTGTAGACATTTTTATAGATATTTTTATTCTGAATCCAGTGGTGTATTTTAGTAGGGCGTCATATTTTTGAGACATAACACCACTTTTTAATGGAAACCCTAGTTGGCTTTGCTACGGTTGAAAAGACCTATTTTTTCTGATTAAAAAAATGTGTACACTATCAGGTTCATTTTTACTAATTTGGATATTATTCCAATTTTTGCAATAAATTTATGAGACCTTATGTTTATCGTCAAAATGGATGTAAATAATTGACGCTAACTGACGCATATGTATTTATCTCCAAATAAACAATAATTTTCATTAGTTACGTGGCCTACAGCTGAATGATCGCACTTAGGAGTCTTATGTATGTATTCAAATATGCATATATTAATTTTAATGGTTTAAATTTTTTACTTAATAATATAAATGACATTGTGTGTTTTCTTATTCCATAGCCTCCTGGATGTAAACGTAAAATCAGATCAAATTACTAAAACAAATGATTAATTCCAAAATCAGTAAAAGTAAACCTAACAATGTATACATTTTTAATCAGAAAAAAATAGGTCCATTCAACCATAGCAAAACCAACTATGGTTTCCATTAAAGAAATGCCAGTTCGTGTTATATCTCAAAAATGTGACCCCCGAAAAAATTCTGATTACACCACTGGATTAAAAAAAACTATCTATAAGAAATTTCCCTACATTTTTTTGTATCTATATCCAATCAAGAGAAATGTTATATTTTTCATAAGTTGGCTATAGCTCTAAAAAAATGGCGATGGTACAGCTCAACTCACACCAAAAAAGTAATACAGTAATGTCGAAACTGCAACGCTCTAGCATTAACAGTTATCGAGATACTTTACAATTACAATGAAAATGGGGCACCCTGTAATGTATACAGAGATATTCAGTTAAGAGCGTTCCACAGTCAAGGTACAAATGCATGAGTAAATTTAGATTTATGTAATATTTTTGTTCATATTTACTTTTCGCAATAAATGAAATGTAGCTCCGCAGACTAATTATATCTAAACGTGTTCCCAAAATTTCAACACAATATTCCTGCAAATAAGAGGATAATGATAATTCGTACCTCTTTTGGGAAAAAAACATGTTACTCAGTTTATGGCGCACCTGCAACAACAATCGGCATCGCCCTTTGGCATCAGCCGCAACGTTTACAAAAACTCGACGTTGGAATTTTTCTAATATCTATAAATTAGCGACATCGCAAAGCGCACGCGTGCTTTTATCCCTTTGCGGTTAGCGGATATCGAAAGAAAGAAAAAGAAATAGAGGAAGGGAGAACCCACTCTCGACACGAGAATCGAGAATCTCGAGTCAAGACGAGAACGTGCCTAGTCGAGAGTTGTCGAGATCAAGACGAGAGTCAGGTTTATCGAGAACTGTCGAGATCAAGACGAGAATGTCCCTGATCTTGACGAGATCTCGATCTCGCCCAACACTAGTTCACTAGCATAAGAATTGATAATTTTTTCTGTAATTCTATAGTGCTGATGCAGAAAAACTATTTTTTTTCAATTTTATGTCATATTTAAAGATGAAGAGGTTTATTTTCCTTAGGCATTTAATCGCAAAAGAAGTTTTAGAAAAATTGTTATTACACTAACGAAGGGTACGCTTCCGAATCCAGAATTTGTTTTTCTAAACATAGGCAACAAACTAAACTGAATCAATTCAGTCCATTTCGCAATTTTCAGCGTCGACAGACTCTAGCGCATAAATCGCCGGTTACTCTGAGCAATAAATAATCTAATTACTGGGGCCGCTGGATTAAAATAGGAGCGCTAACGAGACAATTTATTCGGTTTTCTCTCCGGCCTTGCTTCTTGAGTGGGAACCGTTATTCAAATTAAATCTCTTTGTATCGGAAATTTTCTGTCGAAGATGCAGCAATAATGGCGCCCGTTACGCGCCTCCCTTAATTGCTCATTATGCTCCGTGCAGACAAAGGATGCTGCTCATCTCACTTTCTTCCGTTATTGCTCGCAGCTACCCTGCATATAAATTCACAAAACAGAATTTTATGCAGGCATGAAGGAAAATTGATAATTGGCATACTAAGGATTCACCCCATTTACGTAGTGAAACTTAAACGAGATTTTTAACCGCTAAGTAATTTAGTTTTCTAATGCAAATTAGGTTTCACGACTGGACATATTTTATTTAATAATGCACCGGCTTTGAAAGCAATTTATAAAGAAAAGTACAGAGTTAGTTAACAGTTTTAGCTCCTTTTTCAGGAAATCTTCTCCGATTCTTTATTTTAAATCAGCAATTACAAAAATCATCAAGCGCCTGAATCTTTTGCCAAAGCTGTCGATTCGTACGTTAAAATAGAAAGAGGAGTGAATCGATTATGTGAAGAACTGGGGCTTTCTTTCCTTCGTGATATTCCATCGGCCATGACATTTTCCGACAAATTTATGCCAATATTCGCCAGGATCCTGTCATTCCAAAACGCACAGCGCCGTCCCACGCCTTTCATTTGCAGTGAAATCACAAGCATTCGTCATTCCACGAGCAACGCGACTCCTAGAGAAGCCTGCTAATGAAACCAGGCAAACTGGTCCTAAATTTCTTCGGCCAATTACGCGTTCTGGATTGCAGGAATTAATTTCAGTCTCCCAGAAATTTCCGCTTATGTTTCCGTGAAAAATGCAAGTGATCGTTATTTGAATTTCGCCAAAACACCTCGGAATTCGAACGGTTAATTTGAATACCTCCCTGTTGCCAAGCAGCAGTAGTATGGCTGGAACGCGATGGCTGTGCTAACGTATTCCTGAGATGAGTATTGGGATTTTTCAGAAAATTCTAGACAAATATTTTTTCTATTGCCAGCTCCTAACTCCATTATGTGCAGGCTAAGTCACACATATATAACAACGATTTGCTGCCAGGGGCTACAACCCCATTATGCTAAAATATATGTGGTGTTCCAATTGAAAATCGAAAGTTGGATTCATTTCCTATGAAACCGGAAGTCGCAATAAGTTCTTCTTTGGTTAAGAGAAAACGCCAAATTTCCAATATATGAAATAGGTAATCAAGTTTCTGTCTGCTATCTAAAAGAAAATGCTGTCGTTTTTAGAGTACAGCGTCAGTCTACATTTCTTAATTATGAAAACAGAACTGAAAAGGATCTTTGTTCCCCCCTGTTCTGCAATTACAATTATTGGTACTTGATGGTGTTTACACTGATTCCTATAAAGTTCACAGAGTTTCATTTAGCAAACATGAATACGACTTCGCCGATGTTGAAGTAGAGAAGTTTAATTGCATAACAAACTGCGTATAGGTGCTTTGAAACTAACCAGCGTCTGATGTTACGCTGTTGACTGTAGTTAAAACTTAGTTAGTAGTTAACGTGTTTGTTAAGTTAATTTGTGAGAAATAATGAAAGTAAGCTTGGTAACATCAATCTAATTCACAAGGTGTCCTACACTATCGCATTTTCTGTAAATTCATAACATAGAATAGACAGTAGAGTAGCAGTAGAAAGAAAGTTTAGGGATATCGTATTACTTCACCAAATGTAAAAGATTGCTTTGACGCATTGTTCACAATTCATAATTTTTGAAAAAACACATGCCTTACCCTCAAAATTCTAATGCTAATTTGGCAAGAAAGGGATCCCTGGCCTGGCTTTATCAGAGTGCAAAGATTTCATTATCTTAGCGAGCACTAAAGCTAACTAAAGAACTTGCTCTGATTAACTTGCTGAAAACCAACTTAAAACTTCCTGTTGCTCGAGATAATTGAGTATTTCTTAAGAGCTGCATTTAATGCCAGGACGGGAGCCTATTTTAACTTTTATAACTTGAAAGCTGCTTCAGCTGCAGTGTTACTTGGACTGAATCAGAAAGTAGGTGATTATATAATCGGCGCCTCTAGGTTTATCGTTTCTGAGTCGTCAACTACTTTAAAGAACTTAACGCGAGTTGAAACGGGTTTTGCATTATTCCACACTCAGGCAGCTTTATGCGTAAAGGTGTTTCTAAAAAGTGCTACTACAAACTCTTGAGAGTGTCGAAAGTTCAATTTGCTTTTAGTTTTTTTATGTTGCATAGTCAAAATAATTTTCATTGTAAAACAAATTGAGAACAAAAAACTTTCTTGAACCACACTGTGTTTTACTTTTAAACAAAATTCCTTACTCTCCAACTTCTTTTACCTAAAAAAGGATAAACCAAGTTGATTTGAGTAACCATTTTTGAGATATCTTTATTTAAAGAACTCATTTCGTGTATGGCAAGGTCTAAGTGGTTGTAATAATTTAACATAACTTGAAGTGAAGACCTTATTAATAAACTAACTGTCACTAAAAATTAACTAGTGTTAAATCGAATCTAAAACCATTGAAGAATCATCAACAGGGTTGGATAAATGACCATTTGTTTCGTTTGCTACGGTCTACTTTTATTCTAAGTTTGGTGAAAGTTCATTTTCGCTTCATTATGTTTAGTTATAGAGTTAGACGTGGACATACACGAAATTAATCTTTTAAATCCAGATATTTGAAAATGGGCTGTTCAAATCAGCTCTTGCTAGATATTCCTCACAAATTAAAGTACTTAATCTGACATAGAAAGAAACATTTTAAGCTATTCATGCATTGTGCGTTTGTGGGTTCTCCCAAAGCAGCAACGGAGGAAAATCTTGTTTGTTTCAAGCGGATTAAACACGAAATGTTCTCATCCGCTTAGCTATTAGCTGGGTGCGCAGTAAATGGGAAATTCCTCTGCTAAAATCCACTACAGCGCTCTTTTCAACGGGAATATACTCGGAATTTTTATTAAAGCTTCAATCTAGGGATTAAATGTTCGGCGCATACTACGGCCAGCTGTATTCATCCGTGATAAATGCCTCCCTTGGTGCGACTAATTATGAACGATATTGCATGATATATTACAGCTTTTACGTGCGGAATTCCACCTCCATCGTTTTAGTGTCGCATTTTCGTTATAGAAATGACGAGCTATTTAGCAAAACGTTTCATTTCTGCGTTAAGTTGTATTTGGTATTATATATCGTAACATAATATTTGTATGTAGAGTATTGTTACTGCTACCTAACCTGTAAATATTAAGGAATGATTTTCTTCAAGGAATATTTTCCTTCTAAAAGATAAGAGTGTTTCTCCACGTTGAAATTTAATGGGTAAAGTACAAAAAAGTCTTTCGTGTTCATCAAACAAAAAGAGCTGAAAATATCTTTCAGAAGTCTAGCTTCAAAACGATTTTTCCAATTACTTTTGAGCATTGAGCATCTTCACGAGCACAAAATTGTTTTGTTGTCATGTTAACACTGTATAACATCAGAAAAATGACTTTTTATCGTTTAGTTACAACCTGATCTTTTAGACAACATCCTGTGAATTTGGACAAGGTTTTTTAAATGTCAAAGTGAAAGAGCTCTTATCAACACTGACCGGGGATGTGGGTTTTGGCGCGGCAGCACTCTGAGCTTTATTAAAGAGCTGCGGCACCCTTTTTGTTCGAAAATACATTTGCTCGCCTCTTTGACGTTCTATGCCCCACCAACCGTCAACCCTCATAAACTTTCTGTACCTGCTTTTATTTGACTTATTTCTTTTTCCACTTTTCCACTTAGTGCATCGGTTTTTGAATGAATTTAGGCACAATACAATAATTTTGATAGTAATAATAGTACAGACTAAATAAGCAGCAGTCGATGTCATAAAAAAGAGATACAAGTACATAACATAGAAACTGGAGCACAGCTGTAGGAGACACAGATTGAGCATTGCTCATCGCACAGCAAGCTGCAGAAAGAAGATTACAGTTACGCCAAGCAAAATTGGTACGCGAATATAGCATGACGTTGACATTAATTTTCTTTAAAGCCTGCGTGTAGTAACTCGTAGTACTTGAATATCAAGTCCTTTTTTGAACATAGCTACTTTAAAATACAAGCGATATTGCAAGAGAGATTTTAGTAGAATGACCAAAATTTCACAATCAACTGTGAGAAATATAGCTGTAAGTGCGAATAGACGTTGGTTCCTCTAGGGTTTTCAAAGATGATCCCGCAAATTTAATACGACGTACGATTTGTGCATACAAAAATATTTTTGTACTGACAATTAAAGATTTACGCAAGAAAATTAAAATTGAGCTAAAATTAACAGACAATGACAGTGATTTTTTAAGTGACTAAAATCTAATTTTAGGTAATTTAACTTTAAATACTTTATAAACTAAGTAATTATAACAACAAACGAAGTTTAATATATACGATATTGACTTTGAATTCTTGCACAAATACCCTCGAGTATACAAAATTCAATATCCCACCAAATCCCCAGTTTATCCTTTCGTTTTCGAATAACGAATCTCCACTCGGTTCATTCCGCTTTGTTAAGAACTCCAAATCTATGGGTATACTTCGGCTGTTACCAGTTTCAACAAGACCCTACCTACATCTAATTAAAGTTTCATAACTGGCTGAAAGACGCCTCGTAAAACTGCCGACCTCCCCTTACCGAAAGGCAGTGAATGGTGGGATGCTACTACGGCTTATATGGCAAAAGTTTCAGCTTATTTAGAGCTGTGGGCACATGAATAGTCCTTTAGTTTACACGGAAACCCGTCGGGATTCGCTTTGTTCAGCGAAGCAGGACATTGCTGAGCGTATGAGTTGCGGTTCTTGTGTTTTAAATTGAGATAGACATTCTAGCTCGAACACTTTTAAATGAATAAGAACACACGAAGGCTTTGCTTCTAAATTTTTTGTTGTGTGAGCAATTAATTTTGAAAAAAAATACTTTCAAGACTTATGAAGTTATTGAAAGGGCTATGACAGAAATGGTAGAAACCCTAGGTTATCAGTGCGGTTCATAAGTTACTCTCCAAAAACTGGGTTGCGAATTTAAGAAAGTCGAATCAGATGTCAACGACTCTGCAAAACCAATTTCTGTTACCACATCGGAAATCACTGATTCACTCCATAATTTTAGCTCAGCTCTTGCAGATCTCGTGGTTTCTTTTTGTATACCTGACTTTTCAAATGTCTGTAATTTAAATACCATTACTATTTTATGCAGAGGTCGTCAACATATTTTCTGAGCTTTTGATAGAAAGGAAACCGTTAATTATTAATAATTGACATTATGTTTCCGCTATGTTCGTCGTTTAAATAAACAAAAACAAAACACTTTACTATATATTCTGTAAGTAATTCTTATCGGAATACCTGCAATTTATTATTACTACTATTATCATCATTTCAGAGTTTTGCTAAAGAGCGATATTTACCAATATACCATGTATATTAAATATAAATTTCTTTGCCTACCTCTGTATTGACTTTAATAATTTCAATCTCAAACCTATTCATAAACGTCCTGGTATTGCGCATTGTTGTAACTTACATTGTTTGGGAGCTGCGTTTATCCATTAATCCGTACTATGCAAAGCTTGGTAGAAGGCAGTAACTAGGACATCGCTTTGTTTTGTGTTCACCTGCTTATATAGAGTATAATATAAATAGTTCCTGAGTTTGCAGGAAATCGTCTTATGACAAGCATTTTCAATGAAGAGCACACGGTCGGGTGTTATAAAATTCAGGTCTCTTAAACATAAATAGGGGTTTTGCTATAAAGATAGAATACTTCTGTACAGTATCTTTCTTCTAAAGTCAGTTTAGGTACGAATAACCTGTGGTTTCTGAAATACATTGCACGCAAAGACAAAATAAAATAAATCTTTGCGTCAGGTCATTATACTTGTAACATTCTAATACGTTTGTACTATATTTAACCAAGTCAGCACATGGTCGTATTTTATAAAATGGTTGTTATGGAAATTTACTGCGCCATCTCTATGAAATGTTGCTTCGTCAGTCCAATGTGAACACTAGTTAATTTTCAAGAAATAAATATTAAATTTTTTATTGTTATTGGCTTTAGTAAGTTAGTTACTCTTTCTTGTGCTTTCAGTAGGGTCCTGCCGCTTATATTAGTTCATGCAATTGTACACATCAGTAATTATTTTTATGTTTATTCCGTCATAAATAGATAGGTTGGATATATGGCTAGTAGCTTCAGGTAATGCAAACTTGTCGTGCAAAAGCACTTTCCCAAACCGTTTGTTGAACACGATATTGGGTGTGTTGTTTGATACAATTGTTTATTTGCCTGTCACTTATAATAGCGCAAATGCAATTAAAATGGAATTTATTCAAATATAGTAACGGTAAAGAAGAAGATAGACATAAATCAAAACACCTTATTTTCCTTTAATTTTTGTTATGACTCTGATATAAAGAGGTACATAGAAACGGGACCCAAGACACTCTTTATTATATTCTAATCATTCAGATTTAAATTAGTCTTGCCTTTGTAAAACATTTGTATGATTTCTTGTAATACATGCGGCACATTCTGCCATATATTTAATGTAGTACTGCCGTATAATCAATCACTTTAAGAAACATGAAATTCCTAATTACTAAAATTAAATTTTTGGATGCAATCGACGAGTTATTATCCAGTCATTCGTTTCCTAGCTACCAACTGCCATAATCAATAACTGCGGAAGATCCCCACGTGTTTTCGTGTCAAAAAGCTGCTCAGCATGTCAGTTACATTCTGAAACCTCCATTTATTCTCACGAAAGGTGACACTTCCACCCGACCGAGTCACCGCTGTCTTGTGTAAAACGGGATATTCATACGTAATAATATGCCCTTTATGCGATGAATCTGACTGAAAGCGATGCGGAGTGGGCCACACGATTTCAGACAGATTTTGCTACTATAGGCTTTAATAATGCCAGAGCGGCAGGTATAAGGATGGCATTACAATCGCATTTTATTCATCTGGGTTAACAGGATGGCGGCTTGGGCACAAAGGAGCGCCATTCGACGGCTGCGAATTGAAAATATTGAATACGAGAAGGAATTGATAAAAGTTAATCTGATCGCGTAAACGAGGCAGCTTCCTAAGTTGCCGAAGATGGAATGGAAGTGTTATGAACTTTTCCATAGCTCACGACAGTAAAAACAATTCACGTTAGTTTGTCACTCGCGTTTTTTTTCAGACGTTGATTCTTATTTCAGTTCGGGAGGATGAGAGCTCAAAGTTTGATTCGTGACAACTAATTTAAAGTTCCCAACACAAATGCAATCTGTAAGTGAGCTTGGACGCGACATTCGATTTAAGTTGATTAAAGGGTTCAGAAAGTGCCTTTGCAGATAAGACTTTGCTATTGGTTGTGCAAGTAAGCACAAAGGACATCGAGTTTGTGTACACCCACGTCTTGCTTATCAAAAGTAATGATTTCTGATGTAAATAATAAATTAGTTTGTAGAGTTTTGCACCAATTCACTAATAAGGCGACGGCAACAAAAGGACGGGATATCTAAGAAAGAAAGGAAAAGTAGAAAAATCGGGTAAATACAATAAGCACCAAAAATACTGTGGAGATTGCCCAGAAAATGTATATTAACTAACAAAAGTGGGACAAAATCTTTCATCAATTAGGTAGCTTGGTAACAAGCTGATTGAACGTATGCGCTTTGTCTCACTTGATTTATCAGATAACTCTGACGATCGTTTTGACCTGAAACGATCATTGTCAAAGAGCGTTATACTAAAATAAAATACAAAGCACATACGTTCATTCAACTTGTTTCCAAGCTACCTAATTAATTCAGGATGTTTCACAATGAATACACCTTCTCTTGGCCGAAATTTTCATGTCAAATTTCGAAGAGAAGCTTTTTGCAAAGAAAAATTAAATTATTAAAAATGTATTATTCTGGACTAGATATGTTGATAATATTTTTTGTATTTGGACGAGAACTGACAGGCAGTTGGATGTATTATTAAAATTCTTAAATACAATAAATAAAAAGATTCAATTTACCCTAGAAAAACAAAAGGATTGAGTTCTTCATTTTCTGGACTTATCAATGTCGGTAAAAAATAGTAAAATAGGCTTTGAAATTTATAGAAAACCAACACAGTCAGACGTTACAATCCCGGCTTTTTCAAATCAATCATTACAGATTAAGCATTACGTGTTTTATAGTTTAATAAACAGACTAATAAATATACCACTTAAAAAAGAAAGTTTCGAAAAATTGTGGACCGAATACTTAAAAAGCAATATAAACTTAGAATACAAAGAATGTTGTACAATGCGTTAGCTCAGCATCAGAAAAAAACATTTGGCAAATACACAAATAGAAATTCCCACGTCCAGTACGCCTGTGATATTGAAGATATAATAAAGACGGCCTTCAAGACCCAGGCGAGAGATTTTACAACCCCTGTAAAAAAGGGGATGAAAACAAAATTCTGCACATCTAAGTTTAGTATAACGCTGTTATCTCTTTGACAATGACCGTTTTAGGTCAAAATGATCGTCAGAGTTATCTGATAAATCAAGTGAGACAACGCACATACGTTCAATCAGCTTATTTCTAGGATGTTTCACAGTGAATGTGCCTTTGAATCCATTCAACACATTCAAAGTCTTTAGGTTGAAGTCGCTTATGTACCCTACAAACATATCATTACATGCCAAGTATAATTAAGATTTTCAAAATAATTGTTCCTAATAATAAAGAAGTTGTGGGCTTTATTACTCATTGATAAGCTGTATATAGAAAACCAAGTATTTCTGGGGCTCTGTTTATGTGAAGAAGTCTTCTTTTGTTAACTCATTTTCCAAACTTTTTGGTAATTTGGTCTCATCTGTGCTTTAAATGCAAGTAACTTCGAACTATTCATTCCGCCACCAGAAATAGACCTACTGTCTAAAAATGAACCGTGTGAGGTAAACATAAATGCTACATATATCATGAACTTTAATTCATAAGATTTACTATCTAATTCTCAGTTTGTGCTAAAAACATTATGTAAACGTGCTCTTTCTCGACTTAACAAGTTAAAACTTTCTCTTTATCATTATGTAGCCAGAATGTATTAGAAGGAGAATCAAGCATTACGTTTTTTTTCGCTTTTTCAAACAGAAGCTAGGGTTCCCGATCGGATTCCGGATTTTACCGGGGGGACGTGATAGGAAATTTCCGGTAGACGCCGCGGCACGTAGTAGATTATAACGACATACCTCCGGGCACACCTGTTACTCGATCATTAGCACAGCGCCGCTGATGAGGTTAAAGTGAATTATTTCTGGTCCGCCGGAGCAGCGATCCGGGGCTCCGGCGAAATAGGAGCAGCGATGTTCGCAGCCAGATTACCTCTACCTAAACKACTCCCGGCCAACCTCCTGAGGAAGTACATTATTGAGTTGATGGTCCGGACTAAAAGCTCGTATCGTTCATAATTACTTACACATTACGCGGTTGGATTATGAGGTGCACGCTATTTAGCAGCAGCAAATTGGTATCTTGTCGTTCTGGATCCAAGTGGCGCAGTGGTTTGGGTAGATGCCTATAGCGTCAGCATTTGTCGACATAGCTCTTTAGAAGTTGCCACCCCAGCATCGTATTGAACGTTCTTTTCTAATTCTTTTGACCGCAAGTKGCTATAGTTTTTCTAGTTTTCTAAAGTAAGAGCCTACTATCCTTCGAGCTAATTTGGACAACTGGACTGAGAAGGTCAAGATTAGTAAAGAAACTGACAGTTGAAAAATTCTTCGCTACCTATACATAAATACTCAGAGTTTTCCACAGTTTTTGAGAATTTGGCTTTAGAGGTCAAAACTCGACACACCGATGTATTTTGAGCTCCTGAATCCAAAAATGTCCTCAGAAATAGCCAAAACACTCGGGAATTTTTATAGTGGGTGAACCTGTAAACGGAGCCCTTTAAAAAATATCGCCCTAACATAGAATATGATCTTCTTTCTAATTATATTGACCTCAGGTCGCTGGGATTAACCGCTATTTTTTACAGTTTTTTTTTAAGTAAAAGAGCACAAAACTCAACACACCAATATATTTTGAACTCCTGGTTCCGAAAACAAGCCGATGCTTGGCCGAATTTTTGAGCACTAGTACGAGGAAACGACAAGAATTTTAATTGCTATCTATAGGGTAGTATATTGTTGAGTAAGTTTTCTATTTGACCAACATGTACAATATTTTCTAAAAAATTTAAACGTAAGAGTTATCTGCATTTATGTGACATTCTTGCTAAGTGATAACAAATGGATTTATTTCACGTTGAAGAGAACAATGTAATAGCATCCTTTCATAAGCTTAGCTTACGTTACACTGTTCAACTCTAATAATATTAATTTTGAGAAGTATCAAGTGAAAAATCAACCTAAGGACTCAGTCAAGTAATAGTTTGTGCAATTAATTGACATATTTAATGGCCTCAACTTGAAAGGCAGATTTTATAGCTTTGTTGCATTATAAGTGACGGAACCGAGGAATATGGCAGATTAATAATGATGATGGCAGGTATAAATGCGTTCATATCCAAATAATTCTATATACAAGCCCCAAAAGAGTCTTTAAACTTAATTTTTTTCCCATGCACAACTTTGTTATTAGAATTGCAAAAATCTCTGCTTTTTAAAATCGGAATAACATAGCAAAACGACTGTCTCGTTTAAATTTTGCAACATACAGTTTTTATCTAAATATGTGAGGGGAAAATATATTTACGAGCACAATACTTGAACATATCAATTGTAATTATGCCTTACTCGACGAATAATATTTGGATCATCCTTTCTTTCCCCTCTACAATTTATATTTTAGACGGTTACCGAAACAAAATATATAAATTTTCATTCTCTTAGTTAGGTTAGTAAAATTTTATAATGTATTGTACATTTCACGTGATCTTAAAAGATCACTATCCTTATATTGCTTACTGAACTGTTTGATGCTGACACGGGTGGGTGTAATACAATTTAATTAATTGAAATAACTTTACGAACAATTCCACGGTTTGTATTCAATCAGGCTTTCATAAATAAGCTCTGCTCGCAGTTTAACTGAAAGACGTATTTTACTCTAATGAAAATGCAGCTACAAATTTAATTACCCACTAAAATTTATGAGCCATGTAACATTTAAGCTATAAGATTCAAAACGAACTGTACGCTGTCGCAAGAGACACTATTACTAAAACGCTTTCGTTTAAATGGGTTCATTCCTTGGTATGAAACGAAAACAGAGGAAGCGAGACCTTGTAGAAACATAATATAACGAACTTTGCCAATATGCAGCGCTAATGTAAAGTCCTTGGAGAAAATGGAACAAAGCACAAAGCAAATGATACTACATCTTAGGCAAATGTAATATTAGATGCTTAATATTGCGTCGCTACCAATATAGAAGTCTTGCCCCATGCCCGCTAATAAAGTCGTGGTAATATGCTTGAAATAGAATATATATTTAGTACCATCAATTTTAAACGGTATTTTACATATTCTTGTTTATTATTAATTTTTATTACGCTTGTATTGTACACGTTTTAATTCCATTAGACTATAAATGCTTTTTATAAACCTACTCAAACTTATTTAATGAATTAATTAAATAGCTTGGGAACGGTCTTTTTTAAAGAGTATCAAGGCTAAGAGTACTTTTGAGACATCACTGTTTTGTTATAAGCAAAGAAACCTAACATTTGTGAGGTGCAAGTACGTGATGCTTTCTGATCAAACGGAAATAGAAGGTCTAGATAAAATGATACTATGGAATAAAGTACTCAAGACATCCTTTTCTTGAAATTGCATTATTGTCTGTTAGAATATAGTCTACTTGTCCGATTAAAGTTATAAGCTTCGTAGAAATACATGACTTCTGTCAAAACTACAGCTTATTTAATACCCAGAAGTCACTGTAAGAGTTAACTAGGTAGCTTGGAAACAAGCTGATTGAACGTATGTGCCTTGTTCACATTGTCAAAGAGATAACGCTGTTAAGTGAGACAAAGCACATACGTTCAATCAGTTTGTTTCTAAGCTACCTAATTGATTCAAAATGTTTCACAATGAATGCACCTTTGAATCCATTCAACTGTAAGAGTTTACCAAACAAGAATGTGTTGCTTAAAAAGAGAACATTTTACAGCCGTATTATTTACTGAAAAATTATGATCTATAGTGTATTTCTTGAGTCTTTATTATGTAAAATGTTTCGTAATTCTTCACTTAAGATTTTTTTCATCTTTAGGCATGTACGAATATACAGTGTGGACAAACTGATACATAAAACTCAAAATAATGGCTTTTTGAGTTATTTGAGCCGTTACTACCAAAGAAATGTAACCGTCATTTGATATAAAATATAATCATATGTATACCATTGGGAAAATGATTATTCAACATGTGTATAAATATCAAGTTCACAAAAATAAATCAAGTGACTTTGGTCTCCTCATTTAGTGAATTAAGAAAGTATGGAGTATGCAAGAAAACATTTCACACACATACGAGAACTTACCGCAAACTAAGTTGTGATTTATCAAACAGACTGTGATTTTACGAAAATTGCGTACTTACCATCCGCATAACAATGAACACAGCAGAATTTACGTCTATAAGAAATGAACTGTAAATAATGCCCCCAGAATAGAACCCTGAGGTACCCCTTTTAGAAAACTTCGAGTTGACGACACTGTGTTTCGTAATTTGACGTATTCTTTTCTTCCCGTTAAATAGCTATGAACAAACAGAGTAAGTTGCGTTTGCGTTGTGCAGCTTCAAGATTGATAGATGGGATACCAAATAATTCAAGCATACCCCAACTTTGACCTAATTAAAGCATTGTTGCATGCTTGCAATTTTTATATAATTATTTTTATTAATTAATCATTAAACCTTGCGGTATTGGTGTGATAGGATCAGACTTGATATTTTTATATTTGACACGTAGTTCTGTATTGGATAGGTAAAAGGCTAGTTAGTCAACTAACGGCTTAGAAAATCCCAAAGTAGTTTTTGAGCAAAATGAAGTGATCAAAATGATCGTATCTTTTTTTAACCTGCTGCCATCAATGGTCTCTGAATCGCATTGCAACATTGGTGACGGTAGATTTTCTTTCCATGAATCAGTGTTGAGAAGATGTAATATAACATTTAGAGGCTGAGTAGATATGCTTGAAAAGTATGGGTTCTAATATTAATGCAAAATTGTTTAGAATACAAATAGATCGATAATTTTCGATATTCGTTCCTTTTTTAAAAATTGGCGTTACATTTGTAACCTTCCAGATTACAGGAAATGTAGAAGTTTTAATAATAAGTTAAATAGTTTAAGAGGCGGTTCTACGAAAACATAGGCATAATCCTTAATTAGAATCAGAGGATCTTTGCTTTTTTTAGAGCTTGCTAGCAAGAAAATATTGGGGTTAGATGTCATATATACGCTTCTAAAATGTGCTAAGGTTAATAAATTCTATCTTTTCCGCTCTCTACCATATAAATGCAAATACAACAATTTCGCTTGACTCCATATAGCCCAATTGTAGAGAAACAAATTTATTTATCCTAAGATTTGATGAAATATCCTGTTTTTAGGCAATACCAAAAACTACCAGGAATTCCGTTAAATAATACATCAACTCCTTCCATTTAACAATCAAGCTTGTTGCTTTAACAAGTTCTGCTTATTCCTCGCAGCCCCGAGATAAATCCCCCCAAACAACTCGAACATTTTCCACCCCCACCCCCCCAATCCCCCGTTCCTTTCGGGATCACTCTCAATCGGGCCCGTCAAACAGGTTGATGGTGTGCTCTCCGTCTACGTCGCCACATAACTCACCTTTATTGGCGGCAAGAGAGGCCAATCGGGTAGTCCACCTGGTTAGGGCGGTAAACCGAAATTTGAACTGCGCGCTCGTCCTGGGGAGCACCTGGACGGGTGCCGCGCGTCCTGCCGTTCGCGGGAGACTGCCCAGGATGATCGGGATCGGGCTGCTGCTCCCCACATCCCGACGCCGAGCGTCCCGCGCTGCTGCTGCTGTCCGTGTATCTACACACCTAAATGGAGAGCGGGGGTCTTATTCCTTGGTCTGTTGGGGTTTGTTTGGCCGGTTGGAGGGTTGTTTACGTGGAGGATTCCGAGCAGGCGGTTGAAATGATGTTTTGAAGCTCGGCGAGGTGTTTGTTATGCACAAATAATCAGTATTCCCAGTTCGATGTTTCTTCTCATCATATCCTTTGGAAAGCCTCTTTCTTAAATAAGAGTTCTTTGAAGTCCCGCAGTCGAAATAATCTTATGGGCAGTAGAAAAATTCCCGTATACTTTACACGTGAAACCGGCGCCTCCACCATTATTGACAGTATTCAGGGTGCGGAGATATGCTATCATTCCTGAAACTGAAATATGAAGATTTAACTCAACTTATCTTATTCTCCAACATCTTTTACCTGAAAAAGGCATACCTGGTAAGAGTTGATTTGAGCAGCCGTTTTTGAGATATCTGGAATTATAGATTTGAAGAAAAAATTAAATTACACTGTTTAGAATAAAATCTTATTCTTGAACGTCTTGAAGGTTATTATTACCTGGTACAAGGTGGCAGATAATGGTGTTTCAGCTTTGGCCATTTTAGTTCAAATGTCGATTCCAAAATCTAACACTTCAGATGGTGCCAGGTTTGTTGTCAGCCAAACAAAGTTGACTAATAGCAAAAGCAGAGCACCGTAAAAGAGCCAGCGAACAATGGTCAAATTTTCATTAGCATTACAATTTGTGCATTAGAAACGAGTTGCATAAATTGCTGATGGTGACAGATTAAAACGATTAGATTTTAAATATTTAATCGACTAGCATGTGGCTGTCTTTAATAATGATTCTTGTTATTATATACCTTGTAGTTACGTTTTAATTTGAATTGCTTCTGAAAATTTACTAGTTTGATAGGTAATCCTGATTAGACATATACATATGCACCCAAAATACTTATGTAAAGTGCTTTTCTCATCCCATTATAATTGGCACAAACATTATTAAATAGACTTCTTAATAATAACATCAATCTTWATGAAAACCAACATTTTATCATAACTAACAAAAAGTACTGGACAATATGTTTAAGTTTTATATACCTGATTTTTATATAGTACATTGTACCTTGGATAGACAACTCATGATGTACTTTTTATCATTCAGAATCAACCTGTAGGTACTAAGTAGACTGCAAGTAGAGGAATACAATATTTTAAGCATATCTCGTCAAATAAATTATTGTGTGACTTTCTTCTTGTAGGTAGTGTACATTTTATGAGAATCTTTCAGCATACGAACCTATGTCACATATACCTTACTGAAACCGATTCATTTTCAAATAACACAAACTTCTGATGTCATAGGTAAAAAAGGTTATACGTACATTTTCTTGAATACAATCCTGATAACCTACAGATTACAACTCATAATAATAGTTCCTTGGCTGTGTATGATAATTTATTTGAACAAGGATACCTTTAACAGCGATAACAAAGAAGTTTTATGGGGACGACTATCTAGACTCAAAATATACAGATGAAGAGGCTTTAAAAACCTCATTGTCAGTGAAGAACACTATGAAGATAGGTGGCTCTGAACTAGTAAACTGGTCAACAAATTCACCATACATCGAGA
The DNA here is from genome assembly GCA_025024175.1 of Rhyzopertha dominica. NCBI lineage: Eukaryota > Metazoa > Arthropoda > Insecta > Coleoptera > Bostrichidae > Rhyzopertha > Rhyzopertha dominica. The sequence goes on along the minus strand of QCXZ01000137.1, from coordinate 81,788,742 downwards.
AGAGGATTCCGCAAGATATGTTGACGGCAACAAAAGATATTGGCGATGGAGGCTCTCATAGAGTACTGAGTTCTGACGAAGATGTATTTATCTTCGCAAATGAAGAATTGAAAAAAATTAAAGAAGATAACTCCATGAAGAGAAATGTTTTAAAACATTTAACAGCTTTTGATCCCCTTGGACTGTTAGTATGCTTTACGGTCAAGGCAAAAATTCTAATACAAGATATATGGAGGACAAACATTGATTGGGATGAAGAACTATCTGAACATTTGAGAAAAGTATGGCAGCGTTGGCTGGAAGCACTAAAAACACCACGATGTTACAGCTACAAGGTACCAGAAGCTGATGAGATACAAATTCACATATTTTGTGACAGTAATGAGAAAGCCTTGGAGTAACAGTCAATCTTAGAGTGGCAACGAAGAAAAACATTGTTTTTTTCATAGCTGCAAAAACACGTGTTGCACCTTTGAAACCATTGTCAATCTCACAATTTGAACTTCATATTGCGGTTATGGCAAGATATCACTGATGATTGATACTGGATTTCAACGAAAATTAGTGTAGCCGATGAAGCAACTTGGACTAAATGGATTGGTGAAAAGGTAATTTCGAAAAATTGGTGTCGTGGTCTCAGTTTTCTGAAAGACAGAGAAAAACTTTGGCCTAATGAAATGGAAAGTTTGGAAAAAACTGTAAACATAAAGAAGAAATGAGGAAAGGTCATTTAACGACAAATTTTGAAATTCTAAGTGATGCACGGTATAATATGCATCGGAAGGACCGATCTGCGACAATTCTTAACTAATCTGGAGGGAACGGTGCGTCAATTGCAGTCCACAATTCACTTGTTTTATTTAATGTATTTTGATTTTGTATTAAATGAAGAGTTAGACCAATTTGTGAACGTCACCCTAATGATACCGATTGTGTTATAGGGAAGGGACTTCCCCATCAAGGATTAGAATGATAATTACTTGCCTTTGCATGATGTAAGTTTGCGATAATTTTGCAATTCATCAAATAATATTGGTTGTGCTCTATACTTCGTTCCCGTAATCGTGAATGCGCTCATTTGGTAGAATCTGTCGATGCTTATCATCCTGATGTAAATGTACCTGCTCAATCCATCTCAACATTAGAGTAAAAAATTTAAACCATAAAATAATTTGGTTAAAAATTGACGGTCAGTAGTCTAAAATGCATAATGTGTATAAACATTTATGTAGAATAACAATCATGAACCATAAAATATATGATTACACTACTGCAATAATTTGTGTTATAAAATAAATATAATAAAAACAAAATGCAATGATTCAGGGCAGTTATTATTAGTATCAGCTTTAGGGGGTCTGAATCTGCCTGACAACACAATGAGCCAGGGATGCAGTGTACAGTAGCACCTTCACATCAAGCTCACGGATACCAAGAAGCGAATCGCTGATCAACGAGGCACCCTCAGATCCGAGTGAGCAAAATGCTTGGGTAACCACAGCACAAGGCAAGCGGAGCCCATCCTGCCATTCCGACAGACGCACACGGGGATCTCTACAAAGATGAGGGAGTGCAAACTTAGGTGTACAAAAATTCCACGGACAAAAATCAGGTGAAAATTATGTTGTGCTGGTTGGTTTTCGAGGTATCCTACAGCTGACATCGACCCCAGGTAGATATCCCTCATGACTTGTAGTGCCCCCTCGTATTCCTGACGATCAAATGTTTCACCCAGCGAGAATACTTCTCGAGCAAGATGATCAGTCTTGAGCGACAAGCAACTCTGCCGAATTAGCAAGTGAATTGCGACAGGTGAGGGTAGATATCGTGCTTCGGACAGCGCCACCTGAGAATCGTCGAGTCGCTGAGGTTGGTTAATGGATAATCAAGTTTGGATTGAAATATAATCGATTATATCAGCCGAGAAAACAAGGGCAAAAACTCTTACTGCTCGGACTGTAAATAAGGTGGAATTTTGTACACCCACGAACTTGTTTGCTTTTGATATATTTTGAATCTACTATTGCAGTAGTCTATCACAGTTAATTTTATAATAACAAGCACTATGTGCACTTAATTTACAATTATCTCCGTTAACCAGTAGAATAGTTACTAGGGACTCCAAAAAGCGCCGTATTTTTCTAGCATACATTGACGGTTACAAAAACTAAGTATAAAGTACAACCAAAATTGTTTGATGAATTGCAAAATTATCGCAATTTTACATCATGCAGAAGCAAACAATAATTATTCTCATCATTGAACAGTAACTTTATGTTAGGGAAGTCCCTTCCCTACAACACAAACACCATCATTAGGCTAAAGTTCACTGTGATGATAGAGACCCCTTTAGCGAGAAAACGTTAATGAAAGGTAGCGTACTCAAACTAGGGAGCAGAAATACCAAAATGAAATATATGGGAACCAACAAAAAAAAGCAAACTCAACTGGTGAGAAACAGTCAAAGATGGGACAAAAACTGTGCATAGGGTGACAAGAGCTGCACTACCATTTGTTGAGAAGCACAAGCCGAAATGGAGCATCTTAGAAAATATATACACATAGCGTGCAATTGTTGGCCAAAACTGTCAAAGAAATCGGAAATCGAGGGACAACAGAACTCCTAAAGGAAAAGACAATCACAAAAAGAATAGAAACATATGTAATGGAAAATGGGGTCATATTCAAAAGAGAAAAGAAGAACATACTACAAAAAGCGTGAAAAATAAGCAGCAACAAGCTCAAAGCAGGGCGACCGCGCTACAATAAACTAAATTAATTTAATTTTTTTTTAATATTTGAGTAATACATACATGAACAAATTAATAAAACTTACGCTCGTTGTTGTCTCACATAATATATCCAAATTGTTATCCACAGCACACACACTGAACCACACAGTTCGAAATTCCAGACCGAAATGACCAATTGTGTAGATTTAAGGTGGTGATAGCTTGTTGTATAACAGTGGATTCCAGTATTTCCTCTTCATAGGTGTATAGAGGTCAGCGCATGTTTATTTATAGATGTGTAAAGTAAGCAAAATTGCAATCCGTTTATTAGCGGTTCTGAGAGGTTTTTCGGCACAACTAAAATAGAAAGGGAGATGCTAGGCTCGATAACTATACAGATTTAAATAGCTTACCTAAAATAGACAACTGCACTGATGAAAACACAATGCTGTATTGTAGCAGATAACAGCACACGTCTGCTTCGTTCGACACCGGCAAACTAATGCTTTGTACTATTTTTTATTTATTTATTTATTACAGGGGGTGCGAACAGGCAAGCCCAAAATATCACCCACTAAAAAAAACATAGTTATGCTAAACCTGAGAATAACCAAACGTGAATGTTACAATTTAGTGTGTACAAAACTAATAAGTCTATTTATATTAGCAAGAAAAAACAGTCATTGATGATAAGCAAAATAGCATAATTAAGTGATAATAATATAAGTATAATATACAGAAAACAGAAGAAAAAAATATATACATTTAGGTCAGTATTCTCGAATACAATAAGTAAACTATAAAGCATTATGCAATATTCAAACTACATGTAAGAAACATTGCTAAGCTAAGAAAAATTTACAAACGAAACACTATTGTCTGAATTTTAATTTAATTAAAGCTCTAAATTTTTTCAAAGAGTTATGGAAAATATCGACGTCAGAACAGTGCGAACTATATGATCTAGTAATACGGGCTAAAGGTCTATTAAGACCTAAATTGGTTCGGAAGAGATATTCGCGAAATGAAGGTAAAAAACGACTGTTGTACACGGGAACACTTAAGAAGATACTAGAGAGCAAAGAGGGTGAATCAACTGAGCTATTGATTATTTGGCGGAGAAAAAACAAATCCGCTACTAATTTCTCTTTTCTAGGCTCATTATATTGTGCATTCGGGGCAGTGTTGTGGCATTTATTAACTCATAGGAACCCACAACTTTAAAACGAAGATAGCTTAAAAATTTGTTTTGTACCAACTGCAGTCTTAATTTGTATATATCATACTGTGGAGACCACACAACAGATGCAAAATTGAGTCTGCTATAAACAAATGCGAAGTACAGGTTTTTTATAACTTCAATAGAACTAAAAATTTTAGTTGTTCGAATTATAAAACCCAACATTCTATTTGCCTATATGCACAGAGAAGGTCATTTTCTGGTCGAAAGTGACTCCCATACCTTTCACATGAGAAACCGCCTTTATCTTATTGTTGTCAAAGTTATAGTCAAAGGAAAATAGTCTAATGTTTCGAGAAAATATGATAGTACAGAGCACTTACTGAAATTTAAATAAAGTTTGTTAATTTTACAGTAATTATAGAATTGACATAGGTCGTTTTGAAATAGTATACAGTCGGAGATATTACTTATGGGAGCGAAGACTTTTGGGTCATCAGCATAAAGAAGAAAATTGCAGAATTCAAAACAATGCTTAATATCATTAATATAAATTAAGAACAGCAGAGGCCCCAAAACCGAACCTTGTGGTACACCTGAAGTGACCCAGCAAGGTGATGATTTAAAACGATTTATTGATATTACTTGAATTCTGCCGCTGACATATGATGATAACCATCTTAACAAAGTTCCGTGCACACCTATTTTTGACAGTTTGTGAATTAAAATACAGAGGTTAATTTTATCAAAAGCCTTGCTGAATTCTGTATAAACAGAATCTACTTGAATCTGATGATTCATGGAATTTAAAATAAAGTTGCAATATTCTGTAAGATTTGTTTCGACAGAACGTTGAGAAAAAAAAGCCGTGTTGTTGAGTAAGAATTGATGCTTTCAGGGCCCGAAATAGAACGTTGTGCACTAGAAGTTCGTTGACTTTACTGAATATACATAGCTTGCTGATAGGGCGGTAATTCGCAACCACATTTTTGTCACCGTTTTTGTGAATGGGCAAAACATGGGCTACTTTCCACTGGGAAGGGAATTCGCCCGTTGACAAGGATCGGTTAAAGATCAAAGTGAGAGGCTCACTAAGTGTTGTAGCGCATTTTTTAATGAAAAAAGTGGGTATGCCATCCGGCCCTTGTCCCTTACTCTCATCGAGGTTAGACAGACAGAGCGCAACGCTCTCTTTCGTAAAAGATATGTTACTGATGAGTGCAGACTGAAAATTAGTAAATGAGCAGGGTAGTTGATTGTAAGGTTCAAACGCACAAAATATACTTTTTTGCAGAAGCAAAAACTGGCCGTGCCGAACTGCGGGGTGCATGGCCACCCTCTTATCTAGCAACATACAGTGGCGGCTTTGAAAATTAAAAAAGATAGAACAATACGATTTTCATCGTTTGACAGAAGAAAGAATCTTCTACATACATACTGGTAGTAAATGCTTTTAAAGATTTTTCTTTCTGGGATATAAATAAATACCTCCATTCTCGTCTGTGCGCGCAAAACTTGCTAGTTTTGCAAAAATACGAAAAAGATCAAGAAATCCAGGCACTTTCACGTCTTGCAGTCATTATTATTGACAGTAAACGTATATTGAAACACAAATTATTTTTCCTTTTCCGCTTTAAGCGACCAACTGATTTATTACTGCTCAATCAATTTAATGAGTTTACTTTTTTCGAGCGATAGTTGACACTTACTAAATGTATGTATGAATTTATATAACATGGTCGTAAAAATCTAAACGTTAAGTTAAACTAGTAGAACTGTGACAGCTGCGTTCGGCCTGAGGCAGTATCAAATGAAAAACTTAATATAGAGCTACAAATCCGTAAATGCAGTAAGTCATATAGTTGGCTACAGGGCTGTACGGTGACATGGAATTTACCAAAGGATACCACTACTTGCTTCCAAGTATTTTTAATATATGTCCTTTGACGAACGTTTATAAAGCTTTCGCTGATGGCCTTGGATCGTCAGGAATCAAAGCGCCTACACGAGTTCGAGATCAAAGATAGCTAAATAAACTTTTGGCTGTAGGGCGAAACGAAATTCAATTTGCTGTAAAACAATAGCTTTAGTAGTCGTTCCCGTATCGGATTTGGCAATTTATGGCAATTTTAGGAACAATTGACTGTGAATGTAGTTCATTATGTATCCGGTAGACTGACAGTGGCGTACCCTAAATGAGAGATGTTGTACAATTAAGCGCATTAAATAAGAAATTACGTAGTACAATAAGGCAACTGCTCAAAAAGTAAAGTACTTCAGTATAATTTTTACTGAAGTTATTTACCCACAGAAGGGTAGATTCATTGAATAGAATAATTCACGATCCCTCCTGAAAACCGCCACTGGAAACAAAATTAATGCTAAACGCAATCAAGAAAGACAAATAACGAAGTACGGCCGCCGTGTCCTTTATTAATTGCTAGGCCTTTAATAATTAGTCTTTTAGCCGAGGCAGATACGGTGGGCTTTCCAAATGTATGCAAATTAGATGTTTCACATTGAACAGTAGTTTAAATACATGGACTCGAATGTAACACGCAGGTTTTGCATATTAAGTTACTGCAGTAAATGCACTTTGTACTGATCTATCCTAAGAATTTTTTTAGAATACTGATTATAGGTATATGTATGGATGGCTCTGTCTTTTGCTTCTCTTTTCTAGTCTCTGATACGAGCTCTCGCAATAACTTTTATAATTACAGAATCGTAAGTTTGTTTGTGATCTACATACAAGATAAATAGTTTCAAATTTTGTTCATTACTATTTTCTGTTACTTGTTTTATCATAAATATTTAGTTAGTAGTTGCTAGTTGATATACCATTCCTAAAGCCTCCTTCGTATTCATCTATTACTCCTATTTCAGATTTGTCGTTCTATGTTTTTGCTACATCTGTATTCTGGCTTTGATTATATTTGCTTTTCTCAATGAAGACTCAGCTACTTCTGTTATTGCTTGGCCTCTAGTTTGGATATATACTTTTACAAAACTATTCCCTAATGTCATGATTTTTAAGCTGCCTATATCATCTTCTTTCAATACATTATATTTGATTTTGTGCATCTTTCACAACTCTTGCTTTATCAACCCATCTATAACTTCTTACAACATGTATTGATTTTGCCTATGTAGCTGCTATTAGTAAATGATGAATGGTTGAATGTTTTTCCATATGGAGCCACGCATATTTCTTTGTGTATTCTTGTAGTCAAAATTAGTGCTAATAAGTTTCACTCCATTTTCCATCACGACCTTTTCCCATCCATTATCATTATATACTCATGTCTACGTTTTCCACTTTCTAATATTTTTGTTCTCGCTTTTCTCTTTCGAATGTTGTAAGATCGTTATTTACTTTTTTTGCATTATTTMTCTCCAGCAGTTTTTTATTGTAACATCAATTTTTCGATATCTTTGTTGTATGTTAATTACTTAGTGAATTTGACAAAATTTCTTATTACTAATCCTTTGTCATTTTTGCTACTTTGAAGTTCTTCTTTATTATATTATAAATGTGCCTCTTATAGCAAATTACCTACTTTATTTTAGAACGTTTCTATTCCACATATAGGGAAGAGGTAAGATATCTTCCTAACTCTAATAAACATCTCTAATAACCCTGGTCCTCCTTGTTTATTTTCTTTAAAATATTCCGCTTCAGTAGCAAATTTACCTAAAAAAATAGAACAGACCACTCAGATATTTGAATTATTATCCATTTATACGATGAAGATCAAAATACAAGAAAATTAATTCTGTGTCCTAATTATTTTACACCCTTGCGACTACGCCTAGCACCGGCAAAATGACAGGTAGGGGCAGCAAACTTCTCACAGACTATAAATATAGAACTGCCGCCTCTGGGCTTTATTAAAATCTTTACCAGGATCACCTCGAGGCATTATAAAATGTTACAAGGATTTTCCATTTGGATGATGTTCCGGCATACTCCACCGGCATTTGCGAAACGACCACAAAGGGAAAACTGGCCGGATGCCATTTCCTTTCCCATCTTTTCATTCGCGGACTGCAGGAACCACTGGGAAATTATTTATGGGCATGTAATTTCTGTCTCGGCTCATCTTTGTACCTAAACCAGTGCCGGGTCAGAAAACGGGAAAATGGATTATAGATACCCAAAAAAAAAAATCTACTAACTAGTTCATCTATGTGCTAGGTATAAGTGCATATCATTGGAAATTGAACAAATTACTTAAAATGGGTGAGCTGAAATATTAAATTTTATTAAAAACTGCACTTCCTGATCATTTTAAATTTTATAAATCGTTCAAATTTCAAAAAAGTGATTTGTAACAAAATTGTAAAATTTTAACATAATCCAAACTGGTATAGTTTGGTCGCGGCAACAAAAGCAGATCGTTATTAATCAAATATTAATACTGCATTGGTTGACGAGCGGTTGCAGTGGCGTACAATGCATGACTTTGTAATGTAATATAAATGAAATATTTATAAAATTGAACAGAGAGATTTATAAAAAATCAAAGAAACATTACACAAAGCTCATAATCAAAACGATCAAGATAACGTCAAGCTCAAATATTTAATCAGAGTTGTATCCTTCATCACTGTAACTTTTGTTTCCAACACTTATGATTATTTAAAGAATATTGTTTATAATATGAAGGTCATGTCAAAATTGCTGAACACAAAAACACAGCTCGTAAAACGTACATTTTAAAAAAATTGTAATATATTTTAGGTCTGCCCAAATTAATTCAACAGCATCGAATTCTCTGTGATAAGACGAAAGTCGCAAAACGTCATATGCATGTTCCCTTAGTAACTGATCGACCTCATATTCTACTGGTTTTTTGTTTAATTTAGCCAGCCTTAGTAGCTCAGATTTAAGCATTTTTACCTTGTAGGCAACATTGTTATTTCTTAACCAGTCGAGGATATCTGCTTTCTTTCATGCTAAAATTGGCAGCTGGGGCATTGTTCATTAACATTTAAAAAGGTTCCTCTTAATTTCGAATCAATTTTTCTTCTATCCACGCCTTACAAATGGCAGCATTGATGCCTCCGTGGTAATCAGCAAGCTTGACCAGCGGGCAAAACAACCACCAAGCTAAGGGACATTTTTAACGTTTTCATTTCGCCATGAGACAGTCTAAGTTTTATCTAGAAATACTAGCTGCCTACTAAAGAGTGCGTTCTCCAAGTACTGCCTAAAGAACTGCACCGTTTTCATCGCTGTGCTTGATTTCTCAGTCTTCTTGCTTATACTTGAAATGCGGCAGAATTGTTCGGAGACTTCCAATGCTCACATTCAAAATCTAMCTTACCTGAAGCTTCCAAACCTCCATTTTCTAGTGTCTGCTCAGTCTATTCCTTATTACCATTATTCTCACTCGTTGCACCGGTAGATCACAGCAAGCTTCGTCGTATGATTATTATAGGGCAATCCTTGGAGTCACGGGCAAAATTCAAAAGCCGCAGTGCTGCTGGAAATGTGTGCTTACGAGCGAATCTCCGGCTTCAAGTTCCGGTAAATCCGGATTTTCAGTCCCAGTTGTCGTCATTTATTTACATCGATCTGCACGCTTGCCCGCCAGCGATATGTAAATGCGAATGTAATATCCATTTTAAAGGGAATATGCAAATTTACGCGCAAATCCTATGGTTTCGGGCTCGGGGAGGAGAAAAAGCGGATGCATGGACGTATCGGCCAATTACCGACACAAAATGTTTTCAACAGGTGCGCGTTTCAGGCAGCAGATACAACGCAGTATTAGCTAATATGAGAAATGATCCTTTTTTATCTTCAATTTGTATATCAGTCTAATGAAAGAAACTGCTAGAGAGTAATATATGCACTTTTTGCGTATTTTAGATTATCTTATTTCTAAATACCGACCAGGAATATTTTGTACAGAACGTAAGTTAGCTGAATAAAACTTAATAACCGTTTATGCAAGAGAATTTGCTCGTACACTTAAATGAAGTAACAGATAGTGTATGAACATATAATTCTACTTCTTCTCAAAATACATAATTGTAATCATTTATTGCCGCCAGAATGGAAGCAATGTATGCATCTGCTTACTGATTTGATAAAATATTCAAGTGAGATATACTCCAAATATCTTAAGAAACAAAATATTTCTGTCGCAGTTTCGTTTGGAACGTGTTGATTTAGAGCAAACGTCTTGGGGTACACGTCGGATAAAACTTGTGCACTTGACAAGGTCAAAGGCAGACGTCGATGTCTGGAGAGAGCAAAGAAAGTAGTTAAATGAAAGGCTATCAGGTGCGGTCAAATAGAGCGTAAGACGATTGTCCCAGGGGGGATTAATAAATACCAACGAAGTTTCATAAAAGTAAAGTACTCCAAGTTGACTCTACTCTTAGTCCAAGGTCAGAAGTTAAAGCGCTTTGCCGTCGATTTAACTTCACAGTTTGTAATGAAAGGCAACGATTAAGTTCGTACTTTAATCTCAATATTACACTGAGCATACATTCGCTAAACGATTTTATTTTATTGTCAGATCAGATAAAGTATACCGAAGGGATCTTTGATATATACCCAATTCTAACTGTATTGGAGATTTACTTTGAATTTTTCTTTTTAAGATACGATAAAGACAAAATGTAATTTGTTACTTGGAACTTGTGGCATTAATTTTCTTGTATAATAGAAACTCAAATCCTTCTGAGTACTTCCTTTTTGTATCATGGTTTCTTATAAAGGACCTTCTATCTTATCTTCTTTAGCTTTAGACATATCAATAAATAAAGAAACTGTTTGATTCTGCCCTGTAACTTCTAAATTTGTGATATAATTTTAAACTATTTATACGAAAAGATCTAGAATTTGATGTTCTTTTGCGACTTATACTGATAAAAGTCCGATAGACGATAATAACTTTATTGTGACGCAATGCCGGCGCCTCCGCCAAATTTGATAGTTTCTATACATAATGTAATTCTTTTACTTTCAGAAAATTTATGAGTAGAGATATTTTATCGTTGTTTGCTGAACATTATTTTGTACATTTGGACGGCAACATTCAAGAAGTATGCCTAATATGCGAAGTGAGAAAAAAGTTTTTTATCTATATATAATTACTACCGTCGACGTAACAGGTTGCAAGCTAATAATTCAGCAGATGCGTACGCACAACCCGGAGTCCCGGAGTCGGAATCCGGTTGCCGCATCCACGGCCTGCGCTGTTCCTGCAGCAAAATGGCCGTCCCAAATCTTGTACACATTCGATTCATCAACAATGGGTCAGATTTGGCACGGTTTTCGTACCATGTGACTTTATTTTGAGCAACATGCGTGTCCACAAAGCAACGGCCAACCGACAATGACATATCAAAGATGCGCGTGTCTCATTACGGAAAGTGTCTAAAATTATTGGTCCTCGTGGCGGGGTTCTCTCTCACGTGGGGTGAGTAAACCAGTGGAAATATGTCATAATGTTTACGTAGGTGAAAGAAAAACAAGCTGAGATATTGACCAAATCAGCAAATGTTTTATTCAGCTACGTTTGTCACTGCAGCTGCTGTTGTCGGACGCTGTTGCTAGGGTTACAGTGGCGGGGGTTATTGAGGGGAGAAGGGCCTGCAAGTTCACATTGTTAGTTTAAGTTTTTGTTGCTCACAATGTGCGTTATCTTGCATTAATCATTTTAGCTTCCTGGCTACGCTAAGCTACTGCTCGCATGTAAAATACCTGCAATGGTGTCATATGCAACGTGTTTCTTTGAACATGAGCAATCCCTTGTTCTTCATACAACTTTATCCTCTACAATGCACTGTTTTTATAATAACTCCATTTTAGGAATGATTTTGATAAAAGTATTACAATTGGGTACAAAACTATTCCTACTGCTATGGTTTCAAACTCCATATTAGCCACACTTATCTTTTTTAAGTAATAACAAAAAAATTGTGGCTATCTTCCCCTTTAACCATAGCTAGCGAACAGGATGCCTGGAAACTATTCCTGCTGTTGGGGGTACATTGATATCTGTCTCGTATATATTTAGAAATTATGCGCAATCCAAACTTTTTATGTCAAAAATTTTGTCCACTCTTTTTGCCTACTTTCGACTTACTTCGTCTTTGTCAAGGCTTCTACAAATATTTACAACAGATAATTAATATGGTTTGTTAATATTATTGTCAATATTAGTTTCGTTCTTTAACTAGAAACTAAAATTGTAAAATATGTAAAATATACAGTTACGAATACGATATTTTGATAACTTGTCATAATCGTTTCCTCTTTGAGTATATATTTTTTTACTTAATAATGTGAAAGACCGGTTAGGATTGAAGTAAAAACATATGACAGCATTGCAACCACGCTTAATTAATTGTAAGATAGAAATGACTACATTAAATCAATAGCAACATTCAGTATGCAAAAGACGGATTTCTTAAAATTTAAGTAGCCAGACATTGTTCTCAAGTTAGTTGGTAATTTATTGAAGAATTTTATACCATTATACATTAAAGATTTTTTTAAATATCTCACCTGTAGGTTTGGGGCGGGGACGTAAGCAAGTACTAGATCTTGTACATTAGAAGTAAATATCGTTATTTGATAGATAATATGCATGGTTACAAGACCGTTCTCTAGCCTTTCTTTTGGGGAGATATATCAATCAGCAGTTCTGTTGAATTAGTTCGTAAATTAAATATTCCCACGATCGGTGTTAATGACAAACTAGTATCTTTTGACGTAATTGCTTTATTTCCTAGCGTTCCCATTGATTAAGCTGTAACTTTTCTGGAAGAACTTTTGGTTTGATGAACAAATATACGAATATACTAGCGCAACTATACCATATATGAAACAAAATGCTTTGTGGAATTTGCTCCCGGAGATCTTTCACTATACTTGAGAAAAAATATTTTGATCCGAAGGTACGCCAAATCAGAAACAGCTTTATTTCCCCATTTCTAAAAGTTTGCAAAATTACCAGATCCTGCTGTTGTGTGAATGTGAATGCCAACGAGTTAGAATCTGCGCAACGCTTGAAGAATTTACTTGATCAAGTTAGCATTCTTTTAAATCCATGCCACCCTATGGTGGATAACAAAAAACCTTACCTCTACGCCTCTGACACAGCGGTGCTTATTGATTTCAGGTGTCAGCGACACAGAACATCGAACGAAGGCGGCTACTGAAAAACAATACGACCTGTGGTGCTACAGGTGCGACACGATGTGGGATGGAGAGCATTGTCTTGAGGTGTCAGACAACTCGTCCAGCTTCCACATGAAATGCCACAAAGAACACAGAAAGTGTCAGGTTCGTATTCGGAGTTCAGACGCCAGACAGAATTCCAGACTATTGGTTTGTTTACGTGATCATAGGGTTGAGATTGTTAGTTTATTTGCTTAAAATATAGATTTGATGTCAATGCCTCTGCTGTGTTTAAGACAGTCTTGCTACTTACTATTTATTATTACTTTTACGTAACTGTTGAAAAAAATGCTCAAGTCAAAATACTTATCGAAGTGTCCGAGCGTTGTTTCGAACAAGGCCCCGCCTTTATGTCGAAAATGTCCGCTTCGTTTTTTTTTTGTTTTATCACCAGCGCTTTCTGGACATGACATTCATTGCCACGGTTTTTAACCAATTACCACACAAACGGGCAAGCGACGCGTCAGCAGTTGCTTTCACAAAGGGAATTCGAAAACCCGCCTCTCCATATTAATTTCTCTTTGTGGAGTAACTTAAAATAGCCCAAGATGAGATTAATTAAGGTCTAAATTTGGACAACCCATTTTTTGTGCTGGAAATGCTGGCATTCCAGAGCTTCATCCACGCAGCATACTATTTTATTAAAAGGGGTAGTGAAGTTAATATTGGTGGTGTGTGCATCAACATAATGTACCTTAAGCAAGAGTAGATAAATATTTATTTTTATCTCTGGTTTGACAGTAGATACCTTTTTCTAAAGGAACTGCTTTAAAATTTCATTACAAAAACTTTGCTTGTTTACATCTTACTTAATCATCCACGTGTTTGTAACCTTAAATAAATCCAGATTATATGCCTATGACGTAGTAACACTCCCTCATATTTCCACGCCGATATTGATATTTCATCACTGCATGTCAAGTGGAAATTTATTCCTGAATGGATTCCGTATGCAAAACAGCTACCTTGCTCCTCGTTTAGAGTACAGGTTCTGCATAACATTAAACTGATCTCTATCAGCTAAAGCCAGCCAACAAACTTGGGATTTATCCATAAAGGGAATGGTACTGTAACATAATGGTCGCACTCTACTCACTGGATGAACGCTGATTATCCTAAATGTGCTGCTTTAGCGTTAGCGCCAGTTTAGGTTGTTCAATCTTAAGAGAGCCAGATTCGGAAGGATTTATGTCTACTTTTTTTTTAATTTAAAGTGCGGTTGCCTTCAAGACCCCTTAAATATGGAAGGTATTTTACAGGGAGTAACGAGTCTGACTGAATTACAAATGCAATCCATAATACACACAAAACCAATATGGTTATTTAGCATTAGCAGTAGACCTGACAATGAAACTTTCAAACTATCTACTCTAGAAATATTTGATGCAGAATAATGGGGAATCAAACCATTCGGCCTTATATCTTATGCGATAGTTTCATGGAAGCATTTTAGCAATGCTTATTGAAAACTTATATATACAATTGAAGCAAGATCTATGGTTCTAACAGGATTAAATCATCTTTATTCAACAAAACGTAAAGCGCTTTCAGCTAAGAAATAGCCATCGTTAGTACCAGAATAATATAACAAAGTAAAATGGGAACATTTACAATATTATTTTGACAATGTCACAAATATAGAGGTAATCAAAATCGACCCAAAACCAAAAAGAACCTACATGTCAGCAACACATTCATGGTATTAAATTAGATAAAATAATTAAGAACCGGACAATTAAAATTTTAAAAAAATTCCACCTGACCCAAACAAAACTAAAGCTATTGCTGAAATGCCTCCCTGCCTCCCTGGCACGATTGCTAAATTCGTTCCAAATTTGTCTGATTATGATTCGTGTCTGGTTTCTGGTCAATAAAGGCTATTAATATAAAGTATACAGGAGTTTGCTAATTCACATAGGCTGTACACATGGATTTGATAGACCAGCTTATGCAAACTGAGAGAAGTGAATAAGTACAAAATACCTGTACCTTGTAAGAATGTCAGTCTGTCAGTTTTCTGAAAAATTCCCTAAATCCCTACGTTAAATTAAAGTACCGGTGTCCTTGTACAATTTGAAGCCTATCTACACAGAAATCTTCCAGATTTAATTACTTCTAGCTGTCATACAGAATCTTGAAGCTTCTGCTTTGTGTTTCAGGTCAAAAGAATATCCGTGTCGACCAGCACGGAAGATACAACGGGCAAGCCTAAACTGTGGTTGTTACAGCGGAATTGCTCAGAAACCTGCGAACCAGGTTGCATTATAATTGGAGAAAGAACCAAACTGCATTCATGCATCACCTGCTGTGAAACATCGTTTTGTAACGTTGGTAGCGGATCGGAGAGGTATACAGCGATCGTTTGGTTGATTCTAAATGGATTCATGTCTCTGATGTTGGCAACGAGTAGTTTATAGAAACGTATCAAGGACCAAACGTGGGTCGGTCAATCTTTGCTCTTTTTTTATGTGCCAAACCGAATGTTTAGGTTTTAGTCGATCGTACGGAATAAACGATAAGAATGAAATGTGGTTTTATTAAAAACAGTTTTATATGTATTTCATACAATTCTTTTTTTTCAGCTGCCTGCTAAATTAGGACGGTGTTGCACTGCAAACATCGCTTGTACAATTTTAGTTCAAAGGAAAAGAAACTAGCTTTAAGAATAAATAAACAAAATCTCTTAATAGACATTTACTTCCATAAAACTAGTTTATACTTAATTATAGTAATCTTATTTGCGTGCCATACGCTACTGGATGAGTAATTGACGAACGAATCTTCTACTATTCTGAACTAGACGACACATGTGGCTCAAAAATCCTATTCTGAAAGTGTTGGGCAACAGATATAAAATTTCAGAATTTTGTCTCAAAATCTGTTGCACAGMACTAGCCCTGACTATATTTATAAACAATATTTTTTATTGAAGAATTGCACCTTATTTGCCATAAATGTTAAATGCAGACTATATATTGAATAGCTTGTAAAGAAAGTTGGTTTTCGTTTGAATAATTCGACCATGGTTAAAAAATCGGAAAAGCTGGTCAAAATATGAAGGTGTTATTAAAATTCTAGAAAGGTTCGTATATGTACCATTTTGAGGTCGCTGAATTCAGATTTTGTTTCGGAGTTACTCAGGTCAATGATTACGAAACTAGATTCAGACTTTTGAAGTTCTGTCTCGTAAACATCCATTTCACATGTTGCAACTATACTCTTCAGCATAGCTGCTAAAAGGAGTTTACTTTAATTTATAGTACAATATCAGGCGAATGAAAAGCAAACTGTCGTTTGAAATCCACCAAACCCTTGAATTTCTGTTTACAAATTTAATCAGGAAGCATTATTAGTATAACACTTTATATTTGTAGATGTATGTCAATGTGATGCCGTCTTATCATGCAGTGAAGAAGGTCGTGTGCAATCTAACAACACGTAGCTTAATTAAACTTGATGCAAACACGTAGTATTTGCACATTACACTGGGACTGATCGAATACGCTTCACCAGCGCAATAAAATATAATTGAGTCGCTGCACTCAAGGAAATTACAAGCGCCAATTAAAACATGTCGACTAGTGGGCGTCTGTTAATACCAGAGGCGTCGAACGGTTGCTAATTATACAAATAACCAAATGAGATGTTTATCTCATCACATATAATATTGACGTTATAAAAAATAACAGTTAGGGTATATTTGTAGGAGACAGATCATATGTGGCGAATCAAATGTACAATAAATACGAGCTGTATTTGGTTGTTGCATAAGAATGTAAAAAAGAACAGATTTATTGCAGCTCTTTTAATGTTTAATTCCAGAAAGGTTCTAATTTTAAAAATACGTTCAGTTCTACTGCTGTCCCCTTTAACGACGCCTCTGACCGCGCGGGCCATCTGCTTATTCTTCAGATAAATGCCCTTGCTTTCGAGCTAATTGTATCACTAGTTTTAAAACGACCAACATCGAGTTTCGACAATGTTCCCATCGGTTTTTGTTTTGTTGTTAAGTTTTGTTGCCTTTACGTTTTYCGATGACCCTGCTATTGAACTGGTAGTTTATCCGCGCGTGTATGACACAGACGGAACGGGATTGGTTAGAAACGTAGATAAGGTATGCTAGTGTGTTTATTTACTGTTTAATGGAAATTCACTTAGATCTTAATTTATCGGACTACAAAAGCCTTAATCTTCTACGTATCTAACCTAAAAGTAAATAATTTTCCGGGCTATTCCCCTAACACTCTGTATAACTATACTTCTTAGGCCTTCTCTTGTCTAATTTAATTACAACATGCCTGATACAATGTCACTATCAGAAAATTAAATGCAAAGATAAATTTACTAATGCGATTGAATCAAAAAGTATGATTGAATATTAGCAACTTTTCTAGAGAGTGCATGCCCTTTTCCGTGAAAGGTGACAAATCCCCACACATTTGAGAAATTACGACCAGTTAACATTGTGCCGATCATCGACAAGATTATGGAAGTAATTGTGCACGAACAAGTAAAAACGTACGTGGATTGGTATAGGGGTAATCGGGATTTAGGAGGCATTTAGAGGGATGTGAATAAGGGAAAGTGTTGTGTGCTTTTGTGGATAATTGTACGAGATAAAGTGGGGAAGGTATGGCATTGGAATGGATGAAGAATTATTTAGAGGTCAGGTATCAAAAGATGAAGGTGGACAAAGAGCCAGGTAGTGTCATTGGACGATATTACAAGAATTCTTAAAAGTTTTGATGTAAATATGTTTGCAGATGACACTGTATTATCGGTTGGTGGAAAAACTAGGATAACATAGTTAGCACCATGAACACAGAATTAGAAATAGACTAAGTCATTATTTGAGGCAAAATAGAACGCGAGCAGGAAAACTAAAAGTGTGGTGATAGCAAGTAAAGAAGATCGTAAGAGATTTTTTTTAAATAAAAATTGATGAGGGGGAGCTTTCAGTGATGCTTGAAATTAAATACTTGGGTGTATAGTCGGAGCCATAGTTTGTGGTATCTGCTGCAAAATAAAGCTATGCGAATTCTTTTTAATTCTGGTAAATATAAGCCAGTAAATGAACGAAAGTTGAAGAATCTAATATGGTACTGTTATAGAAAATTAAAATGGTCATGCGCTTGCATACTTCGATGGATTTATAGTTAGGAGAGGACAATTGTTAGAATACAACTTAAAAAATAATGAAGACCTAAACATTTTTGTTGACGGCATTAGAATGATTAAGATCACGCAGTGCGTAGTTTTGAATGGAAAGAGATCCAATTTTCAAACTGTTAGGGCTGGTGTTCCTCAGGGTTTGATTCTTGGTCCGTTGCTGTACACTATATATTCAAGAAAAATTTGTGATTGTTTAGTGTACTCCAATTATCATCAGTATGCTGACGATACACAGGTATATCTGTCTTTTCCCCCAGAGGAATGGGAAAGTGCCTGTCGAAAATTGAATAGTGATCTGAATAACCTGTCACTCATCTCAAAGAAACATTGTTTAAGTATTAATCCTTCAAAGTCAGCAGTAATTCTTTTTGGGAAACCTACGCAGATTAATGCAACGAAGGAAAAAATTAACGTACAATTAAATGGTGTCAATCTACCTTACCGTAGTGTAGTTCGAAATCTGGGCCTCCTTATGGACGAAAATTTAAGATTTAAAAACTACGTTAATACATGTTTAAAGCGAGCGTTTAGTACTCTAAAAATTTTATATTCCAATCGACACTGTATGGACACTGAGTTAAAGCTCATGCTTCCAGACTCTTTGGTGCTCGCACATTTCAATTTTTGTGAGGTAGTTTATAACAATTGTATCGACAGCATATATAAGAAGAAAATCCAGCGCGTACAGAACTCCTGTTTACGTTTCGCTTATGGTATTCGTCGGTGTACAGGCGTTGCGGGAGAATTGAGGCAGTCCAAATGGCTCACCATGGAAAAGCGTAGGAACCTCCACTCCGCAAATCTATTTAAAAAAATTATTGAAACTAGCACACCTAGATATCTATATAATAAGATATCCTTCAGAACTGATGTACATACATCATATAAACGTCAGAAGAAAAGATTTGCTTACTACTCCGGCACATAAGAGTACATTCTTTGAACGGGGTTTTTCATATAATGTTGCTAAAGTTTTCAACGCAATTCCAGCTCATATAAAAACTCTGTCCGCGAGCACTTTCAAAATAAAACTAAAACAGCACCTACTATGTAGTTGTGTTTAGAGCAAAAATTTAGGAAAATATATTTATACTATGTATGTATACTAATTGCACTTATTAAGCATCAAAGTTTAAAAAAATGCAAAAACGATTTTGGTATCATAGACAAAAAATTATCATCTGTAGATTCTGTGTTCTTTCAGTTTTACTGAAATCTGCTACAGTCAGAAGGAACATACAGTATACATCCACTATAATAACATTACATAAATATAATCATTATACTTCTAGGTACTAGAGATCAACACTGACTGGATTATAGACCTAGAAAAAAGCAACAACTTACTGCTTCGACATCAACTCCGTAGCGAATGGTTGGACGTAAACGATCATCCATACCTTCAGGATATAAGTCCTTGTAGCCATCATAAAGGTACACTTAGAGGGCGGCAGCCGTCTTGGGCTGCAGTGACAATATGTGGGAGTTACGTCAATGGTTATATGGGATTCGAGAACGCTGGTTTTACCATTGAACCCCTCCAGAACAATGTGACCAACAACGCCCATATTATAAAGGGAGGTGAGTTTTGAGATTTTGGAGAATTTTAAGTCATATCTTTAAAGTTCTATTTCCATCCTGAAAAAATGTTTTTCAAAGACTCCTTTAAAGTCATTACCCACTTACAAAATTTTAACTCACCAATTTTAAATAGTTTGTTTACCTTTCAATGCTAATACGTTAGTGACTTGTTGCAAATATGCAGCTTACACACTTAAAATAACTTTACAGTCTAAATAGTTGTTTCCATTTTTTTATTCCCATTAAAATTTGTATTTGCTTCTTGTAGTTTATAAATGACACTAAAAGTAGCCGTTTAAAGAAGAAAGAAAAGACTTTTATACCTACTATCATTTAGCTGCATTATTTGGCAACTTCAGCATAGTTCATCCTGCATAATGAAATTCACATTTGAACCGGGCATCGATTGTGCTCACTTTGCGGGTGTATAATAAAAAAATGTTATTTTTGGGAAACATATTGTTTTGCGGTTAACGTACGAATAATAATTGAATTTCTCGCTTCCATTACAGCTGAAATAACAAGGGCTTGTTACCAAGGCAGACAGCATCAGAGAAGCAATAAACTAGAGCTCTCGAAATTGAAATTTTAATAGCGGATCCCCTTTTTATTATTATTTTAGGGGAACAGCCCACATCCCATGTATTGGAAGCAAACCCTTCGTAGTGTAGTTTTCTGTATCAAAAAGAGTTTAAAACTGTTAAGCTTTAGATAATGTATGCAACCAGAAAGCCCTATTAAAAACATTGTTTATTGTTTAGTCAAACGTAGCAGAGAGAGACGTTCGACTGATGTCAAATGGAGATCCTTTAACTTGACGGGAGATACGTTAGATATGGACTCGCCTTTCGATTTGCAAGAGGAACGCGCTGAAGAACAACAAAGTCTCATTCGAACAACGCCTGCCAGCCAGGTGGAAATCACAAAGAGGAAGCACGWCAAGACTTGGAGAAGGGAGCAAATAGACAATGAAATTGGGTACTTTTACGACACTGCGTGGGAGAAGAGTCCAGTTATTCCAGGTTAGTACAATGTGGCAAATCATAAAAACCAAATAGCACTGTACATATGAAGTTCAAAAATATTGCGAACTAGTAAATTTGTTAGGTAATATATTTTCCGAAGGATCGCTGTCACTATAAAAACACTGACAAAAAATTATAAATCTGACGCTTGAGAACCACCTGTAGACCCTATAGTCTTATATTGTGAAAATAGATCCATACAGTTGGTTATACAAATGAAGACCATCCTGAATATATTTCCAAAAATTATCCTAACTTACTTATAAGTCATATAGTTCAAAATTTATACTTTATACTAGAAATAAAAGACAACGAAATGAAATCTAATACGGAGATACGCCTAATAAAAACGAATAATTTCAAAATAAGAAAGGGAACATAGTTCAGTTGTCAGATGAAATGCTTCTATCAGCTTAAAAATTCTGGCCAAAATTTGCACTTTGAGAAAAACCTCTTGTTTGTAGAATACGTAATTCAACATGAAATCACCTTTAACCACACATATTTCCAAATAGGTTTAATGGTTCAATTTTTTCTGTTTGATAGAAGGGAGTTATTTATTTTATTTTTGAGGATGGCTGAAAGCTCATTTAAGGGGACAGACGATTTTAAAATACTAATGATGTCTTTTGGAACTAGCTTCTGGGCTCTGAATTAAATTTTGAACACAACATCTCAGTCTCTAAAAATGTTCATATAATTGCAACAGATCTACAATTTTTAATATATGATTCTAATTATTATTACTCCTATACTAAAGAAACAACAAGACGCTTCATAATACCTAAAGGTAAGTCAGCTGGCATTTTTATTTTAGCTCAAGTAATGGAACAGTTGAATATATAAAAATTTAAAAGTAAAACACTACACGTCATAATACAAAAACACATTATTAGATAGTAAAAAAACACATCAAAACTTTCTTGGGATACCGCTCACAATCTTCCCATCTTTCTTGCTTTTAGCATCAAACACCTTTTTCTTTGCTGGCGATAACACTTCTTTTGGGGACCTTTGTAACAAAAGACCTTTTTCTGTGGTTGGTGAATTATATCTCCGTTGAAATATTTCTTTCCGTAAGACCGGTTTCTTTAAGCTTGATGGCTTCCTAACTAACGGAGGAGTTTGGATGACGTTAGGCCTAGCAGCAGCCTCTTCTGGGGGCTTTATGTCGGAAACGCGTTTMGTAACAGTTGMCCCAGTCTTGTCGTTATTCTCGGCCTTGCCTACCTCATCTAAAACAACGTCCACGAGGTTTTTTATTTGAAAAAGGTTCTTCATTACGGTAGAGTTGTTTGTGGAGGACGCCAGTAGTCTGGTCAGTTCCGTAATCGGACTTGATGTCTTACCCGGGGGAGTGGTGTTGGGGTCTACTTCCCAGTCAGAGGAAGTGGCTTGATTTTCACCCACAGCGGAAGATGGATTGGCTAAATTCACATCGTTGCAGTTTAGATTGAGCCCAGCTAGCAAGGTTCCAAAATGACCACACGTATCCGTCGTATCAGTTGCTGATGGAGGCAAGTTGCAAGTCTGAAAAGTGGAACACAACGTGTTCAATTATAAAAAAAATAAAAACTGCTTTCAAAAGCACCCTTTTGCTCATTTTTGTTATATTGTCAAACAGACAATCCTTTCCAAATTTATTTATATTAAATTCAACTATAACTCTAAATTAATTTAGTTGTTAATGTCAGTATCACCATTTTCAGTTCAACAACCTACCGTACGATCTAAATGACGCAGGCATTATTCTCATATGAATAGTACAATAAAAAAAATTATTGATATCTTAGACAGACTAGCCCATAGTTTTCGACCTGAGCTATAAACGGTAAACACACATATTTTACCTTATTGCTCCCCGTCAGACAATTGCAGGTTTCGTGTGTTTTCGAGTACTCCGCCACTGTTCCCGATTTAGCACATTTTACTTGCAGTCTTAATCCGTCCAGTTGTAAATCTGGGTTGGATGGGTCTTGTTCCTTTTCGAGTTTTATCAGATTAAATCCAAAGAAGTGGAGAAGAATTGTCAACTCGGTGATGCTAAGGGTCGTCTGAAATTTCGTTCAGTTAGAATGTATTATGACAAATCCACATAAACATAAACATGGGAAATCGTGTTGCATACCTGATTTCTTCTCGGATGCATCTTAAAAAACTGGTTTAAGTCTTCCACTATCTTCTTAATATCGTTCATAGCACGGTCTATCGTAATAAGAGCAGTACTCATCTTCTACTAATCAAATCAAACAGTCAGCGCACAGGTGACGATACACAAATGAAAACGAACTAAAGAACCTCACAGCTTTTCTTATTGTTCCACAAAAAGCATCGAGAGATAAAAGCTTAGCGGGCATATTTCCGAACTCGGCTAGTGTTCAAATGTGTTTAGTATTTCACCTTGATAATTCGACCTGCACATTCGACTGTTACTCGTGTTTCATTTGAGTTCAGCTACTAAGCTAAAGCATGTTAATCTATGACGTACATGATGTCAGTTTGCACAAATTTGTTTGTAATAGGTTTAATTCTAAGGAGGTAGTCGACCTATAGTACCTTTTAATCTTTGTCAGGCTTTCAAGTTTATTTAGATCTGCTTCGAAGCTTCTACGAACATCAATTAAACGCACAGTAAGCATTGCACAGAACTGTGATTATTATTCGACTTAAATGTATTTGGAAGATTCCCATTTGTGCATGTATTAAGTTTTTTATTCCCGTAGTTTCCTTTGGCTTTATCCCATAATCAACAAATATCATATTAAAATTATTATTTTTTGTGTCAACTTACAGTGCAACTGATAAATTTCTAAATTACTCTACGCCCAAATATGGAGAATAAATTTATTAATTGATTTTTAAGTATGGAGACAGCGAGAATGTGTAAACATTAATTAATCGATTTGTATCAGACCTTTTATTAATCGTATATTCATTTTTTTACCTGATTCATTTCAAGAATTAACCTTTTACTATTCTTATGTTTTTTTCGTAGCCTATTGCCTCAAGTTGCTATCTTTATATGAAACGAATATTATTTTAAAGGCACTTTTGCGTTTGTAAATTAGGTCAGTAATATGCAGGATCCACCAAACAATGAAACTGTATCGCTTGACATTGTCAATTTGCTTGTAGTTTATCTGTCCGTCAACTTATAATTTAATTTTTGTGTAACCTCCTTTAAGTTAAGAAACTTCGGGCAGATAGTTATTTAAGTRTTTGGTCAGACCATTCAACTAAAATCAAAATTAATGTTGTACAGCGTATGCAATACAGTGACCTCAAAATTTTGCATCCTATTTTCATTAATAAAAAGAGTTTACTTTTACAAAATTCATATGCGAAAATGTTAACCATCAATCAATCAACTAATGTTCTTTTAGGGTCTCTTCTCAACAATCTCGGTTTTTACAACAGAATTGATCAGAAAAAAACATAATACTTCTACAAAAGGGAATTTTTGAAGTATATATGGCTGATTTATTAATAACCCCAAAATTTATAAGTTGAATGTTAATCTTGGTTCTGAAATGTCTAATGCTTACTGTGATTTGAATTAAAGTTTGAAGAAGCCCTGAAGAAGACTTTAATAAAGTCAAACACTTAGCAAATATCAAAGAGTACACCTTATTATCCACTAATTCGATTAACCCTTATATTTGTAACCTATTATGAGTAGATATTTTGTATATAACGTCGCCTGTCACTGATTTCCTTATGCCTAATGCTCGTAGGGCAGTTGCAGATATTACATTCGCTGAAACAGACAAAAAGGTTAAAACGACGTACTGCAAGTAAACAGCATTCTCGTCTTCGCGAATGTCGATTTAAATTTCGCTTCAAGCCAGGCAAATCGAATGCACAACGTTCTAGGAAATTGTGTTTGCACAGTGCGAGAAAATCCCAGGTAAGCTGTAAGCAGCAAATTAGGTGCAGCATAATATCCTGTTCATCCAAGTTCTGTGATGTTATGGAACATGTGAACCCATCGCTACTTTCTTTGTTTCGAAAACCATCAAAGTTTACATGGATTACTCTCCAGCACTTGTGTGTAAGATTGTTGGACGAATTTAGATTTACTGATTTAAGTCTGACTTAAGGATTTAACGAAATTAGCTGTGTAATTATATCTTTTTTCTTTGAAATGTTAGCAAATGTTTTTAGACATGAAATGTACTTTACAATTTACACGCACACTGTTTGGTTTCCTTGATTTAAACTTATCTTCAAGTTGCCAACTAGATATTTTTCGAGCTAATGTAGTATTTGCAGTAGGCATAATAAAAAATATTGCAGCTTTAACTTATATAGTCGAAAGAGGATTTTTTAAAATGAACACTCTTATAGCTAGTAAAAAGCATTTCATTTGAAGAACGTTTTATTCTTTTTATATGCTGCAATCAACAGCATAAGAGCACATGCACATTTTAAACTCACTACACATGTTTCTGTTTCCAATAAAGTATAGATTACCAAGTCTTTAGGTAATTATGAAATTTATACCCCTCCCAATTGCTGCTCAGACGTTAAAATTGTGAAATACCTGTAGACGAACAGGTACTTCACGATCTTTATAAAATTTACCTCCCCCATGAAGCAATATACCCTTAACTTTCACAGTTTCAAAGGCACACGTTTACGTCGAACAAAAGCGGAAAACGAGCGGCCTTAAATTCTCCGAATTCCGAACTTTTTTCTTACCTTGAAGCTAAAACTTCCAAACTTCCCAGCCAGCGTTATAGTGGACGATGCATATTTAATGTAAATCTCATCTGCAGCTCACGGCCACGGGACCGTACATTCGGAAAAGGTGCCCCGAAAATGGCTCAAAGTGGCCGTGGGAGTAGACCATACCGTTGTGTCTTTCCATGGTAAAGATATGGTGGAGAAGTACGTGCTTGCCCTCATGAATATTGTAAGTATTCGTTTATTGCCGTTATGCTCAGTATTCTATAATCAGAGTGTTAAATTTACAGCTGGATTTGGCAGAAATCGATTTGTAATAACATCACAATTGAATTTCATGAATTTTCCGAGTAGAAGTTTTTTTGGCAAATAAACTTTCAATGCCGACTTGTGCTTAATAAAGTTTAACTTGAAAAGCGCGGCAAAAATTGGCTGTCGAGTTGTTATTAGTCCTGTTAAATAACTATTTATTAGTGCTTTACCTCTGGAACCATAGTCAAATGAAACTAGTGAAACTTCTCTGATCATGAAATATTTCAAATAGTGTATAATTCATTAAAGCTTAAAGCATTAAAGCTATTGTCGTCATCGTTTTCGCTTTTCATATAGACATAGCCCCGTAAATGCTTGGCTTTCTAGTTAGAGGGTGTCAATTGGTCATAAAGCCAACAACTTTTGTTTATTATTTGGAAAAACTATTTAGAAAATTTTGATTATGCTTGGCCTGTAATGATATGTTTGTAGGATAGAAAATTGGACAATTTTAAATGATTCGGTCATCCCATTCTAAATCATTTATTTTAACGGTAATTTTTGTTTTGTTGGTTTGAAAGTTGCCTTTGATTTTTAGTGAAGGTTGCTTGTTTAGATTCATCTTACTAATGTTTTTGACAACGTCGTGAATATTTAAAGTTGAGGACTTTTCTTTTCCAAGAAGTACAACAAGGGGTTTCACAAAACTTAATAAAAACACTGGATGTCATTATTTATTGATGTGATTAATTCATTTGAATGTTGCTTGTAATTATCTTTTATACTAATCAAATTGAACCCAATTATTACAAAGAAAAACAGTTAGTTGCAATAATGCAATAAGTCTGGTGTTGAGGTACTCGACCTTGTATACTGCAATTTTTTTATTACTTGAAACATAGTCTCAACAAACTACCCATCAATAAGTCCGCCGAAAGGTACTGTGCAAATGTACTATCAAGCATCAATACGTTTTGTTTTGCTCTTCCAAATCAGTTTGATGAGAAAAAACGGCTACACGGTGCTCTTATTCCTAGCAAAATAACGAAACGAATTTTACCGCAGACAAACACATCTATTTCATTTTACGACGTCATAAACCGATTTTTATCAAAGTCATAGTTTCCGCAATGTCGTATAAAGTCGCTTTGAAATCTTAGAGATCAAATTTAATGAAACCTTTGGTAATGTTGAAATTGCCATCGTAAATTTGTATAGCTACGTTTACTGTGACAGTTTAGTTATGTTGCCATATTCACATCTTAGTTAGCGGTTACAATTTATTGCAGATTTTTATATTAAACCACTGTTCCGGATTTGATTTTGCCTGGCAGCTCATCCGTTCATTTCCATAATGGGAATACTTCTTCTAACGTTTGCCCTCCTGTTTACAAGGATGAAATTAAAATTACCTCATTGAAAGTCAGATCACGAACTTGCACCGTCGAGAATATTTACTTAGTTTACTTTTCGCTGGAACATTTTGCATGGGAGATTTCTTCAGCGCAACCAAGAGGCTCACCTCATTCATACTGAATGTTTAATTAACGAACATTGAGTAAATAATAACATTTTAGCATCTACCGCAATCAAGCTTTGTGGTAAGAAATCGTAGATCTTTGTTATCTCAGAGATACATATGTGTATACAGTTATATTTTTCTACTAGTATAACCTCGTATTTGTGGTCAAAAATCAAAATCTTAAGATCTTTATAAACATCTAAATTATTACCTTCAATTTCGACTTTAAAACTTCAAACACATTTTCAGGCTCCTGTCCTGTTCTTATTTTTTTGAGAAGGGTAACCATTGTAATGGTTCAAGTGTAGTTGAAAACTGAAATAAAAGCACACTGAACGTGTTTTTGCTACTTTCTATCTAGCGTCTTTATTTTAAGGATTTCTGGTGCATTTTTTCCTTATTGCGCTCTCAAACATATGTTATTTTAAATAACTTCGTGACCTGCAAGTCAAAATTGTAAAACTCAGTACGTCACACATATACAGGTATTTGCAGTAATACCAACTCTCGCGAAAAATAAACGCTCTTGCACCTTGTTGTTTTTGTAATAAGTGTTGTTTCGATATACCCATCTGTAGCAGCAGATGAACAGAGCATTTTGATTTAATAAAGAATTATTGGTTGCGGCTTATTAAAACAAAAAAAGTTCCGACACAAACGCTGCCGCAATCGCACACCACAGCACGAACTTAATCGAACCAGTATTATTCATCAATGGGTGATATTTAGATAACTTTACTCGAAACAGCAGATTGGTGCGAACATTATTCACAGGTGTTTCTTACAAATCGTACAATCACAGTGGATGGTAGTGATATAGAAGAACAGCAACAAGATTATACGATATGAAACAAGTATACAGGGGATTAATAAAAAAATCCAAATGAGAATAATCCAGAATTAAGAGCTTAACAACTAAAAATATTTTACAAAGATGATATTATGTACAGTGCACAAAAAACTTACTCATATTAAATTAAACACCCTGTATATTAACTCCTATAGCTAGAAGGACGCGATTTTCATGATCCATTTTCGGAAATAATAGGCAATCGTTTGCAGATATTAAATTGATAAATCCGTTTTAATTTCACAAGAACTAGATGATGTCTATACTTTTACAGCCGATCACTATTTTGGGAAGGTGTCCTACATAAACTTGATCACTAAAAAAAACTTTTTGGTTATATTCTTTTTATAGGTGAATCATCATCATCAAACTGTATTATTTGAAGAGACAACTCCAATTATTATAGTGAATCCTCATAACACACATCTAAGCTTTAAAAAATGACAATGGCAATGGTCGTTTAAGTTGAATCAAAGCAAGGATTTACCTATTAAATATGTGGAAACGATTACCCATATTTTCGGAAATGGAGTGAAAAGAAAAGGATGATAGCTATTTTGCAATAGTTTTTATATGATGATAATTAATTGATTATTACTCTAGAACACTTGCATTTCTATTAATAATCGTATTTTAATAGTAAATTGAGATTGTAGCAGTTTTATAGCAGTACAAAAAATTTTAAAGGTATAAAGAAAATACTAAAGTGAACATTATTTGGTGATTAGAAACGGATTGAGCTGGGAATATGTAGATATAAACAGCCAGTTTGCGATGGTCATTTATTCAGTATTCTTTTCTCAGGAACTTGAACAAGAACAAAATTAGAATCGTGAGATTCGATGAGTGACCAGAGCAGATTATATTTTTTTGTTTTGTTATTGACTGAGTAATTTAGAGCTTTGCTTCCATTTATCCGCCACCTAACAGGTCAACGCTATCTACCAAGATCCTTCCTTGGATGCCAACATGCAGCTCGTCATCACAAAGTTGCTCTTCTACGAACACAAAAGGCAAGGCATGGTCAAACCGGGAAATGCCAAGAAGTCTTTGGAGAACGTTAACAGTTGGAATAGACGTCTTCACACTTCCCTGGCGCCGGGAGAAACTCACCACGACGTCGCCGTCTGGCTCACTAGATCTGATATAGGGGGGCCGTCAGGATACGCGCCCATCGCTGGGGCGTGCGACCCCAAACGCAGCTGCGCCCTTAACCGAGATGAGGGTCTGACCAGCGCCTTCATTATTGCCCACGAGATGGCACATATGTAAGGAGACGATTTTTTTTATTTACTAAATCACTCATATATCAGGTGTGTCAGGCTCAGGACACTTCCTTTAGGACGGAGATCCCATACTGGCAGCTAGGTGGCTTTGTCATCATGTCAGTGTAATGCTGACAGATGGCATTGCCATCCAAATTCCTACTTACATCATACCATTGCTTTGGTTTATAAGCAAAACCAGTTCTATGCCGTGCTGTCCGCACTAGACCTAAACTGCACTGACGAGCTATAATAATAGATTTATCTGCAGTTGGTTGCGGTGCATACAGCACAGCATAGACATGCATTTTAAAATTAGATAGCTTTTTAAGTGACACACCTGGCAGGCTTGTCAAAATTGTCCGATATCATGGACAAGTCAAAGTCCAAAAGGTTGTAATCTTGTAGATTTATTAAACATCGATCAGAGCAGGCAATGCAACAAAGGTGGGATATGATACTATTAGATTTCTTGGTACAAGGTAGAACTAGAACTGTCACGGGAGAATATTATAGTGAATTACTAACTAAATTATGCAAAGGATATGTAGAAAAACGACGCGGAAAGGTTGCCAAGGGTACGCTCTACTAAATAACACCTCTGCTTACAAGACGTTGATTGCATTGCATTGGTTTTGAATTGGTTGACCACCCGCCATATTATTCCGATTTAGCGCCCTCAAACTACTTACTTATTTCCAAAGCTCAAAAAATGTTTGGAAGTTAAGAGATTTCCGACAAATAATGAAGTCATGTGTGCTATTAGGAGTAGTTTGCAGACCAAGATAAAGTAAACCAATTAGGTAGCTTGGAAACAAGCTGATTGAACGTATATGATTTGTCTCAATTGATTTATCAGATAACTCTGACGATCGTTTGGACCATACGGTCATTGTCAGAGAGATAACAGCGTTATACTAAACTCAGATGTGTAAAATTTTGTATACGTTCCCTCTTCCTACACGGGTTGTACAGTTGTACAATTCTCTCCTCTGGGTTTTGAAGGCCAACTTTATAATTTCGGCAATATTAAAGGCGTACTGGACGTAGGAAGCTCTATTTTTTCTGATGCGGAGCTTTTTTAATTTCCAAAAGTTCTAAAAGGTTCAGTTTTTTACCTTTCCTTTTGCAATGTAAAACTTTGACGTCGTTTTCATCTAAGTGATGGTTATTTCTTATGCAAAACCTGTTATGCTTTTGTTTGAATTATATTGGCAACATGTTCTTTAATTCTGTTTTTAATAGCTCTACCTGATTGTCCTACGTATATCATATCACATTGCATGCATTTTGTTTGGTAGATGCCGTTTTTGAACAATTTATTGGATTTTGGTTTATTGTTAACTAGAAGTCTTCCCAAATTGCACTGATTAACCTCTATTGCTTTTATTTCGGACCTATTCAGCCTATTTTTAACACAAACACTAACTTCTTTGACATAATTTACTGCGGAGAAAATATGTTGTTTTTAATTGATG
Organism: Rhyzopertha dominica; assembly: GCA_025024175.1. Classification (NCBI taxonomy): domain Eukaryota; kingdom Metazoa; phylum Arthropoda; class Insecta; order Coleoptera; family Bostrichidae; genus Rhyzopertha; species Rhyzopertha dominica. Next base: position 81,757,794 of record QCXZ01000137.1, on the reverse strand, counting down.
TTAGCATTGTACAGCATTCTTTGTATTCTAACTTTATATTGCTTTTTGAGTATTTGGTCCACAATTTTTGTGTCGTATCCATTGTTAAAGGCTATTTGTTTAATTGTCGCCATTTCTTTTTCGAAACTTTCTTTTCTAAGTGGTATATTCATTAGTCTGTTTATTAAACTATAAAACACGGAATGCCTAATCTGTTATGATTGATTTGTGGAAGCCGGGATTATAATATCTGACTGTGTTGGTTTTCTATAAATTTCAAAGTCAATTTTACTATTTTTTACCGACATCAATAGGTTCAGAAAATGAAGAATTCCATCCTTTTCTTTTTCTACGGTAAATTGTTCAGTTCAGTTCCCGTCCAAACACAAAAATATCATCAACATATCTAGTCCAGAATAATACATTTTTAATAATTTCATTTTTCTTTGCAAAAAGCTTCTCTTCGAAATTTGACATGAAAATTTCGGCCAAGACTGGAGACAAAGGTGAACCCCTTTGGCAGTCCATCGTCTTGCTTGTAGAATGTGTCATTGAACGTAAAATAACTTTGATCTATGTAAATTTCCACAATATTCAGTAGTTCAGTTTTTTCTGTATTTGATAGGTGGCAGTTCTCTATTTTATTTTTGAGGATTGTTAAAAGTTCATTTAGGGGAATAGAAGTGAAAAGAAAGGACACAAGAATAGCTTTATTTGGAATTGATATTTTCTTTATCTTGTTAGCGAAACCTACGGAATTCTTCAGGCTGTATTTGGATTGGCATTCAATTGATTGTATTAAAATGTTGTTGGCGAATTTGCATAATTTGTATGATGGAGCATTAACGTGAGAAACAACCGGTCTCAAAGGTATTCAATTTTTGTGAATTTTTGGGATGCCATACAAAATTGGAGCTTGGGGGTTCATTATTCTTAATATGTACTTTTCTTAGTTTGATATCAAGTGTTCTAAAGCTTTTGAAGAAGATTTGAATCCATTCGATATATTCTATTAGGAGTAGTTTGCAGACCAAGATAAAGTATTCTTTCCAAGGGTTTAGAACTACTTTATAAACGTGCTGCTAAATGTGTAAGTCTTGTGTATTGCGGCGTTTTATGTGGTAGGCCATATGCCCCCGTTCATTTCTTTATCTCTAATAATCATTTCTTCTAGCTTAGGTTTGAGTCACGACGGCGACTCCAAAGCCCTCAACAGCTGCTCAGACGAGGCTCTGGAAGGCAGCGTCATGGCTCCTCTGGTATCGGCCACGTTCCACAAGTTCTCCTGGTCCAAGTGCTCCCAGAGGGAGTTCCTGCAAAATTCCGCGTATGTCCATTTCGGCTTCGCCCGATTATCTCTTAAGGATCGTTTGTTTCCAGCAAATGGACGTGCCTGTCGACGAAGCCACCACATTCCGGAGAGATTATGTTGAATTCCACACTGCAGAATGCGTTCAGCATGGATGAGCAGTGTCGAATGGAATTTGGAGAGGGGTGCGTATTCGCCGGAGCGCAATCTGAGTCGAATTTGGATTTTTCGCATTTGTCGGAATTTCCTTCCAGTTTAAGGTTTCTGTTTAAAAGTTATTATATTCCTGACCTTTTTCTTTTGCATCGACTTTTATTTTAAATTAAATGTATCCAATTGATAAACAATAACAGAATTTTAACCACTGATCATAAAATTTGGAACTTGAATAAGTAATATCCCGTGAATATATTTAAAAACATACAATTGTATGAGTCATTGGAAGTGCAAGTTAAACTCAACTGCTGTTGAATAAATTAGGAATTATTTTCTCGGTTATTTGGTGTGTATACTACAGTTTTTGTCCAAATGACAAAATTACCTTTTTTTTCTTTAGAAATCAAGGAGAATATGCTTTTTTATTTTGACACTCTTTCTTACATATTCGCTTACAAAACGAAGCGAAAAGATATACCGTCCCATTAAATTTTTCTGAGAAATCGATAAAGGTACACCAATTTTTCAAATGACACCCTTCACAGGCGTTTGAAGAAATCAGTTTTGGAACAATTTGCCATTAATATAATGATTATTTATCGCTGACCTGGACAGGTTTGCCACCTGGTTTTGTTTTGTACATAAATGTTATTAAAACATGTTTGAATACAAGGGTTTCAGATCGGCAAAAAAGTAGACAAGGAATAAACACATTTATTTTGCAGATACTCCCTGTGCAGAGCTTTTGATATTATCGAGCCATGCTCACACCTGTGGTGTGGTCATGATAAATCACCACTCGTTTGCAAAACTAAGAAGGGCCCACCCCTGGAAGGCACCGAGTGTGGCCTAAATAAGGTAAAAGGATTCGTTGACAATTTCATTTAATGGTTTGAATGGTTTAATAGTTTGAAACTCCCAACAAATGAAAGGAAATACAATAACGACTACTCGTAGTCATATGGACTTTCAAGCACAAATATGTCAATTATAATACTTAACTTATAGTACGTCAGTTTTCGTCAACGATTACTCGAAACTTTTTTTTTCAGTGGTGCATCAACGGTTATTGCGAAGACATAGATGTGAGCCGTTTTGGAATGGACCCTGTCGTTCATAATCCCCAAGATGGCGGATGGAGCGTCTGGGGTCCCTGGGGAACATGCTCGAGATCTTGTGGAACAGGCGTGTCCTTTAGAACCAGAAAATGCGACAACCCTCCGTAAGGGATAATACAGATAGATAAATAATAAATAAATAAATAATAAACACTTGTTTATTGGAGAATATCGTTCCCAGCGCATGGAAAATTGCAAAAGTTTTGCCGTTACCAAAAAAACCGGTGGTGGCATCTTTTGATGAGCTGCGTCCAATTTCGCTTTTGCCGGTAATGTCGAAAGTCTTGGAAAAGATTCTGGTGCAACAAATAAAAGGTCACCTAGATAAATACGATATCTTGCCTCTCAGACAATCAGGATTTCGACAAAGATATAGTTGTCTTACTGCACTTCTTGATTTGATTGATGATGTCATTCGTGAGGCTGATGTTGGAAATATTAGTGCACTTGTTCTGTTGGACTTTTCCAAAGCTTTCGACAAAATTAATCATAAATTATTGTTTTCAATTCTGGGGTATGTAGGATTTTCGCAGAATTCAGTGAGTCTTATTGAATGTTATTTTGCTAACCGTAAACAATATACTGTGACGGATTTCGGTGCATCTGAGGAGGGAGTTATTACATCTGGGGTGCCTCAGGGATCTGTGCTTGGACCTATTTTATTCTGTATTTACACATGTAACTTGTTGTCTTGTGTTCAGTACGGTACTTCGTATGTATATGCTGATGACACCCAGGTCCGTTTTTCGTTTCCCTTTAGTAATATACATTTCGCAAATAGAATGATTAATGAAGATTTAAAGCAATTGCAACAAACTTCTTTGCAACATCAACTTAGTTTGAACGATTTAAAGAGCTCTGTACTGGTATTCGGTAAAAACAAAGAACTAGCAGAAGTGGTATTAAAGATTAAATTTGGTAATAGTATTTTGCAGTGCTCTAAAGTAGCGAAAAGTTTGGGTGTGGATCTAGACACGGACCTACGTTTTAGTTATTTCATAACTAAAAAATTGAATGTTGCATACATTAGCTTGAAAAAGTTATATCCTTATCGCCATATCTTACCCATTAACTTAAAAATAAAGCTAACGGATGCAACGGTCTTATGTCATATGAACTATTGCGATGTCTTGTATGGCCCATGCTTAACCAGGGTAGATGTAAATCGCATTGAACGTTTGCAAAAGTCTTGTTTGAGATTTATTTACGGAATTCGAAAATTTTCTCGGATTTCACACAAGTAGATTTCTGCAGGATGCCTATGCAACAAAATCACTTTTCGTACTGATGTGCACTCTTTGAACACTAGGTTTCGTGGACCATTGTCACCCCCTAGACACTACACTACTTTATTCACTCGGTCTTTTACCTACAACATCTACAAAATAGTTAATAGTATTCCAATTCAGATAAAAGAGTGCAAATTTTTTAAATTTAGATCAGAGTATCGTCGTCTTTTGATGTCTCGCCAGTTCTCGTGAATCCAGCATCCTCTTATTTGTCAGCTTTGCATTGAACCCATTGCTTTCTTGCATTGCGTTTTCCCTGTAATTATGTCCCGACTATAAACTGTTTATTTCTTTTCTAATAGCGCGGTCGGAGAGACCAGCACTTTGGGTATTTTGTAATTATATTGGTTTTTTTTTGTGGATTAAGATTAGAAATCAGGTTTCCTGCCTTCTTAGTCCTTTTTGTAGTGGCGCCAACTATTTGTCTTAATGTAATATGTAATCTATCTGAATGTAAAGTATTATGTTGACCGCTACCACAAATAAATTTATATTATTATTATTAGGTGAACGGTATTAAACGGCCTATTGATAACTTTCTAAATTTTTCGTTTAGGGATGGTGCCATTTCATCTATATGATAACGTTTTTTTATACCAGGAAAATATTTGGGTATTTTAGAGATCTGTGCTTCGTTAAAATAATAAGACTGCAGTTATTGTGGATTCTGCTGGTGAAGGATATATAGTATTTATCGCTTGCGTATCTCTAAATGTTGATAATTGCTACGATAATGCTTTTACGGTGTTATAAGTTGTGTTGACAAATTGATAAAGGGTATCGCAAAAAACCCAAAGAAAATCTCTTTCGAGGTTGTCGCCAAGGCTTTATAATGTAAACATCGCAATACCCAAAAGCTGTGCGTCACATTTCTCAACAGCGGCTTACCTTGCACAACTAGTATTAAAAGCTTTACGCCAAAGTATTCCGAAAACCTGGATAAGATAGGTCATCACTTGTATTCGTCTAAATAATTGCCTATAATTGGTGTCTTCTTTTTTTGATAACTGTGCTCTTATTATTTATTTTCTCCTCTTCCTAACATTATTGAATGATACCTCTAAAATTTGAACGCCAAAATGTTGTCCATTTAAAGAATGTTTGTGAAGACCTATTTACGAAGTCGCGCAGAAAAAAATAAAATTCTTTTGAATATTTAGGCCACTTCATGGCGGCAGCGATTGCTTCGGCCTAGGAGAAGAATGGAAGATCTGCAACCACAAGCCGTGTCCCGAACCCATGGGAGACATCAGAGCTGAGCAGTGTGAAAAACTTCCTCGTCTTCTAGGCCTCCAAAACACTTCAGCGCAAAGTACTACCTGGCTCCCGCATGAAAGTGAACAAGGTAAAATTTAGTTAAAGAAAGTAAAACTCGCAACGTGGAAATTAAGGATCGAATATTACTTCTAGCCGACATGAAGTGTAAATTGATCTGTACGAGCCAAGAGACCAGGGAGCTGCACGTTACAGATGAGAATCTCATCGATGGTACACCGTGTTCATATGAGAACAGTAGCAATATTTGTATACAGGTCAGTAGATGATTATTACTTGAAACCATTAATAATTGTGATAAAAGATTGTTAATTGAGTAAATACGCCGATATTTATCAGCTTTACTGGGAATTGATCCCGGGACTTTGGATTAACGTCTTAGTACGATGCCACTTTTCAGTTATTAACTGTATTGCAACGAAAACCATAATTATATCAAAATGTAAAAAATTCATTTGTTAGCATTGGTAATATGAATGCTGAAAGAACAGTTTAATAATAATCCCTGATCCAGAAGGCTCATTGAGGCTGTTTTCTGATATGGTAAAATTTGCATAACTGCAATTGCTACATTCAGTTACTTGTACATTATTTGATAGACCAGTTAACAAAATTACCTGTTACGAATTTTTCATTTTTTTCATTAATGTTATTATTTATGCGTCACTATATATCACCTCCACCTTTGGACAATAAAATAGTCCGCAATTAATATAGTTTTGCATATCTCGTCCTTGTTGATTTTGTGGGGCAATTGTGGGCAATTCCTGGTAAAAATCATGAAACTGAAGTAGAATCCATTGTAGTAAAGTATATTTTTTGCCTAACAACGCCTATTTAATAATAAATAATCCCTAGTAAGTTAGCATAAGCTTCAAAGTAAACTCTATTCAAAGCTAAGGCTTTTCGAATCTCATATAAATTAATGTTTTCCAAACGTTTTTAAATCGTTAATTATTATTTTAATGTTTTGGGCTCATAGGTACAATGTGCGATTCAATTTTGCCTTTTGCTTTTGTCTTAACTGTTTGGGAACATCTATAATCGCTCTTTAGCTCTTTATCTATCCTCTTTGGAGTTTAACGCTCCTTCTTCTCATTGTTTTTCTCGCTTACATCGTTATTTTCCTAAGAACTGCAGCGTAAGACATAATCCAGCCAAAAGTGGACTAATCTACTACTAATCTAATTCTGATATGAAAACTCATAAGTAATAATAACGTTAACAACTTCGATCGTGTGATTTCTAGAAAAAGTGCGTTCCATCAGCTTAAAATTAGCTTCATTCTGCAAGTGATCTCGAAGATAAGTATTTATCTCACCCGATAACAGTGATGATAAATTCGCTCTGTCGATAAAATATATAATAATTCTCCTTAGTTGCTAGTAATATTTTAAGAAAGGGTTCACTGCTTTAGATAAAAAATATTTTAACAGAAGCGTGACAAAATCAACTAAGAGATCTCCAAAAAAGATGTCCCGAAATTAGCTTGCAACAATTTAACTACGGATTCTATGACTAAATATAAGAAGATTTTTTCATATAAACATAGCCCCGCAAATGCTGGGTAATAAACTTATTTGGAAAAACTACTTGTCATGTAATGGTATGTTTGTAGGGTACACATAAGTGACAATTTAAAGAAAGAAAGAAGTAATCTAACTAACAAGCTGCTTTTCAAGAATATACAATATGGTAGAAATTGATCATGGATTATGATTCTGGAAATAGTATACCCTGCAGTAAAGATGGCTTGCGCTTTAAACTGAAACGATGAAAGAGTTTTATACATTTGATATTATCAAACGAAATACACTTTCAAAAGAAGGTAATTGTTATGTGCTTTTCAAATAGTGACTTACTACAGAGTACCCTTTGCTTGCTTTTTTATCTAAAAACTACTTGTCTCAAGAGCTTCCGTAAATTACACATGTAGCATGAAACAATACGAGATAACCTTAAACTTGCACGAATAAAGAATTCGCAGCTCTCGAACATTTCTGGTTATCATTTTGACTACTATGATGCTACTTTTACCAATGATTGATTTGACACTTCCCAGAAGTAGGTACGAATCATGCCCACTTCAAATATGACTGGAATGCTGCGATTGTTCAAAATAAATGCTTGATATTGTGTTTTAAGTGAAAAATAGTCGATACAATACTTCTAACAGTATGCAGACATAGTATTATCTACTGGATTTCATTAACCCCTGTGACAACTACACAGCAAGGGATTTAAGTTTGTTTTGTTGTTATCCCATCATTCCGCATGCTAGCTGAAACAGTGAAAAGTAATCAATCATTTCTGTGGTGGCAAATTATTTAGGGCACAAACAATATCCGCGAAGTAGTATGAGATCTTTCAATATTGATTAGCTAAGTTGAGTTGTAGAAACGTAAAAGCAGAAAATGTGCAACATACATTTCCCATCATGAGAAATAACTCATCCATGTCCATTTTATTCATAAAGATAGAAATTGAAGTGTGTTTGGAACACCTTTATTTATGGAAGTTCCAGTGATTTTGAACAATAAATATAAATGGTACTGAAAATGGTAAAATTTTGACAAAAATCTTGGTAAATTTGTAAACTAAAAAGCTATTGGTTCCAACTGATCTGACGCATGATTTGGACATGAAGATGTGTCTAGATTATTAATTGGCCTGCTTCTGACAAATTTATAAATCTTACATCCAAATTGTATATGATGGACTATGAATATCCATTTTGCTTATAAACAGAGGGTGGGTAAAGAGAATAAACTAGGCCATGAATAGTCTAGAATTTGGTATTACAAATCATCGTTAGTTTACACGTAGTGCCCAACAAATAAGCGATGATTCAACATTTTTAGGGTACTTGCCAACCTTTAGGCTGTGATGGCAAGCTCCTATCGTCCTTAAAAGTGGACTCGTGCGGAACTTGCGGTGGCAATAATACCGGGTGTATCAAAATGGAAACAGCACGTCGGAAGAAGATCAGAAGGGGTAAATGCTTCGTAGACAGCCTGGAGTGTTTGAGGATTCAATTCAAGCTAAACTATTCCATTTACAGAGGTCAGCCGCATGACAGTGTTTCCCCGACTATCCAGGGAGATAAGGTTCGAAGCGAACAGCTCCATGGATTTGTTGATTGATGCACCGGTTGCTTTTATCCTGAAAAATCGAAGGAGGAAGAAGTATACTGTAACCATACCCAGTATAAGATTCCACAGCGAAATCGTTGAAGGAACTAAATTTTATTACAGAAAATATAGAAACAGGCACAGTATTTGGGCTAAAGGTCCTGTGCTGGCTGAAATAGTGGTCTTGGTAAGTCTAGAAACTGACACGTGGCGAGGTTACTATGTTACAAATCTTTCATAAGGTTTATGCCCCCAGTCGCATAATAGATCTCGGCATCAACATGTCGGTTAGAGCGGAATACTATATCCATAACGATTCACTAACAGCTGCTAAGCGTTATACGTGGATTATAGGAGGCTGGGGACCATGTTCGGCTAGCTGCGGTGGTGGAAGAAGACACAGAACTGTAGCTTGTTGGGATACTCAACACGAAAATATCGTGAGGAAGAAACATTGTTCGCTTGCAACCAAACCATCGTTGCCTTCAGAAAAATGCAATAACTTCAGGTGAGACGAATATTATAGGTATACTAAGATAAATATTCCTTATAGTTCTTTTTAACGCGTCATATTTTAATGTATCTAAACTGAAAGTGTTGCATTCTTGTGGTAACTCGGAAAAAGATAGTAAAACGTTAACATAATATTTTCCCTATCTTTGTTGCAGTTAAAATACAATGCTATTTTTTTATATTACTACAAGAGATTGTTTACATATTACAAAGTTTAGTAAGTCTGTGTACTACTCAGAAGCTGCAGTTATTTGGTAAACATCAGATGAAGTTCGTTAGAGCTTAGTTTGGAAATCTTACTATAACGTTTTAGAAAACAACCAAAGGGACCTGCCATTGTGATTAGAGGGTGCTATATTTTTATCCTTTGTCATAATTTGGAAACCAACAATACCATTCAATGTATCCTATTCTCTACCGCAATCAGCACAAACTTATTCATTCATAAAGTAGTCGTTTTTTTACATGATTTCTTTTTTCAGTTGCAATTTCCAGTGGATAGCAGGCGAATGGGAACCTTGCACTGCAACTTGTGGTTCTAAGGGTGTACAATCCAGAGAACTATACTGTGTGCCACATTCTGTATTGAATATTGTTGTCTACTCTAATAACGACTCGGTACTTCAAGAACCTTGGCGCTTTATGGTCGCACCTAGCAAATGCCCTGATGGTATGAAGCCCCAACAATTGAGAGCTTGTAATAGGGTGGCTTGTCCAGTATACTGGGTCTATAGCAATTGGACACAGGTTGGTAATGCAGGCGATTAACTTCAACATATAGATAATAATTTATATATATTTATATTATTTTTAAAAAACAAACAGAACCCTTTTGTTATTAACGCATATATTTTGAATGGGGATGACCAAATTGCAACTTGTAAATCAATGGTTAGTCATTATTTAGCTTTAAATTTGTAGTAGATGGTGTATTGCTATCAGAAGTAGAAGGAAATTTAATTTTTTTAGATTTCCAAAACCCTATATTACCAGATTTCAACTTGCTGAATGGTGGGAAAATTCTTTTTCTTTATTAAATGGATAGTGTATCCTTTACGTTTACAACCGTATAGTAACAAAATACCTTGCTGACTAGTACGTACTTCAACATATTTTGGACATCACTTCCTGTTCAAGTTCAACGATGATAATAGTTCGCAAACTAGTATTACTCAGCATTATTGGTCATAGTTTGAAGTGGGCTATGTGTTTGATGCATAAAACAATGAAACGATAGGCTGGACTAAAATTTATTTGTACCAACAAATCCAGATCAAGCAAAATTACGTAAATAAGGGAATCGGGAAATTATTAACTAATAGGCTTAATTGTTGAGATGGAAGATAGAGATTTATTTGTAGAACGTCACAGTTACAGAAACAAATTTATATTTGCAGTGTTCCGTTAGCTGTGGTACAGGTATATCCGTCCGCACCTCTTATTGTTCCGCTCCCCGCGACGAAACATTATTTACCTGCGGAGAAGGACCCCTAATCCAGAAGAAACAGTGTCGAGGAGCCTTCAGCCGATACACAAACCCACTGTGTCGACGTAAGAAGCAAAGACCGTGTCGCGGAGATCAGTCAAAGTACTGCTTCCTGGATTTATTGTCGAAATACTGCATCCTGTCGGGATTCAGAAGGATTTGTTGCAAATCCTGTTCGATTCACCGGCTGGCTCAACTCACGTCGTGATTTACTCTGATTTATTCGATTTTAATCTGCATATACCTAGATTTCGTCTGTTGGATAAATCGATGAAAGCTAGTTATTGAAAATGAGGATTAGATAAAGTATAGATAAGTGTGATCTCATGAACAACAGCTTGCCTTCATGATCTAGTTTTAGTAGTATTTTGTGATTTGTGCATGAAAAGATCATTGGTTGGTTGTAATTATCTTAATTAAAAAACCTATTTGAGATATTTGTTCGTCATCTACCTTTGCGTTGATGCTACAACTGTGAATTTCATTATCGATAGCTATATAATAAAACTCTATAGTTGATATCATATTTATGTTTTTACTTCCTAATTCCTTTGCTTTATTATTATCCTATTCACACTACTTTATAAAGATCCTTCGCCTTCAGATAATTATGTTTTCAGAAATAAAAAACACATAAATACACTACTACACACAGAAAACTTGATTTTTTTAGATAAGGACATAATAACAACATAGCAAATTCAATCAAATTATATTTTTCTATCGAGATTATAAAAACATAAACATAAACTATAGAATCGAAACTTTAATAAGGTCAAGGTTTACTAGAATGAGGAGAAGTATCCGACTGTAAGGTCCCTAAACTGTGTGGTTTGCCCAATAACCATTGAACTAATGTCCCCTTAAGACCTTTAGTCAATACTGCTAGCAGACTATTTTAGTGTTAGTATGGATATGTTCTTTGACCCAACGGTATAAAGGACTTAGGTAGGTTTCTAAATCATTTAAATAGTCAAAATCCTGATATAAAATTTACCATGAAATTAAAAAGCAACGGTTGTCTACCTTTGTTATACAGAGTCGGCCAATATTGAAGTAAAGTACAACAACTTCTTTATTATTGGAGATAGGAAAAAGGTTAACACGTAAAATATTTCTTGTTAGAAGGTCCATCAACTTAAATTGTATACAAAATAGAGGGTGTTCCATTTATGTGGAGGAAAATATAATGTGAATATAATGCCGTAGAAATGGATAATATACCATGGAAGGTATCATGTCTTCATTGTAATCGAGTGGAAAATAATTAGTACTTACATTATCATACAGCACTACTTATACTCTATGAAAGATTAATATTTTCAAATTTCTCTTTTTACAGAGTTTTGTTTGATGATTAAATATGTTGCATCTTAATTACTTATGCTTCTATACCACATATTAAAAAAATCACGTGCGAGCGATAACTGGAGTGCATCTTAAACGATGTTGGTATTATTTGTGGACGTCCACTCTAGATATTATAAAAGTAGCGACCACTTTTCAGGATTGTTATGCTATTAACTGCATCTAGACATTGCTTCAACGAAATTATATCAATACGTTGGTTTCTTATTGTTGTAAAATGTTTAAAATATACACTGAATTTGTTTATCATCTTAATACTTTTAATACACTTGCAAATATGGGGATTTTTATTATTTGTTGCATAGCATTGTTGCTATTAAAACTGAGTGAGTACCTTTTTATTTATAATAGGCGCCTTGGAAGATTATATATTTTCTGTTCTACACTTATTTATTTGAGATCACATCAATAATAATTTTACATATTTTCCTACTCTTTATCTGTAGTAACATAGAATTCCTAGAAATCAGCGGATCGGCATATATGAAGCAATTGTTTCTGGGCATAATTTCCACGAAATCTTACGATCTCCATTAAGCTGAATAGACTTTTCCAGATTACCCACCTTATTGCAAAAAAGCAGTCGCATAAACCTTATCTTTTAATCACTTATCTGTTATCCTTCGACACAACAATATTGATGCCAATTAACCTACCGAAACTAAGTACCTCAAAATCAGTTGAATGTTCGGATGGTGATGGTGTTTGGCGGTGGATAACCGGGATTTAAGGACAATTATAATGAGGCAAATAGTGTGGTTTGTTTGGATAGTTCCTGTACTGTTTGTTCAGACAGTGGTGAGTAATGAAAAAAAAATAGATTTTGAGGCAAATTATTAATGTCAGGAGAGTATGCTTATAAAATCACATTTGCCCACTGCATAATTGTAATGTCCAAGTGCTTCCATTACTTACTAAGGGAATTTGCAGTAAATCGATTATGATTTATCTCTAATCCATTCATTTTGCAATCTGGCTGAGCATTGCATTAATTTGATTTATCTGGTAGAAAAACCGAACGATTTGTAGCTTTATTGCTAGTAGATAAGAACCGCTACATTTAGGGAATTTTATTTGCGAATACAATTAAGTGTTTATTTGTTGTTTTCCTTTGGATAAAATTAAAATAAAAACCGCGATTTATTATTTGTAGCAGAGAACTGTTCACACTGTCTACAGTATATCAGACAACAACGTACCTAATTGTTTAGATAATTTCTGCTATTTGTGATTTGCTGATAAAGTTATTTCAATAATACGACTAGTATATCATAAAAATGTTTTACTTCATAAAACTTATCCGATGACAATAGGGATATCAAGAATATCATTATATACTAACATAAAAAATATATATACCTGCTCGGTAATGAAATTTAAAGAAATTGCGAAATTGACAATCAAAAAAGTTTTACTCGTGATATACTGATACTTCACCAGTAGCTGTAAGATAAGAAACAATTTATAGACAGGATGGATTTAAGCTGTAGTTAGGTGTACTTTCACGAAAATTACATTGCCAAAACAGAAAGACAGTTACTCAAAACTTTCTGGAAGTCTCCTCAACGCACAACGTTCGTAATTTTCATTTTGCAACAGGATGGTATATAAAAGTGTGCGGAACTAAATTATTAAAAAACAGTACTAACTAAGGTCTTACCTTTTTAACATTTTTTAGCTATCAGAGAAGCTATGTAGATTCAGAGATGATGAACCATTGTATCCACCTGACGTCTGGATGCTTGTAACTGGATTCTATTGCTACTCCTATACGAATGCCACAACGCGGTTAATATTCAGATATAACACTACTAAACATATATACAGCAGCGGAGACAACGATTACAACATCAGAAAATTCCAGGTAAGTGTATCGTCAGTGTCACTACGATTTTTGCTTGTAAGCAATAAATATAAAATATGAAGTACTAAACAAAAATAAATAAAAAATAGCTATTCCTCTTTGATTACAGCATTTTTGTAATTCTTTCTAAGTTTATAATTATTTCTAATATTTAAAACAATCGAAACTAATTTATATTCGACAAATTATGACATTGTCAAACTTGTAACCATTGTTATATTTGCACAAAACGGAATTAAAAGGATAATCGATTTTTGTCCTGATAAATATAAATATTCAAGAATCCATTCAAGTAGTTGCTAAGTCAAGTTAAGCATTACAATTATCTACAAATATATTTCCATATTACTATTATTATTAACATCAGGATAACTTGTTTATCTTCTTTGGAATAACAAACATTTGATTGCAAAATTGCAGCGGTTTCCTCATAAACTCAGTTTTAGTACGAGGGCGCCTACTATGCTTTCAATTATACCGATGAAACAGCTATGACTTATCTCAGCTACTCGTTTCGAACACCAACGCTCTTTGAAATATACAAAATATGCGCGAGAGAGGCTGTAGAATGCTGCGACGACTACATGGACGACGACAACATATATCCTGGTAAGTAAGTTAATATTGATCGATTTTTTATGTTACAACAACTAGCAACTAAAATTTGATCAAGATTTAAAAGCTTCTAGTATTTAGCCTAAAATGTACGCAGATATCTGTAGTTCTTGTTTTGTAGTCGTGAAGAGAAGACAAAATCTTGTTTTAACTCGTATTAGATGTTCACTTTTTCGGTGTTTTCTAGTGACAGCAATCTTTACGAAAACATATTATCTGATAATACGTTTATATCGAATTCAAGAGCCAACCCTTCGAATGGACTACTTCATTCCGTAGGCACAAAATATTTAAAAACATGTCAAAACCGCATTATCAGTTATTTTTGAACCTCATTTTCCAGTGGCTTAACAAAATTTGAATTAATACTATTCGGTTAGCGTATACTAGCTAATAAAATTCAGTGGTAAGCACGCACTTTATTAACATCAACCACCTATATTTTCCAGGGCTACTGATTTACTGAAAGTGATCATTTGAGAAAATTAAAGCACTTTGACTTAAAATAAATGTGTAAATTTTTATTCTCACCGGTAACAGTTTTTGATCCACCTAATTTTTTGGAATGCCTAACATCTCATATTCAGAAAGTTGTAAGTTGACTTTTGTTGCTAATTACGAGTTAACATTACTTTACTTATATAAAAAGAAAACGTGTACACATTGTCTACGTGCAAATTTCGCAAATTTGTTAAAAAGGAACTTGTGATTTAATAACGTGTAATTTCTACCGGAATACTTATTAGACGAATCAGTCAAGCACTATTACATACTATATATGTGTTTCCAATTCTTCCAGATGATGATTATCCATGTCCAGCTACATGGGACGGATGGTCATGTTTTCCACAAAGTCAGGCTGATACGATATCCAAAATGCCTTGCTCATCACAGGCGTACTCTAGCCTTACAACAGTATGTGTCTGTAAGTATCATCCATCACTATTTTGCAGATGACATTGAAATCTTTACCTCTACACTATATAACAGCTCAACTGTCTTCTACAAAAAAGACATTGTAGTTAACACAAGTCAAAATATGCAACGACTGTGTACTAAGGGTACAAAGCACTTAATTTTGTGCAACTTTCATTCGATACACCTTTATCTAGATAGTAGCATTCGCTAATTTGTTAATTCTTTTACAGTAGTTGCACTTACTAAGTAAGTAGTTGGTCCTACTATGTATAAAAAGTTATACTTCGCCTACCTATCTTCAACTTTTACATATTTCATATTCATACACACGTCGAATAACCGTTTTCCTAATTGTGCCCTGCTTATTATAATAGTATAAGCTTCCTTACCGTTAACCGTCGTTAACTATTATTACTAATATATAGCTCTCATTTGCAGTGTATAGTGAAAAAGAGTGTTTCTCAAATGGCACCTGGAACCAGAACACTGACTACACGCCTTGTGCTATAGCACCAGTTTACCGTAAATGGTACAATTACCACATCGTCATCCTGTACATCTCCATAGCGTTTTCTTTCCCTGCCGTCGTCGTCTTCTTTTCCATTCCAAAACTGCGAACGCTGAGAGTAATTCTACACAGGAATCTTCTGATCGCCATCATCTGCAGAAATGCACTGAGCATCATGACCAAGGACATTGTAATGTTGGATCAGTTGAAATCTAGCGCAGCTTCAAATCAAGTAATGCAGCAAAACAGCGTGGAGTGCAGGGTACTAGCCTTCTTTGAGAACGTGTCCAAGAACGCAATCTACGCCACTATGATGGTGGATGGGTTTTATCTGCACAAAATGGTCGTGAGGGTTTTTGCGAAAGATCCTACTTTTGTTGCTGTTTATGGCGTAGTGACGGGTAAGTGGGAGTTGTTTACTTCTGTTTAGTGGTCATTTAATAAAGCACACGAAGACTAAACATTACTAATATTTAAAAAAATTGCCAACGTGCTCTACGCGCGTTTTCTAGACCTTCGAGGATTATTTCTCTGTAAAATCTTACTATTCGTAACATCTAGTAACACCATTTTCCAGTACCTTGCCAAAGAAAAATAAATAATAAAATAATTTAACTACGTTTTAGGTTTATCTGTCGTACCAGCGTTGGTTTGGGCACTACTCAAGGGTCTATATTCCAATGAACTATGCTGGATGGTAGAAGAAAACGGCTACCAATGGGCTAACGATTCTATCCGACTGCTAGTGCTCTGTTTCAACATGTTGCTTCTTTTGGACATTATTCGAGTCCTGCTTATGAAGCTTAGGAGAAATACCACAGCCGAACATGCAAAGTACAGTTACAGTATAATAAATATCCACGCTTATGCTAACGGCATGAAAGCAGCTTTGCAGTAAGATTCTTTTACTGTCAACAAGCTATTATTGTTGCTTTATAAAGCGTCTGCATTTATTGTCAATTAAGGCAATAACTTAAGGTCCTAATCATGTTTTTTTTTCAGGTCGACATTGCGGGCAACGCTATTCTTGATGCCACTGTTTGGTCTGCACATGCTATTTGTAATAAACAGGAATATTGCTGGCGATACCTGTTCCCAGCAGGACTATTATTACTACATCAGTTACACCATGGAAGGCCTACAAGGAGTGTTAGTGGCTCTTTGTTTTTGCTATCTAAATTCAGAGGTATTTATATTATCTTATTAGCCATCTTATTTTCTTATGATCCAGTGAACGTACTCGTAAAAAAGCCATAAAATATAAACAATGTTAACAAGGCAAGTTCTCAATAGAAGAATGGCAAACCCAACACTGCTCAAACTCAGAACACTGATAATAGAGGCGCCAGTTTTCTTGAAAACATACACAAAAACTTTTTTCAAGCCCTTTCCTACATTGAGGCTGTTAGGTCACAAAATACATTGACTATTCTGTTTCGCATGCCAGCAATTGATGGTAGTGTGCATGCATATAACTTAATGAATGTTTACCAGCCACATGAGTGGGTTAATTTTAAACCAGAAACCTCACAAAGAAAGCTACAGAGAAAGTTTTACCCATTTTATTTTCATTTACCTAATGTGGCTGGTTCTGTATTGAAATCTTTATTGATGTAACCGAACCGATAAGTATTATTCTATTTTCCAAAAAGTGTGTTGGTTTACATCTATACGTTTATGAATCCTTGTTTATCGCCGAATTCTTTTTATTGTTCTCTTAAATATACAATTGCAACTTAGTTTGTAATGAAAGGAAGGCATGCAACTAGAACCTAAACTACATATTTTATTTATAGGTTCACCGCGAAATGAAGAATATCATCAGGAAATGCAGCCTGTACATAAGTCAGCGTTTTGGAGTAAACTTTGGCAATACACCGCAAAGACGCAGAACGGACGCAACGTACGTAAGGAGCAGCATAGTGCAGAAACATACTGATAATTTGCCTGCTAACTTACAAACAGAACCTAAGAATAAAGTGGAGGACTGGCTAACTTCGAGTCAGGATGAATGAGATGCGACAGTGGCAGCCTACAGACGGGGCAGCTTGATAAAGCTCTTATTTACGAGTATTATGAGCAAATTAAGAATACTCAGCAAGCCATTTATATGAGGAGTGTGAAGTATTTTAAAACAGTTTAGTGATTTATGTGTTCCTCTTTTACGGGCTTTTGTAAACTGGGCCAATCAACATGATGTACCTGCTTTTTTAGTTATAATAAAGCTTTTGACGTAGTTTACACAATTACTTTAGATATATTAGAATAATTATTACGTATTTCGACGTATGATTATCAAGGAGACTAAAGCTAAACACTCGCAAATTATGCAAACTACATAGTTTGCCTATTTAACTTTAATTGAAGATATTTTCTCAATTAGCCTACAACTAAGACTACTCATTGTGAGGATAAAGAGTAATAATTTTATTGTGCATTAGCCATATTAAACAAGAAAGCATATTTTTCAAAGTTCGTCTCTCGTCAAAGGCTTGCCATCTTCTTTAATTATAAGTGAATCCCAAAAGTACACTCTCTCTAAATAGTGGGCACCTTCTTCCATCCTTATATCATCCGGACCATTTATTAAAATATATGGTATACTACTTGACTTCTTTTTCCAAGTAGTCCGTCCAACTGTCAAATTCCTGAAATACAACATTTTAAATTGTAACGTAACTGTGATCTCTACTGGCATTCTATTTTATATAGTCTTCTACTATTTTTTCACAATAACTGAAAATTCATACTTGCCCAGTATTCGCATATGACCCCAACATGTTAAATAAAACGTTTTTCATTCTCTTATCTGATTCTGAAAATGAGTATCCTGATGAAAACATCAACACGATGTCGTCCCCATGAACAACTCCTGAAGAAGACATTAAGTTTCATAACTAATCTGTATAGGGAGTTTTGTAAACTTGTTATAATTTGACCAGCTAGCACAGTAAGACACCCTAAAACAACCCTTGTCAATACATCAGGTACGTAGGTACTTGAAATTTGCAGTTAAAGATTTAAAAGATAATTTTTACAAAATGAATAGCACGCACAAGAACCAACAGCTGTTCAAAATTGTTAGTCTTCTTTATTTTCTAAAGGGATTGGGATTTCTATTTTACCAGAAAGATTAACACTAAGATGAGACCGACTAAAATGTTACTTGCAATCTCCAACGAAAGGCAGAAGCTCTAGAAGTTTGTCTAAAAGTTGCTATATAATCAAATTTTACAACCATTCATTTTCAATTTTCTGTCTTTAGAAGCTTACAGAAAACTTACAATTGCTGATGGTGTTATTTCATATTCGCCTTTTCATTATTCCTCTCCAAAAACAACCCTTGTCAAATCTTATTAATACGTTTTAATAAAAAAAGTTTTCGAAGTACCCACATACCGTAGTCAAATTTGCTTTGGTAAAAACTCCAATTGACACTAAAGCTGGGCTTGAAATTGAAAATGATGTTATAAACAGGTGCATATCTCGATTGCCACAAATAGCTTTTTACTGCTCCCACGATAGCTAACCTGTCAGTGGTAAGCTGCAGCAGAAATATTGCCAGTAAACAAATCAGATATAATTTAAACGTATTTACCTGAGTGCAGAGTGGCCACGTTTCCTTGGATATTTTCGTATTTCCGAAGTAAAATTCTTTCACTTTCCGACCGATTTCTAGCTTATCCCTTTTGAGTACTGTATAATTGTAATCTAAGAGATGGGGAGACCATTCATCCCAATTCAATCCTATTTCGTCAGCTTTGTTTTCTAGCACTACAAGAGGATAAAGCATAGTTAGTACCCCCAATCACAACAATGAGAGGAAGTATAAGCCCTTGCAAATATAGAAAACTGCTCTTACTTGCACAGATCATCCCGCAATCATTTTTTGTATTGGAGCTAACCCATTGGACTCTGCTGAAGTTCCCTGCTTTCATCAAGTCCTCAATAGGGTGAGACAGAAACGCACCTTCTACTGTACTTTCCACCACCGGTCCAAAAGGAGCAATTGGAAGTATGTCGTTGTAATAGAATTGGGTCTGGTGCGCAACAATCTGAACTGCAGGACGCTCTTTTAGACAGTCTACCTTGAGCGTGGTTGATCCATCATCACAACCAAGCGAAGCCGCGAGTTTTTTAAATTTCTCTAAAGGAACTCTCTGTGTGGCCCAAGGGCACAAAGCGTTACCGCTATGCGAAAATCCACGGTGAAACAAACCTGCAAATTAAAATGCAGGAAGTTCTCTTTCCTTGAGTGATATTGGTTTTATAGTTAATAATGGTGGGACGAGAACGTTTTCTACAAAGTCTTAAATAAAACCTTTATGGTTAAGGGGAACCAAAAGATTGTTTTAGATTACGGCGATTATTTCAAGGTCCAATTATAATTTTAATTTATTGTATTGCTCAAGGCTTCCGCGGCTGTCAGATACCAGCAAGATGAAGCTTCACCATATTAAGTGAAGTTATACCTCGTATTCGTAACTCACCCTCTGACAGAGGAGAAAAGTAGTGGTAGTGCACGCTAGCGCCGCCCGCTGAAAATCCATTTAGCGTGATGGAATTTGTATTCCCACCAAAGAAGATGATGTTTCTTTTAATCCACTTCAAAGCAAGCGATTGGTCTTTAAGGCCATTATTTCCAGGAACGACCTCATCTTGCGTACTCAGAAATCCTAAAAATAGGTTTCTGTATTCAAAGTAGTAAACCAGATTTGTTAATAGAACCTAGGGCTCCCAATCTATAATTGAGGGTAACGAAAACAAATTCCCTGTCCATGATAAAACCCGGTTGGCCGATAAGATGTGCACTTCCATACATAAATCCTCCACCATGAATGTGTACAAGAACGTCCAAATTATCATTTTGTGATGGCTTCTGACGAGGTGTGTACACGTTCAAGTACAAACAATCCTCGTTACCTACAACTAAAAGGAAATATTGTTTTGTAGTTTTAACATTTACAACAGAATTCTTAAAATACATATACTCACTCGTTTGTGTGGTATTGCTATGTAAAAAAGATCCTTGGATGCAAGTATGTAGCTGATCTGCTTTCAATATTCCATCCCAGGGTTCAATCGGTTGAGGATCCTGCAGAAAAGTACAGTATAATGTGCTGACTCAAAGCAGCATGAGACTTTCACATTTTCCCTACCTTAAACCTCAAATATCCTATTGGGGGTTTTGCGTATGGAATTCCTTCAAATGCTGAGTAAGTCCTGCCTTCGTACGACTTTCTATAGTTACCGCGCACTGTTCCTAAAACACTAACAACCTCTGGGTGTTCCGACGCAGAGTATACTGAAACAAAATTTGTTTACTAATTTGTGGTAAAGATATTGAGCACGGAGAATCCGTTTTGACAGCTACCATTCCTGATTCAAACAATAAGAAATTGACAAATGAATTTCTTGTCTTTATTATGTATGGTACAATTAATATTCTCGTTGTAATAAAGCAATGTCCACTCTTCTTATTGTGGCTACTAGTAAAGTAGAAGGATGTCGTTTAATGTTGTTTGATGCCCTATTATCCGATAAGTTGTTAAATTTAGATGATCAACAGTTGGCAATGTATCAAAGTGGCATGAGAACATTGGACAATTTAGTCTTTTTATAATTTATTGTTAAAATCTTATAGTCAAACAAGGTAACCAGTTTGACAAAGTACTTTTCAGACTTTTCTAATAATCTCTGCCACGTGTTTTTTGTAGTACATAGTACAATGTCATCAGCAAACACTATTATTTTGACTTCTGTTGCTTGGTGGAAAAGTCCATCAATTTGTCACACTCTTCTATGCTGTCCAGCATTAGCGTTTCTCTGCCTTCAGGCATCAACAATAATGCTATATTATTCATTATTATTATAAGATATAAATTTTACTTACCATTAATCATAAGAAGTATCATATAGGCCAGATTTGATTTCTCTACGACTGACATACTTGCCGGCAACGTACTTTATTAAAATCATCACGTTTATGGTTACCAAATGACCTTGCATCTTTAAATAACAACAATTTATATAGTGTTTTAGTCGGCCTGATAGGAGGCAAATAACACTTGAATTGATTGAACTTTATCTATAGTAAAGACAAGAGTACAAAGCTAGTTTTTGTAGAGTTCGTTAGTACATTGAAATAAGGTATATATCCATGTGTACGTAAGGTAATTTTATGCAAGTTTCTGCGCATAGTGGTTAGGGTTCTTCCAGCTGGAACTATTCTAACATTTCTCAAAATCATTTATTAAAAATTATACAGTAACGATCCACGTAAATTGCTTCTTAACATGGATAAAACAAACACTTCTTCAGCAACATCTTTGCCAACAGAAAAAACTCGTTACAGCTCATCTCTCTGCTTTAACAAATTCTGGTGTTCTTTCAGCGACAACGAATCCCAAAACTGCATTTTCTCAAGTTGTTCAGTCTTCTTCTGCAAAGACACATCAGAGGGTCCCTTTATGACAACAAAAGGAACACCATCTGAGGATGCAGCAGCATCATCATCCCACGTTACGGATCCGACCTTTAGAACGCTGGAAAATAAAAGCGCAATTGTGATTGAAACGGAAATACAATGTTAGCTTTCCATATGTGCTTACAAATTTTCTCTTTGGTCGTTTCTCCAAACTCCAAAAACATTATATGGCCATCCTTCATAACAAAGAAGTGAAACATAAAATAATGTAGGCAATTAGGAACCATAAATGGCTATGTCACCACTAAAAGCCTTCCATTATTACAATTTCAACTGTGTTGTAACACAAATGATTCAAAATGAAGTCAAGTTAGGAAAAAACAAATTTATTTAATTAGATAGCTGTGACACAAACTGATTATTCTTGATATGCAGTGATTGATTTGAGATTTGAGATAACATCTGATCATGTAAGCTTTCAACAAATCTCAGTCAACTTTATTGGTCTGTACCGAAGCAGGTAAGTTTAAACGTTCTTCAGAGTTACCTGATAGATCTCTTGAAACAAGGCATATTGAAAACAACCAGCTTGCTTCCGAGGTACCAAATTAATGCAATATATTTCAAGAGTGCGCCTTTGTGACCATTCAACTTAAGCAAATTTATTCTATTTTCTCTATTTTCCATAAGCGTTAATTTTGTGTATGTTGCTAGTAAATTAAGGAAGTTTTACCATGTAAGAAGTAAAGATACCTACTACGCCACAAGATGTAATATTAAAAATGAATGGGAGTAATTAAAAGCAAAAATAATAATGGGGTCCAAGAATGAAAAAAGTTTTCTGCTACATCATAGTCTTATAGTATTATTCTTATGTTCGACAACTCCAGCACTCAATTAAATATGTGTAAAGAATCTACTTATGTACTTGGATAAGCAAATGCTGCCACTACGATTGAAGGACAGACAAAAATTGCCAAATGTACCATCTATTCCATTCATATTCCACTATGCAGAGTAAATATTCATTGTTTATTTACAAATGCTTAGAAGTATTAATTAATAATTAATAACGTAAAACCAACTCTAGTAGATTTCCGATAAAACAAAGAATATGACAAACCTCGTTTTTGCGAACGACTGGAGAGTATCCAAGAGCAAATTTTTCACTTCAGCATCCGTTTCGGAAAGTTCTCCTTTCGGGTTAGATGCAAACACCAGGATAATGTCGTCTCCGTGTAAAACTCCTATTAACGAAAAAAACAGGATCAAGGAAATATTCTTAGTTTATGAAAAAAATCTTTACCATAATCGAAGTCGGTTTCGAAAAATAACGAAGCCATAGTCACAGTAGGTTTGTAACCGTACAAAATATTGTAAACGGGCGCGTGTTCCGACTGCAAAAGATACGATCTAACGGCGTCGTTCAAGACCAACCTATCGTTGAGCATTTCCTGAAACGGGCAATCTTTGTATGCATACTAAGGAACACGAAGCACAGTTTACTTACTGCAAGCTTTAACCAGGTTTCTTTGCTGAGCTTCTCATTTCCCAGATAGAAATCCTTTATCTTTCTAGCGACCTGAGTTTTATCTTTCTCGGCTACCGTATAGTTGGTATCCATTAAATAGTGGATGAATTCGTCCCACTTGTCTTCTAATACATCTGCTTGAGGTTCGAGCACTAAAAGAAACATGCTACGTATATATTTTGTTCTTATTTAACAAAAAATTGTAATTTAACATGATTTTCAAAACATTGCAAAGAATTTAACCACACATATAACGAAAATAATTTTACGACTTTACATATTATACAAAAATGGCGACATAAAATGCAAATATAAATTGTCACGCTTTACGATGAGCATCAGTTGTGTCTACAAAGGCTTAAAAAGCCGAAACATGTACGTGTAAGAGTATTTTACTCAATATCTCGTACATTTTGAAACATACCAAGTGTTATTTTTTATTAATATAAGTAACATTTAGAATTGAAACCAAATACTCACTCCCAGCAACCATAGCGAGATCCTGTTCCGTGTTTGAGTTAATCCAAGGAAGCTTATGTATTTTTCCTTCTTGGAGCAACTTATGAGGCAGGTCCGTCAAGAACGCTCCGTCAGATTTTGTTTCAGCGATTGGCCCGAATGGATTCATAGGATAGAATCCTAGTTCTTGGAAGTGTTTGTAGCTATCCACGATATGACTCGCAGGTCTTTTCTTAAGACAGTCGACGATGGTTTTAGTGGATGCGCCTTCTTCGTAGCAACCGACGTACGATGCCAGTCTTCTAAATTTTTCAACGGGTTCGCGCTGGTAAGCCGAAGGACACAAGACGTTGCCGCTGAAGGAGTATCCTCTGTGGAAGAGACCTGGGGAAAGTGTTTTTGTTACTGCTAATGAAATTCATTTTATGGGTACTATTGTCTGCAAAATACTAGTTGGTAATATCTCAAGTCTTCCATAGAAAGCGTATTTCTTTTGTTGTTAATCTTTTGCTGCATATTCTGCAACTGATTTAAATTATAGCCGACTTCCATTTATACAGGAAATGCACGTTTTGTTGTTTTATTTAGAATACTCTCTAGATTATAGTCTATCGGGATTCCTTATTAGTTCTAAAGTAACTTTATTAATTATAGGTATACATGTGATGTAAAGTAGGCAGATTAGGAATTAACCACAACTACAGTGTTCAGACGAATTGAATCAAACTTTGTAAAATTTGATGCTGTCAATATAAAAACCGGGAAAGTTCGCCCTTTGACAATTGATGAAGATAACGTTTCAATTTTCGTCAATATAAAGAATTTATAAAAAGAATAAGTGGCATGATTACAAGTTTACACTTACAAACTTCCTGCAGATGCAGAACAAATAGTAACATTCTGTAACATAGTATTAAGACATATCGAAAAAGATCAAATGGGAGAAGAATGTTCAATAAAAATTTCTTGTATTTGTATTTGTTTTAATTCTGAAGCATAAGTTGCAGCATTTTATGTACCAGGACAGATGAATGGAGCTCAGAGGACTTCTACTTTGCCCTCCGCCATCTACGGACCTAACTCCTCTGGATTTTTATCCTTGAAAATTATAGGTCGACGTTATGATTGCAGTGAACGTCTAAAACTGTGTATGACAAGTTATGGGCAGCACATAGACTAGCTTTAAAGCTCGTTACTCTTTTTTGCAGGGGTTCTATCCCAAATAATGACCATTCCCAATAAAAATGGAAGACAGTACAAATTAAAAGAATGGAATACGCTATCATTTCATAATCGTAAAAAAACACTCTCTGTTGGGACACATATTCGCTATTTTCGGAACCATGTACAGTACATGTTGCAAATTATTTGATTACCTTTCGATAACGGAGATAAGTAGTGATAATGTGTACTTGACCCTCCCGCCGAGAAACCAGTCAAAGTGACGGAGCCAGGATTACCTCCGAAGTATTTTATATTTTCTTGTATCCATTTTAGAGCAAAAGCTTGATCTTTCAGTCCATTGTTACCTGGTACCACACCATCTTGTGTGCTCAAAAATCCTGGAAACAAACGCCAATTAGATCTGTGACATGTTGTTTTCCGGGCTGGTTCCCACGTTGGTTATTAGACCTTGACGTTTCGACACTCATCTCGGTGTCTTCCTCAGAAGTAGCTCTGAAACTCTGAAACAGTTTCAGAGCTACTTCTGAGGAAGACACCGACATGAGTGTCGAAACGTCAAGGTCTAATAACCAACGCGGGAACCAGCCCGGAAAACAACATGTCATCGACAACAACCACGGAAGCCATCAAACCAAAAAGCCAATTAGATCTGTCACATCCAAGTGCAAAAATGATTTTCCATGCTTACCTAATGCCGCCAGTCTATAGTTGAGAGTGACGAACACGAAATCGCGGTCCATTATAAAGTCGGGGTTGACCAAGAAGTGTCCACTTCCAACCATATAGGCGCCTCCGTGAAAGTGAACAAGAACTTCTAAATTGTCACCTGTAGTTGGCCTCCTTCTTGGGGTATATACATTAACGTACAAACAATCCTCGGAACCTGCAGAAGTATAGTTAAAATTTCATATACAAGCAATGCTTACTTTTGCCTTTCTTTTTACTTACCGCTTACAGAACTTTCTGCTTCTGTAAATGGGGTGGCTCGCTGTACACACGTGTGTAGTTGATCGGCATGCCATGTTCCTGGCCATGGATCGACTTCTTGAGGTGGCTACGAATAATTCATTAATTATTATATTAACCATACGTGAATTTGTTAAGAAATGAAATATTAACCCTTTGTAAAATAAGTTGTTTAGAAATAGTTTAACTGTTATTGCTTTCAGTGCTAAACTAAAGAGCAACCAAAAAGTAGGCAGCTTTCGAGAACTTTTCAAAAACATTTTTAAACAGCGAAAACTGCCCGTTACCTTCCGTTGTGTATGTCATTTTTTTACATAAACAGCAAAAATCTTGAAAATCATTAAGAGAAAACAGGCTGGATATGAAATACTTACTGAATTTCCCGAACAACCCGCAAAAGTGATAGTTTAGAAAATGCAGTATTTAAGAAACAGTATAATAAAACAAAGAAAAAGCTACAGTATTAAATTTTCTTTTGTTGCCAGTACCTATTCTTAAGTTCTGAGCAGAGATTCACTTAGAGAGACATTATAACCTAACGCCGTGTTCTAAAATCTAAACTCTCAAACAAGCTCAGAAAGGTAAAGAAAGTATTGCTACACCCCATAAAAAATTATTCCGGTTTCGACTTAAAGATGCAGAAGGCAAGCTTTGCCATAAATCAGTGGTAACAAGAATATTTGAACTAGGTATAATTGGGACTGTAGATTATTTTCTGTAAAATGCCTATATACATATTTCTCCCTGAATTATTGAGTAAATTATGCAGATAATTCTATTCTCTGAATAGGTATCATAAGACAAGACATCCTTTTCAGTTCATTTTAATCGTGAACGATGTACTTCTGTATTCGCGTGTATATATATAGTACCGATAAAGTTGAAGCTTAAAATTCAAAATATGGGTTGTTTGCAAGTAAAGAGAACTATTATGACATGATTGAAACAGAGCAGTCTGCTACCGACTATGACGAAAATATGACATCATTTTTTTTAATTGAACCATGCATATGCATCTTTTGTGTCATTATAAGTAATTTAACCATTATGTCATTTGGCGTTCAAAGACTTACGTAGAGAAGTAGGCAAGCAAATGTTTAAAGTGTGATCAACCATTTTGTTTAAAAAAACTAATCCGTAAATGCTGGTACTTTATGTTCTTTCTCACTACAATAGTAGTAGTTAGACTGAACTAAGCACTTGTTAAACATCAACAATTCCAAAAATTGCAAAAATGCGATTCTACCAATAGAGAAATAATTCTCTAAAATCTGAAGATGACAACTTTTGGCCTTCGACGTTTTTATTATTCTTTGATCAGTCTTCTTTAATTCAAGATATTCCATAAGTGCTTACTGTAGTTAGAATAGAGCAAGCTGAAAGCTAGGAACGATGGTTTATCATAAGTTTGGGTCATCATGGCTTTGGCAAGTAATAGGTAGCAAAAATAAACATTTCATAGCATCATATTTTTGTTATAGTAAGAGACTGCTCTGTTTCAACCCTCTCAATAAAAAAAATCTTTTTAAATTGTAAGTTATCTGTTATAGCGTTTTTTCAAAGTTCTGCTTATAACCCTTTGAATAGTATGCGTTACTTTATCGACACTACGTATATATTTTTTAGATACTTCACCTCAAATCTTAGCTCCCCAACAGGTGGTTTCGCGTAAGGAATGCCCTGAAAAGCTGCATAAGTTTTTCCACTGAATGACTTTTTGTAGGTTCCCCGTACTTTTCCAAGGGGCGTGTCAACGACGGGAGATCCAGAGGCATGGCACACTGAAATATCAATGCTTGTTAAAAACAGGAATACTTACCACCAAAGCACTGTCTTGCTTGTTAATAAACAAGCTTTTTAGCTATTGCTTTCTCACAGTAAATCGATGTCTGATATAACAAAATTAAATTCCAACCGGGTATGCTTAAAAGAACAACGTTATTATTACAGTTTCGAGAGAAATTAGTCCACATTTTGTCGTTGGTATTACAGCAAAGTGCGGCTTCAGTTGACTATATAGTTCCAGAAATCGATCAAAATAGTTGTTTCCATACCTATTAAGGTATTCTTAAAGTGGTTATAACGTTTATGAAAATAGATGTTAACCAAAAATTGCTGAGATACGTGTTATATAAACTTTCGCAACTTTCGATTAGAACGGAGCTTTGAATACAAAACTGAGAGGAAGGAGTATATGGTTCGATTCGTGGAACCAGAATGACCGAAGTTAGTTATTTAGATGGGTATATTTTATGGTATTTTAGCGTGGCTTCATAACTTTAAAAGAGTGTTTTATAATGGAAAACTTACATACGAAACGTTGATCTTTTTTTATGTGTTAATATAAAACTCACGTCTAAGCTCATAATAATAATTTCGTCTTCGTTTATATGTGCATAAAGATGCACTACACCTATTAGCTTTATATTGAAATCAACGGAGTGATAATTAAAATAACTCACCGTTCAATATCAAGGCTAGTAGGACACAAGCACAAAACTTTTCAATAGCAGGCATGGTGCGCGAATAACAAACTTGTTTAGACAAATAAACCTCTAATCACGACCTTCGCCTATAGAAGCTGGTGATTACTCGGCAAATTTATATCGGTGAAAATCGTTATCTATAAATAAACGTATGGTCACTTAAAGGCACTTAACACAACTTTATTCAGGTACAATTCAGTAACAGTCCATCAAAAACATTTTGTTGTACAATGAACACAAACCAAGCACCCCTTATTCATATTAACTTCTCATTTTCTTGTATTGGCAAAGAATCCCAGAACTTGAGTTTTTCTTCGTGACACTTATCTGCGCTGAAAGCAACGTGATCCGGGGTTTTTATGTAAACGTAAGATACAAGATCAGATGACACTTTCTGATCCCACAGTACGCCATTAACCTGTGGAGTGCTAAAACGAAAAGGAACCTTCAACTCGCGGTCACGAACTGAAGACGATCTACCTGGTGTTAGCGAAAGATTCCAGGACGTCTAAAAGGATGTTCTTCATTTTCATATCGGATTCTGAAAGTCTGGCATTGGACACTGAAGCAAATGTGAGAGTAACATCATCACCGTGGACAACTCCTAAAAGCGCAAATTCAATTGGATTGTTAATATAAATCAAATGGATAAAATGCGTATTTGATTAGTTGTAGTAGGTTGGTACATAAAACCTATTTCTTCTTCCAAATATCTAAATTTTCATTGTTATCATAAGTTTAACACTAAAATTAATTTAAATGTGGCATATTAAGAAGCATTGTTAATATCTAATTCTTATCCAGTTTCTTTAGCCAAAAAACTTCTTTTTAAAATTGATAGAACTTATGTGGGATCTCCGGTAGCTTGGCATGTGATAGAAAGAGCTTTATTCCTATTTAGAACACAGAAACCTATTAAAATGTCCATTATAGTTTAATTATAATGAAAACCACGCTTAGCTCTTATTTTATTTGTACATACCACATGTTCAAAACATGCTGTAGGATATACATATACACAATATCCCAAGTGGTTTGCCCCTGCTTTATACAGTTTATTATCTCACCGTAATCAACATCACTGCGGAAGAAGAATGCAGAAAGAGTAATTTTTGATTTGTAATTATAAACAATGTTATACACTGGAGCATGTTTAGACTGAATAAAATAACTCTTCAAGGCGTCGTTCACTAACAATCTGTCATTTAAAACCTAAAACGATTGCTATTAGAAAACTTTAAGCAATCAGTTGTCCATATTTACAGTTCCAAGAACTGGCATGGTATCCTTTGAAATTTTTTCTTTCCCGAAATAGAACTTTCGCACTTTCATGGCTACACAAGCCTTATCGTTCTCTGCCACGGTTTTGTCAAATTCCAATAAATAATTTGCCCATGTCTTCCAGCATGTGTCAATTTTATCTACATCGCGTTCAAATACTGTAAAACGAAAATTGAGATAAAATACAAATACCTATTTTTTAGTGCGCGTGACACCTACATGCGGCAAAAAATGCAAAATCATTTTCAGTGTACGAATTAATCCAGGGAACCTTATTAATTTTTCCCTTTTTCAGGAGCTGATATGGAAGGTCCGACAGGAAAGCTCCTTTAGATATCTTCTCAGCAACTGGTCCAAAGGGGGCTAAAGGAATAATTCCGGCAAATACAAACTGTGCCTGACTTTGCACGATATCTCTTGCAGATCTCTTTTTCAAACAGTCCACGACAGGTTTTAGGGGACCATTTGTTTTGTAGCAATCGAGGGAAGTAGCAAGCCTGCGAAATTTTTCCAGTGGAACTCGCTGATAGGCCCATGGGCAAAGGGCATTGCCACTATGGGAGTAACCTCTATGGAAGAGACCTAAAAAGCTTAATTGTGGATAAAAATTATGGTTATTTGTTGAATTAGATAATTATTTATTATCTATTATTAGTTATAATTAATGCGTTTCTTGACGATAAAGCCATTATTATTATTATGCTTACTCCAAAGACTGATAAACCTAGTCTGTTATTTTTAAATAATAATATGTTTGGTATATTATTTGATAACAATAGCTGAACATTGACTTAATCGTATGTAATAGGTGAAAGAAACGCAATAAGTATTGACCTTCATTAGCAGCATTTTACAGTAAATAACGTACAAAAAATACACTTATCCAGTACGAATACACTGAGTAGCGAGTATTATACTACTAATCCTATTTACTTTAGTATAAACAACTGATAGCAATTGGTTATTATTAGCTAACATTACATTACATTATGCAATCGTTGAATCATCTACTGACATATGATAAGACATATAGTGTAGATGTTAAGACGTATTAAGTTCTAATCACCTTTCGATAAGGGTGACAGATAGTGGTAGTGAACACTAGCTCCACCAGCGGAAAAACCATCTAACGTAATAGAATTACGATTGCCACCAAAAGCTGTTATATGGGTGCTCACCCACTTCAACGCTAGGACTTGATCTTTCAAACCATTGTTTCCAGGTACAACATCATCCTGGGTACTTAAGAAACCTACAAACGTCATGTTGTTACTTATTAGTCAAAGAACATATCCAGTATACTATATTTCTATTTCCCAACATCACATTGCCCACTACTACTTTTTAATGATGTAAAAATGTGTAAAAACTTCCAAAGAAACTTGGCACTGAATACTGCTACACGGGTTTGGAATACAATGCATCTTGTATTCAGGGCACGAAACTAAGCAAGCATGCTCTAATTTACCTTGATTTCAAAACATTTATTTATGTTTCTAATGTTTACTACGTAAATACAGTATAAATGTTTCGGTTGTCAATTAAATAAAATTTGTTTGTAATTACTCTACCTGCTATCCATCTCTCTAAGCCATACATATAGCTGTACTCAAGGGTATTAATGCTTTATTACAAATTCTGAATAAACCCCGATAAGCATGTCCTCATGCAGGTATAAAAAGCAAGCAATAAGTATAAATTTATGGTAGGACTATGGACCTGCAGTAAAATTTTTACCCAAGGGACCCCTAATATAGCCTTATAGGAATTGGAAGACTATAATTCAACTTATACGGGAATTTCTCATTTTGAAACTTAAAAACTGAAGTGCCTGTCGAATATATTTGGGACTGATTCATGCATATTTCAAGCAATATAATATAATACGAGGGTGAATGCTTTCAGCGTCCATAACATAAGATAATATATTCTCGGAAAGATCGCTGTCTCTTGAAAACACTGACAAAAAATTATAAGTCTGACGTTTCGATTACACCTGTAACCTTTGTCAAAGACGAAGAACCTCAAAATTTGCCTGTAATCGAAACGTCAGACGTCAGTGTTTTCAAGAGACAGCGATCTTTCCGAGAAAATATTATCTTTTAATATAATATAATGTTGCGAAACTGAAAATATAATAAGTTCAAAATTGATAAGTACTAGCCACGACGCTCTACTTTTATCATGTCATCATCCACATACAATGACGTTGCTATAAAATTACCTACCTAGGGCACCCAGTCTGTAATTGAAGGTGACAAATATAAATTCACGGTCCATTATATAATCAGGCTTTGTGACGTAATGACCGCTTCCATGCATGAAGGCACCTCCGTGAATGTGTACTATCACATTCAGGCTGTCATTAGTTGATGGCTGTTCTCGTGGAACGTATACATTAATGTATAAACAATCTTCAGAGCCTGCAAGGTGGCAAAAATGGTGCTGAAATTTTGTCTTTTCGCGTAATTTGTCAAAACTGTATTTTTACCTATTATGTCTTCTTGAGCATCAGGAAGATAAGAACGTTGCATGCACGTGTACAGTTCGTTTGCTTGCCATATTTCAGACCACGGTTTTGCCTGCTGTGGTTCCTATAGAAAAACCATATTTTAGTTATACCTTCGTAGTTTATTATTCATACTCTTAGAGAAGAGAAGAAACAGTCAGATAATATGAAACCATAAATTCTAGAGACAATTCTAGGTCAATTCGACCAAAAATATGTATATTCAAATTTGCTTCCTAAAGGACCTACTTAAAGGTGCAACCCAAAAAAGATATATAGAAAATGGTTAAAGAAAACACATCACAATCACAAAAAAGTTATAAAGATTTTTAGCTCCACCCCCCTCAGTTTTAACTTGTTTATAAATAAAATTTGGTGAAAAAACACTGACTTTTTGGCACTTGTTTTGTTTTTATTAGGTATTTTCGTGGAAAATATACTGAATAAATTTGCTACAAAATGAAAAACTGTATTTCGATAACTATCTGACCTACAAAATATTTCTAGATATGTGTTAATATATATGTACTTGCTTGGAACCTCAGAGGACCGACTGGTGGTTTTGCGTAAGGAATGCCCTCGAATGCCGAAAAGATTCTGTTTCCAAACGATTTTCTGTGCGTTCCGCGTACTCTTCCCAAAGAGAGCACCACCTCGGGATTTTTACAGTCCTGTCCAACTGGAATATTTGAACAGTTTATCATTTAGTGGAGCTTTTTAACAGGTACTACTTACATCCTAAAGAGTTTAGCAATAAAAGGGATACGAAACTTTTAAATATTACACTTAACATGTGCGCTAAATTTTTAGGCTTTGTTTCCTTGATTTCAGCTTCAGAAGTTCATAAAGACAGTTTCTACTGGAATTTCGAATGGGACCATTTGACTACTTTACATTGCTTTTTGAAATTTTTGAAAATGTCAGATTTCGGATTATTTGTTGACTGATGGCGTTATGTCAAGCTCTGCAAAGCTGCTTTTTCATTTGAAAATGTCACTATCAT
Source organism: Rhyzopertha dominica (assembly GCA_025024175.1). NCBI lineage: Eukaryota > Metazoa > Arthropoda > Insecta > Coleoptera > Bostrichidae > Rhyzopertha > Rhyzopertha dominica. The sequence goes on along the minus strand of QCXZ01000137.1, from coordinate 81,724,418 downwards.
CACGAGGACTTTGATGCTTTTGATTAATGAACATATTTTAGGGCAGGGTACTAAGTTATTCTAATCAGTGGCACATAACATGTATAAAAATAATATACTGAATCGTAGATACAGACACTCTTTAATGATTATTATTTTTATTAGTATATAAGAGGAAATTGTTTTAGTGCGGCAACATCGCCTGAACAACCCTTGTCATTATTGACGTATGACGTTTAACCGTTTGACGTTTGATATTGAATACTAACCTCAAATTTTGAAATAAAAAGAAACATTGATTGTGCATTAGAATTTATATAATAAGGTTTGCAGTTTTGCGGTTAATTATTCCTTAAGAAGTATTAGATATCTCTTGTGTTGTAAGAAAAGTATTAAGCAATTTTTTTTACAATACTGTGAGGGTTATGCACCACTAATATACAACTATGCAAAGTACATTCTGTCGTACTTTGAAGAATGTTGTAAGTTACGAGACAGGCACAGTGATTAAACTGAAGAATATTAAGAAAAGATGGTATTCAAAGCGAAGCTTGATTCTAGGGATTGAAACATCTTGTGACGACACTGGTTGTGCCATAGTTGACAATAATGGTAATGTCTTGGGAGAGGCACTCAACTCTCAGCATATTATCCATTTAAAGTAGGTAATATCAACTTTAGTATTTCATAAATTATTATGCTCATTTATAGCAATGGTGGTATTATACCTCCAATAGCACAAGATTTACATCGACAGAACATAGAGGCAGTTGTAGATAATGCCGTCAAAAAGGCTCATATAAGTATACATGATGTTGATGCTATAGCTACAACAGTTAAACCAGGTAATGATTATCATTTTCCTATCTTTAAGTAGATGTCTTGCATTAATGAACATAAAAAATTGTTCATTCCACAAATCCTTTTCAGGTTTTATGTTAACTCATTAGTTATTTTTTCTCTAAGGTTTACCACTATCTTTAGAGATTGGAATGAAGTATGGAAAGTACCTGTGTAAGATACACAACAAGCCATTTATACCGATACATCACATGGAAGCTCATGCACTCACAGCACGCATGTATGACCGTACATTGCAATTTCCATTTCTCGTCTTGCTTATCAGCGGAGGTCATTGCCTTCTGGCTATTGCGCAGGATGTTGACAGATTTATTTTGCTTGGTCAAAGCCTCGATGATGCACCAGGAGAAGCATTTGACAAGGTAACATTTCCATCCTTTGATTTTAACACTTTTAAGTTGCTAAATCATAGATAGCCAGAAGGATGAAACTGAAAAACATCCCTGAATATTCCACGCTATCTGGTGGTCAAGCAGTTGAACTGGCAGCAACAAGAGCTACGAATCCGACACAGTTTGCTTTTACTATTCCGCTATCGCAAAATAAAGATTGCAATTTTAGCATGGCAGGAATTAAGACTCAAGTACAACGGTATATAGTGGAAGAAGAAAAACAACATGGTAACAATCTAAATTTTCCAATATTTGTGTCAGTGTTTTGTAACTGTATTTTTTAGATGTTTCTGCGGATGGTATTATACCTGACTTTGAAAACCTTTGCGCCGGATTTCAGTTGGTGATCACTCGTCATTTGTGCCATCGTGTTCAAAGAGCTATGTTGTATGCTTCAGTAAAAAATTTGATACCTGCTGAACGACAGACATTGGTAATATTAATGCAAACTTTCTCCGTAGAGTGCTCTAATTGTACAACTTTGCAGGTTGTGTCTGGGGGTGTTGCATGTAATAATTTTATAGCCAGTGGTCTGAAGATTGTCTGTGATGAATTAGATTATAAATTAGTAAGGCCACCAATGAAGTTGTGCACTGATAATGGAATTATGATTGCATGGAATGGAATGGAAAAGTTAGTGTGATTTAATTAATGTATGTGCACAATTTTTAGAAAAAATGTTTCAGGTGGCTGTTAGGAAGAGGAATCACAACAGATTTGAAATCTGTTAATGTAGAAAAGACAAGTCCATTAGGTGTTAACGCTATAACAGATGTGACAGCTGCACAGTTAAGCTGTAAATGGGTTAAATTAAACAAATTAAATTCTCCGCAGAATCTTGTAACCAAAGAAAATGTACTTTAAAAAAATAAATATTTATTGGAAACAAAATTTATTTATTACAAAACTACACCAAGTTTGGACCCTTTTCTCTAACAGACTCTCTTAAATTATTATATAAATTATCCATGTCAACTTTGTCTTCGCCATTGAGTTCAGCATAACTATCCAGTAGCTTTCGAAGTTTTTCTTTCAACAGCTCAATATCATTTCCTCTGTGTTTTGCTGAAATAGCCATGACTTCGTCAAATTTTAAAGGTAGTGTTGGTCTTATTTCTTCAGTAAAGTTGCTCAAAACTCCTGAAATTAAAATGCACTTCACTAATATTAATAAAATTGGATATATGAAAAGAAACTTCAGAAATAGATTGATCTACTAGGAAATTTAGTCTAAATTACCTGATAAATTGTGAAGACAATCCTTTATCTCCTTATACTTTTCTACAGCACCTTCAGTATCAATTTTATTGATAAGAAGCATAGCAGGCTTACCAAGTAATTCCTCATTATACAATTCCAATTCCTGAAAAATCATTTCAGAAAACCTAAACAAATTGAAATTGCACAACCGACCTTATTTAAGAGTAAAACTGTTTCCATTGCACTCCTATGTGGGTAATTTGGACTCAACTGAAAACCATTAATATCTACCACCAACAGGAGTAGTTTAGTTCGTTCTACATGCCTAAGAAAACTGTGGCCCATCCCTTTATTAACATGCGCCCCCTCTATTAATCCTGGTAGATCTGCCATTGAAATCTGGCGGAAATCTTTGTATATTATTTTACCTATGTTGGGTTTTATTGTAGTAACTGCAAAATTATACATAAGACATCTTATACTCATATTATTAATGATGTCTTACAGGGATAGCTGGCAATTTTTGGCTTTGCATCAGAGATTGCTTTAAGAAGAGTACTTTTTCCCGCATTTGGGAAACCTACTAATCCTATGTCTGCTATTAATTTGAGATCTAGAAGTACTGGATAAGCTTGACCCTTTGTGCCTAAAAATCCATTATTTCTATGCCCTCCTGTACCACCCTTAGCGATTACTAGTTCCTCCCCTTCTTTGTTTAGTTCTCCTAAAGTTTAATACTTCCAATTTAAAAGAATACCAATTTCAGGATGATAATAGTCTTACCAAGCTTTTTGCCATGTTCAGTGTATATCGTCACACCAACAGGTACTTCAAATTTCAAACTTTCACCAGGCGTTCCCAATATAAAATTATGTGTGCTATCCCTTCCATGACTGGCTAAATACCGTTTTCTTTGGTTCGCTTTTTCAACATCGCTTAAGGTTAAATTTTCTTTTGCTACTACGATTACGTTACCTCCTTGTCCACCTACTCCACCGAACCTAAGAACACAAACATTGCAATATTTATATAGTTACTGAACGGCTTAACATGTACTTTGGGTAACCATTTCCTCCAGATCCTCCTTTGACGTAAATTCTAAGGGAATCTTTAAAACCTTCTCTTAAATATCTTCTTTTCGTTTTAATAACATTCGAAAAAAGTGCTTTTACTATAAAAACCATTTTTGATAATACGTTTATGAAACAGCATTCATATTTTGAGGTTAATTATGACAGTGACACTTGACGTATCGTCCTAGCAGTGCCATTACAGGGTTGCCAGAGTTGCATATTTAGCAGTTATGACTACTGAAAGAATGCAGCTAAGTATATAAGCTGATTTACATATTATATATGTTTGTTATGATTATTTAAAATATCAATAATAACCTGTGTATTATAAAAAAATATCGATTTCATTTATTTCTCGTTGTTATTGCCAATAACCCAGAACTTTGTGGTAATTGAGAATTTACTTGATTTATTTAACAATCACTTTTATTACAAATTTACCAAATATTCTTATTGCTATAACCATATGCCACTAACGCTGATTTAAGATGATATGTATCTTGTAAAGAACTTTCGTCGAACTTTTGGATATTCAAAAAACCATTGCTTTATAACTCCATCGTAAATATATGATGTATCAGGATTTAGCTATTTAAATGATTTAGAAAGGCTACCTAACTCTTCAATACCGTGCAGCCAAACAATAAAAGTATCATCTATTCAAATGAAAACTGCTATCGCTACCTCTTCAAAGTTTTCCATAGACCGATTGACCACTATAGGTAGTACTTAGAAATCAAGCCATTTTGTTCTAAAAAAATTACCATTCCGTATGAAGTAAGTAGATTTTTGAGGAATGCTCATATAATTTGGCTTTCGTATCACCTAGGGGATACCTAAGTTTAGATATTCTAATATTTTCTTACATTGTTTCAGGTATGGGTACTTTTGTAAGTAAAGGAATCACGTAAAACCTAACTACAATATGAGTTTCTAAAATATTCAAGCCTTTTTTAATGTTAATAAGATCTTCTGTACAAGCTATACAATGTGCCTTGTAGTCATCAGATCATTAGCAACTGTGGAAATTTTTGAGGTAGTGTCTTTGGTTAATTTTTGGTACAATTTTTCTTTATATGCTCTAATAACTATGATGTACTGTATTCAAATCCTTAATCCTTTGGACTTGTCCGTGGCGTTACAGCAAAGTTCATCCCCATTTGCTAAAATATTTACGGCAGCAGCTGAAAGACACTCCTTTTTGACAGGTTTATCATTGTTTGTTGTTGTTTTTAACTACATATTTAACATGATCTGAACTTATTACATTTAGCTAATGGTATTAAATCTCTTAAATATAATATTTTCTATTCCTTGACCTTTTTAAAGCGTTGTTTGTGTACTTTTCGTGTAAACTGTAGTTTGTCTTCAAAATCTTGATAAAAATGGATATGGGACAAAACTTTCAATGTTTTTGTGTTCAGCTAACAAACCAAGTTGTCGATGTTGCCTTATATGCGTTTAGCTTGAAGCATAATTTTGTTCAACGAGGTTTCCTATACTCGTAATTAGGGTTCAACTTCACTTAGGTAAATTGGTTTATTATTTGTTTAATTATATTTGTATTGTTTAGCGGGTACAATTTCTGTCGGTTCTAACGTCTTGCAGTAGTAAATATTTATAGTATATATGAGCTACCAAATACACTTTTTAAAGTTGTTTAAACTGGTTCATTTATTGCAAGTGATGACGGAAAAGGTTTGAGATTTCCAAATAATTTTCTCCTAATAGCCCTCAATTTTTTTCAATTTTTCTAGAATAATATTAGGACATCCTATTAAAGCTATCATGTCATTCTAATTTATGAAAAGAAATACCAACCTGTGATTAACTCTATCAAATTATCTTTTGAAATTCGTATCTCCTTGGAATTGTTACGATTACAGGATTAAAATTTGTTAAATCGTATGCACAGATAAAAATTATTTGGATAACATACGTTGTTAACCGCAGAATTATTATTTTTTTCCAAATCAGTAGGCAATCATTACAAATAATAATCATATCGGCGTGTTTAAAGTTCAATACCAGAATAAAATTACAATTAACATTGTCCACTAGACATCCGGGAGGAACCACCGGTTTGTGACTTTGATTAGGTATCTTTTCGCTTAGCAGAAAGGAACTTTTTAAACTTTACGTTGTTAAAGCAATTTTCCTTGCGTCCGGTCAAATTTCAAGAACAGCAGTCATGATTAAGCGTTCCGGGGTTCAGCATCAGCATAATATCTCAATAAAAATGTCAGCATCTCAAGAAGACGTTATTCCACTGAATTCGGAAGCGGCCAGGTTGTTTTTCCGAGACGGTACGTCCTTGGGGTGCGTAAGACGATATTGCAGACAACACTATAAATGGTACCGTTCGTGCGAAAACCGATTTTCAGTTCGGGTGCCGTCTTCCCAGACGCTACCAGCTTCAGGTATAAAGCCGGAAGGGGTTAGCAGACAGTGTTCTTTTTTACCTTTTTTCCAAAATAAAAGTAAGTTATTTTAGATTTTAGTATGTGCATGTGTTATGGTCAAAGTGGAAACGTGTATTCCAGAAACATTTTCCTTGTTGTAGCAAAAAGTATGAGTAATTTACACTTACATTTTCGCTGATATTTAAAAAATAGTTAATATTTTTGTGCATGTTGTGCACTTTCAAATTGTGGCTAGTATACAAATAAGAATACTTAGTTACTGTAACATAACCATAACTGCTTTAACTTGCTTTAATAGCATTAATTTATGTGTTATACTAACACTACAATCAAACTTGTTGCCTAACTAAACCCTGCAAACAAAAATTGTATACATAAACTTCTATAAATAAAAGTTTGCCGATCTATTTCACACTTACCAGTAGATGTTAACTTCTCATTTAGTAGCACTTAGCACTCAATGGACTATCTCAGATACAAGTAACGATATCAAATTGCTCAAGGTCTTATCAAGCAATTTTAAGAAAGTTTTCTTTGTGCTCTACATTATAGTCTAACAATTTTAACGTTAGCCATTTCTTAAATTAAACCCCCATAAGTTTTGAAGGGGTGTATTTAAGTACCTTTCTTGTTCCTGAAAATAAGGTTTTCGAGTAAACTGTATTTCAGAAAAGGACGTTTAGGATATGAATTGCGCCTGATTCACACCAGTAACTAAAGTGTATACAATCCGTGGTATAGATAGCATTTAAATACCAATCATAATATAATCGATCCAACAGATATGGTTTAATTTTATACATTAGACTGTTGTTATTTGCAAATTTGCTAAAATATCGCTCTAATTGGCTTGCTGATTGTAATTTAAAACTTTATGATCCCCTTTACTCAGAAACAAGAGCTACGTGAAAAAGATGGCCATAGTTACCGGCTATAAAACCTTCTGTATCACGTAAAATATTCCATTTCTCACTTCCTCCTTAGACAAAAAAAAGCCGAGCAATTCTGAAAACAAAATATGCATTCTGGAAGTTAGGTAAATAAAAGAAAAACAAAATTTGCATGGCCGTTAACGTGTCATGGACGATAATTACTTGTATTGGTTACTGACCATGATCGTATTGTTGTTTACATCCCAAGCCTTCTCATCTTCATACGTCTGGCGGGCTTAATAATCCTCGTCTTATTGGTCTTTAACATTGACTTCAGGTAGGACATTCAAGGCTAAGGACGGTCAACATTCTTAGGCATCTTTTGTCTGTGTACGACGATTTAGGTTTAAAGAGACCTCAAGTTAATACAATTTCTTATTACATCATTTAGAAGTACATATTTATTATTTTTCTCTGATTAGAATGGTGTACTGCAACTGGTTTATTATTTCGCACAGATAATTTTAAAAAATACAATACGAATATTCCACTGATCGATTGAATGGCAGTTCAAACCACTAAATAATAACTAAAAGAAATATACATATGCAAAATAATACTCACCATGCTGTATTAAAACATGATCTATTTTTAATGGAAGGCTCGATTTTCCTCTCCATTTATTATTGATTTAATGGGAGTATTAAATCTAATGGGAAAGTCAGCATCTTATCAGGTCCAATCTATTGTTTGTAAAAGATTAGTCTTACTATATGCCACTTTGTGAAAATGGACCAGTTCACATTATTGTTTGTAAATATTATATTTTTTAAGTGTTGCAAACAAGGTAGGATTACTGTTTACTGCTTTGAAAATGTGTTCAGTACTTCATAGGCGTCTTAAACAATAAAAAAATAAATAAAGGTAACAATGACTAAAACTTGGCTTGGGCTTGGGCAATTAAATTTTAGTCATATTTCTTACCTAAGCACACATTTCATTGTGCAGTAAGCACCAAAGCATTTAGCTGCAAACATATAACATCATTATTATAATAACATATTTAAGTGTAGCTACTACTGAATATTATCTTTCAAGTAATTCTTCTAAGCAAATATACTAAATAAGCTGAGCTGACTAAAACTGCTTTCATATTCTTTTCGATTCCGTTTTACGTGAAACGCTTCTCAATTAACCTGACCTACCCAAAAATCCCTAATTGTCTTTCCCGACACATTCTAGGAAACCAGCCGAGGACGGCTAGCAGCGGAATCAGATGACAATGGAACAATAACGAATTCATGAAACTGAGGTCTTGAGACAAGGAGAAGACGGAGATTCTTGTTTAATTGATCGGTCATACAGTATTATGAGACCACATTCTGTGATATACGGCCTTGCCATTGTCCTTTTAGCCGCTGGCGCCGCTGCGGAAAGGGACGTCAGCTTCCTTGAGAAGTTCATAGTTCCTTTCAGGATATTCAGGGAAGCGAGGTTCAGGCAGTCGCTGAGGCAGGCTCAGACGACCAGGAATTTTAGAAATTTGAAGGAAGAGAAGGTAACTGTTTAGGAAGCAACGTTAGCTTATTTTAGCTGACCTATATGAGACTGATCGTCACAAGAGTAAATTCAATTTTAGTGCCAAGAAAAGATAACGTAAAACTTCCAACACGCGTTCTTTGGTAATTCAAATAATAAACTGGTAATAATGAACTACTATACAAGGTGTTTGAAAATGATTAGCAAAAAATGAACGGGTAATTCTACTCGAATAATTAATGCCACAAGTTCCTATACCATTATGTCAAAACTCGAAAGAAACGAAGATACAGAGTGTGACAAAATTCTCCACATACGTTCTATTCTTTTCAAGAACGAAGCTGAGAAGGTTTTTTTAATGTTATTAATTAATGTTATTGACATTATTGGAGTGATAAGAATCTTTATTTGGATATAGAACATGGTTTGCAAAACAGGTTTTCTGTTTCTGGACAAGATTGAATGGTGGGATTCTCAATATCCATCGCTGTGCCGATTTTGAGCGAAAAATAATTTCCACAGAAAATTGAAAAAGAGCAAAACTTGATGGCCTCCGATTACGCTAATTTTATGTTCATTTAATAATGAGTACCTGCTGCATTTGGGACTGGTGTCAGTTGGTCTCTAGCTGCAACGGTTCCTCTGAAAAGTGGCCTAGAGTAGAAGGGTCTATTTGCGAAAAATTAATTTCTGGACGTCCTAACTGCATTTTTGAAATTTGGAGCTCAAAATACATCATTGTGCCGATTTTGAGCGAAAAATAATTTCCACAGAAAATTGAAAAAGAGCAGAGGCTAACCCCTTTGTTCATTTAATAATGTTTTCTAAGAAAGGYTTTGACTGTTCTATTGGAAAGTACATGAAAGCAGGTAACAAAACACGGGATGTTAAAAAATCGACGAACTAAAATTTACAAGGGATTTTAGATTGAGTAATAAATAGTATAATCAACAACAATCCTCTACCAGAAACATTTACTGCAATACAGCCGTTATGTCTTTGTTATAAAATGGTACTCTTTTTGAAACATGATATGAATATTACGCCGTGCATTCGTAAATGATATAATTTGATGAAATGTCATTTCAGCTTTGCACCAAAAGTAATCAAAATCGCATCACATTTATCCACGCTAAATATTACGTAAATAATTAAAGAAATAATATGTATAGATTGTGCCTTCGCTATAACTAAGCATTACTTGATACATTTACTCAATCATGTTTCAGAACGCCAGTTTTTTAATTGGACTCATAAATCTCTATATGATTAATCAAATTTCCAACTCAGATAAAGTAAACCCGGATTAATCGTAATTACGATATCGTGTAACGCTAAATAAGTGAGTTGAATTGAAATAGCAATGTAAAAGGTTATTCTTTGTCAACGTTCATATTGAAATCAATATAACTGTAGCAAGAGAGTTATATTTTAATATAAAAGTATTTCGTAACGTTTGGAAATATAATACCCCGCATACCCTATAAGTATGTTACCTCTGTTTGAGGATTTCTAAATTTGCTTGAAAAACGCAAAAAAACCTCTATTACTGATAACATTGGTTTAAAGAAATATTATAAGTCATTCAAAAAAATCTGATAGCTGTAGCAGGTATTCAGCATTAGACAGCAAAAAAAGAGATTTATACATATGTATATAAATCCTAGTTAAGGCGAAAAACTTTTCTTATTTTTATCTCAGATGCCTACCACAAAATACATATTAAAATCAACTTGCATTTTGAGCAAACGACCATTATTTTAAATGTGTAGTGCAAACACTACGTGTTTTGAAATTTATTTAGGATTTTAATAAAAAAGTGAATAGATATCTATGTGTATCATATTTTAAGATCGTAACAAGTTTATTACAGGAACTTGTCGAAAGCATTTTTACAATTTTCATATACACATAGGAAGATTTAAGTATGTCGTATGCTATATGCTGGTTTAGCGCGTTTTATATTTATGGATGCCCTTCAAATAATGAAGTAAATCCTGTTTGATTCAAAACGCGCGTAACGTACTTCACCATCACCATCTGCTCATACAGTCACTCATCTAGGTGACATTTTCAAGACATCCGCATAATTATCACTTTGATTTGACAAACTGCTCATTAGAATGGAAAAAGTCAAAACTTGAAGGCAACTATTATTAATAACACGTGTATCGAAAGCGCTTCCTAGTCTATCCACTAAATCACAGCCGTCAAATTTTTGTCGTAAGCTGACATCATCGGCGAGTAGAAGTAAACCTTGCAAAATTTAATATTCACCGTTACATGATCGAAGATGTTATTACGAACTACAAAAATTCAAACTTTGTAATGTAGCAAGACAAACCTAGGTAATTCCTTTGATAATATATTCAGTCGGATGACTGAGTAAACAAGGTCGTTCCCTTTGCTTAGGCATTTAACACAAAGCCATGCTATTCTTCTAAACCTTCACTACAACATGATGTTCCGTTACAACTGACTATTTTTTAGCTTTCATGGATTTCAGCTCTTGTTATTGTTGCATTGAAGATTTTCTTTCAGCGCCTATGTTAGATTTAATTATTTCCAGAACAAATAGTCCTTGGGATAGAATTACTATTCACTGCCTTACGTACTTTCTTTGATAGTGTAATTGTTAGCTTATGTAAATGTGCTTTTGAGTCAATTGTGGCTAGCTTGGCTAGGCAGCATTGACATTTCGGTACATATAATGTTGGTTAACTCTATTATAGACTGCAGCATAGGTTTTTAGAGCCAAATTTTACAAGTTTCAAACATGGAAAAGCAGTATTATATTTCTTCAAAGATATTTTTCTAAAATATTGATATATATTTTGAACATTCTATCAAATTATAATACTTAGTATAGAGTGTGTACGAAGCATATTTCTAAGATGGACAAAAAGATAAAAGTCTTTGGACACAATACAATGAAACTAATTCATAATGATAAAGAAATTTGACGCGCTAACTTGACCCACGTGTAATAATTTTCAATATTTAATGTCATAAATTGGACGTAATCTAGTGCAAATTAATAAATGACACGCCCTTAGAATCGTGTTTAACTTCTTGTATTTGGTGATTTAAATTTATTTTATAAAACTGACTATGCACAAACTATGTAATTGTCCACTAAAGAAGAAATTATGAATTCGTAATGTGTGACTATTAAAACACAAAGTAATATTTTTTTAACAGTAAGTTGTTTCAATTTTACTTGGAAAAATAATTTAGAGTAATAATCAGCACAAAAATGTTTAGATCAGAATCTTGCAAAATAACGCTCCCTATTTTTTTACAGTACATACTTGTTTCTTTTTAGCGACTGCAACCTTTCATTGAACCCAGTACCCCTTTTCCCTGTCGTACTGAAGGAACAAGAAGCGAAAAGGTACCTACCAGCGTCCACAAACTGAGACCTGGTGATATAGACGTCATAGGAGCAATGGGCGACAGCTTGACTGCTGGTATCGGCTTACTGGCGTCAGACTTATCGAACTTGTTGCTTGAAGATCGAGGGGCTTCATTTAGTATAGGTAAACAATGCTGTTTATGTTGTAGCCTCCATAAAAATTGTCTCTTTCTTGTAACTCTGTGTTTCTTTTTTCTCTTAATCACGATAACAGTTCCAGTATCCATGTTTTGTTGTATAAAATTAGACCACTGGGCAGCAAAGCAAGTATTAAAATAGTTCTTTTTACCAAACATATTTCTAATTGTTTGTTTTGAACACACTTGTAACTTTCTTCATCCTAAACACGAGATGCTTTATAATTGAGTACCTAACAAATTTCGCAAGCTTATATCAATAATGCCAGACTTGTTAGATGGTGAAAAGTTCGAGAAATCTTGGTGGCCAAGTCGACAGTTGTTTTATTCAAAGTATCAGTAGGTATCGAATTACTATATTTTTCGAAGTGAAGGATACTCCGTATGTGCCTTTGCACAGGAAATATTTTTAAGAGTGTAGTTAAAATAGAACAGATTTTTCTCTTTGCCTTACATGGATCAGTTAACCGATGGAAGTACCTTTAACTGTATCGCGGTATCCTTAAAAGCAAGTGGATCAGTATGGATTAGATCTAAAGGGGAGAAAACCACAATAACAATAATAATACGCATATTCTACCTGTCGGGTTGTAAAAAGGAATATATTTTCTTAAATGACACATTTGGACATTATATTTGTAAAACGCTTTTTTAAAGTTGAGAAAAGTACACAAAATCAGTGTTTGCACCTTAACAATAGTGTTAAATTATATTTGGTATCATATAAGTTGTAACTTACAGTTGATTAACAACGATATATCCAGCAATACATAGAATATGAAATATTTAAGCATGTACAACCAAAATAACTACGTAGCAAACAAGGGCTATAAGCGGAAAAGACTAACGATACTAAAAATTAATGTTTGCATTGATATAGGTTTAAAAAAAGACAATAGCAACGTTGACATTGAGTTTATCTTTACAGGTAACATAAGAGTTGTTAATTTAATTTATACTAATTTCAATTGTAAATTGCTACCACTGCTATGATGTCCAATAAACAGTAAACCTTAATTGTACTGTAAGTCCTTGCGTCAATCATTTGAATTGCAGAGTGTTGAGTGTGTTGAACAAACTTTTAAGTTCTTGTATGGAAAACATTAGGCGATAACGTTTTCTCACGTCAAAGTCATAGTAGGAGTTTGTTCATTTCTCAATTATTGACTTCTGCTTGCCAATATGTGCTATATACCTATACTACAAGCCTTACAATGTTGATTCGTTGGCGGCATACTTTTACCGTTAAAGAATTCAAATAGCAACATTTTTCATTGACAGATTGAAACAGTGTTTTATTAAAGGGTTACCAGAATTCGACATATAAAACATTTTTCATTTGTATATGTAAAACTGTTCAGTTAATTCAGAGCTGCTAATTCCAAATCATTCACTAGGTCCAATGGCTTTTTATTTTCGGCAGCACCATGTTTTTGACCTTTGTGTAATAATTTGTAGTCGTCTGATAATTGGTAGGACCTTTTCATTCATCTTCCTGCCATGCTTTGACGCAAGTGACTCTATACGTTTATACAACTGTACCGAAAAACTGCTGTGTGTTTCTAGGAGGACACGGCACTTGGAGGGACACTCTCACGCTTCCAAATATTCTTAAGGAGTTCAACCCGAAACTTTTTGGGTATTCTCTAGGACCTTCCCTGTCAATCCATAAAGCATCTCAGTTCAATGTCGGTGAAGGGGGAGCTATTTCCAAAAATATGCCGTACATGGCGAAGGTCCTAGTGAAGAGAATAACTAGTGATCCTAGGGTGGACGTTAAGAGGCACTGGAAGGTAACCAAACAGGTTTATGGTATTTCTTTTCATTACTTATTTTCCAAGTTTGTTCGTTTACTTAAACATACGCTACCCAGCAGTATAAACCAATTACAGAGTAGAAATAAATTATTCCATTTCTCGAAGTGGAATTTTTTGTAGTAATTCAGTCTTCTTTAAGAAAATATACTTGGAGTTAAATTCGCTTTATTCGTTTAACAGTAAAGTGCTTTTGGCGAACGAATAGCCATCGGCAGTACCAGCACCATATATAACAAAAGAAAAAGGGAACTTTCACATATAATACGACTTTCAAAAATTTTAAACTAATCAAACTTGACGTCAAACCAAAAAGCACGAATGCAATATTAATTTAGATCAGATTATTAATTTAGAAGTGGACAATTAAAGTTACAAAAATCATTTAGAATAGATGTTTGTTGGTCAAATCTAGTGTATTTTTAATAGTAGGTAAAAGCCTATAACTTCACGTAGAACGATATTTAACTTTATTACCAATTTTTAACATGGATCATTTATGTAACAAACAACAGGAAACAATCTTTGTGTATTAGAGGAAGTCCATAAAGTCATGGTGTCTTGGCTTCATACACAAAATTAGTTGCTTCTACCTTGTCTAAAAAAGTTCCTTTAATTTGTAGTTCAATTTAATCGTATTGTCTTTTTCAATCATTTCCAAATGTCCGTTTTCCAAAACAATTAAAAACTTTATCAAATAATCTTCTTTGCCTGAAATAACGGCACAATTTTTGCCAGCTTTTGATTCATTCTTAAGGAACCAATGCCGTTAAGTAAATTACTGGTGTTAGACTGAAGAAAATGTAAAAGCTGCCCTTTTTCTTTGTTTAGGAATAAAACAGTTGTTCGGAGCACATCGTGGTGTTTACATGCCATTAAATTATGTCATTTCAAAGGATGTGCTGAAATTACATGTGAGTGAGATATGTATTCTACAGGTCTACCTTTAAGATGCAAAAACCGGTGTGAAAGTAAAATAAATGTTAGGACTAAGATAAATGCAACGGTGCACACAACGTGCAATATGAAACTATCATGTAACGAATACAATAGAATGGTATTTCGCAGGTATTCCTATTTTCGTATTTTTATTATTAAATGCCACGTATTCGTTGAAACTAGTTGAATGTAAGCATTTTTGTAATTTTGACTGTATATCCTACGTTGCTTTGAGACAATTTTAAAGTTTTTTTTTTGCACAAGATTTTAATTGTACCCCACTTATATGGAGAGATACGCGTTGAGTTAATTTCATAACTTTAGCTGATTTCCCTTTTCAGATGATTACTTTGATGATTGGTGATAACGACTTCTGCACAGAATTTTGTTACAACGATATCAATTCTATTCTCAGAAATCACCATGACGACTTAGTACAAGCTTTGCGGATATTGAAGTACCATTTACCTAGAACCATTGTGAATGTTATCCCACCACCTAGTAAGTAACGAAAACAAATATTAAAATTAGACCAAACTGATATACTTTTTTTCGAGCATTATTATGAATAAACCTTTTTCTAGGTATAAAAATTCTAGCAACCCTTCCKGACCGCCKAGCTCACTGTGCCCTTCTAACCCATAGCGTAGCTTGCCCTTGCATCATGGGCTTGGTCCACCGAAATATGCGTGAGTATTACTTCCAACTGATGGACAGTTGGCAGCGACTGCAGGTAGCTATTTCCATGGAACCAGAATTCAACACGAACGACTTTGCTGTAGTAGCTCAACCCATGTGGATGAACTTCACGTATCCAAAGACTCCAGAAGGAAGGAGCGATTATTCGTTCAATTCCGTGGATTGTTTTCATTTTAGCCAGAAAGGGAACGCTGCAGGTTAGTATCGAATTGTTCGTGATTTTATCGGCTACCGTTTGAGCGTAACGAGCAAAGTAGTGTTGTTTCTAAAGATCAAACCCGGCGTAATAAATGACCCCAGAAAAAATATAAAGGAGTCAAAACTGGCGATCGGGGAGAACATTTCACAATTCCCCTGCGACCTTTCGTCTATTGGCTAAAACATCATCAATGAAGCAACGCATCACTACACCAAAATGTGCAGAAACAAATGTATTTCCTTGGGATACCATTGTCCAGCTCATTCGAAAATATCTCAGTCAGTTAAGCTACCAAATAAGATCATTTTCAAAAAAGTAAAGACCGATAATGCGTTGACTAATGATGCCTGTCCAAACATTAAAATTCATGAACCCATTGTGGATTTTCTCGTACCCAGCAGCAATAATTGTTTAAATAAAAAGTTGCTTAGGATTTTCATCGCATGTTCTCTTCATTCTGTGTCGCTATTTAATTTAGGGTGACCAGATCTTATTAAATACTTCGCACTACCCGTTTCGTGAAATACTAACAGTATTTAGTGCAATATAGGTCTGTAGTAGTGTTCCATGTTCCACGATGACCGGAGTAAACAGTTGTTAAACACCAACAATTGAAAAAAAAATAACAAAAACACGATTGGTATCAGAAGAAAAACTTACTACGTGTAGATTCTGCATTCTTTCAGTATCACTGAAATTTACAGATGGAACCTTTTTGTCTGTTAATACTGGTCGACGTTGTTGTTATTTTTGGAACTGTCTTAGAACATTTCGAATATTTGCTTGCCTTTCATTCATTTCATGTACATGTTTTTGATTGTTTTTTATTCCAAATTATATAACAAGAATTTGAATGTCATGCAAAATGTCTATGGTTCTGTTAAAAAATAACATTTGATGACGTTATATCTTCTGTTTTGTTTTAATCTTCTCAAGCCACATGTTTATGTTATTTTAAATTCTATGCTATTTTGTTGACACTCAGTGTTGCTGTTAGTAAAACAGGTAATCATTTTTATAATAAATTAATAAATAGTGAATGTTTCAGTGGCCAATGCTCTTTGGAACAACTTATTGGAGCCAGTTGGGTGTAAAAGCACTAACGTATTACCAGCCTTTGAGAAATTCAATTGCCCAACGCCAGAACGACCATATCTCTTCACTGGACAGAATAGTGTTTGTTGAAATTTGACTGCCATCCGTTTAATCCTTCTGTGATATGTCTTAGGCATTATTTGTATTTATTGATTCGCCATAATAAATTAGTGTACTTTTCGTAAGCGTTCTTTAATTTCAATTATCTTTTTTGCTTTTCTTTATTTAGCACTGGTGATTTTCATTAGATGTTTTTATTGGAAAGAGAAGTGTCGAGATTTAATGTTTCATTTCTGTGTAGATTTACATCATACATATTTACATATGTAATGAAAATTTTTCATTCTTTGGCTTTTTACGCCAGTTAAATTTTGGAATGGCAACTACGAAAATTTCGTTTTTAGTATGATTAATTATAGGTAATTTTTGCCTAAAATTATTTATTGCAACGAGACAATGGTTTACTTCATCTAGGTGGCAATGCCAATGTAATAATTATTAAGCTTCTCGAAACTTCTCGAAATCAAAGTAATCTATTGCCTCAAGTCCACTAAACACATGCGACGACTTTCTTATTGTCTGTATGAAAACATTTGCTGAGGAATTCTTCTACAAGGTCTATTCACAAATTTACTTTAGGAAAGATTTGAGAAAGAAGTGGTTTGTGATCAGTCAATATAATCAACTGTCAACCTCCTCAGTAATGTTGAAAGAGTTTTATAGCAAATAATATACTAGAAGTTCCCTGTCGTACAGAATATAGTGCGGCCTTGTTAGGTAAGTAAAGTAGCTTGCCTTAAGCTATCTTTAAATGCTTGAAGAAGTATCAAGCATCAAGAAATCGACGTTAACAATAACGTTATTGATTAGCTTTTTGTATTGCAGTTCAGGTCTAATGTTATAGAAAGTTGATGTTAAATTAAAAATTTGAAGAGTAACTGGTCAATACAGATTTTGAGATAAATAGCTACATAATTGGTAAACTTCCTATTACACCTAACAGTAAAAATAAAAAGGTGTGCGATTTTGCAGCATGCTCAAAGTACTAAACAAATATTGAATTTTGGAGTGGGACAACAGTGTATATAAGTACTGAATAAAGACATGTATCTAAATGTAGATACAAAAATTTCCTTATTGTCTAGTCCTGCTTATTATCCACACTGCAATTTGTAAATATGCCGATGAACGTAGATGATGCCATGTGAGAGAAAGTGCTATTAATTAACTACAGATGATGGTAAAAAATATGGTTGCATTCACTTAACTAAGTAGTTAACATGTAAAGATAATAGCGGCTAAAAGTAGAAACAATTGCATAGTATTTTTGACATTATTTACTATTAGAGAAAACAAAAAACTTCCTTAGTATTTTTTTAACAAATCGCTTGTTAAGTTGTCGTGCGAACATGCATGTGATTTCTTTAGAAATCATAGTTAAGATAAGTTTTAATATATAATACTTGATTGAAAACACAAAATACTCTGAATTCTGAACACTTATTTATTTAACAATACCTCTTGACTATTTGAGTAATTTTACTTTAATTTCGTAGTAGTTTACCCCGTATAGGTATTAAGTGTAGATCCTGTTATTAAAGTCCAGCAATTTTTCCGTCCATTTTAAATCTTTGTTGATTGGCGAAAAGCTATGGACAAGTGGAGACAGGAATCAAGGAGGAATGGAAGCATTCCGATGGTATGCAATTAGTCCAAAAATTAATGCTAATCCGCAAAGTGCCACCGTGCAACTGGACTTTTTCCGTTTGAGCCCCTGGCTCTCAATAAGCTTACAAAGGACACGAATGGAAGGGCTAGAATCAAGTTCTAGATGGACAACGTAGAGGTAAAAATCTTTTAGCTAGACCAGGTCTCAATTAATTCTTTAAATACAGCTTCATCCACAAAAGGTTAAAAAAACATAAATATACTCAGAACTCAGTGGCTCAAGTGATTCTTCTCAAGATATTCCACTGAGCATAATTGCTCCCAACGTTAAAATGAAGATGGAGGAAAAAGAAGTTGAAAATGCGAACGTTGTGAAGATGAGTGATGAACAATTCTTCTATTTACTATTTACATTTTATTGTTCTACTAAGTAACTAAAGAAATTACTTATTCAAGTTGAGATAATATTATTACTTTTATTATATGTACTTTACTTTTTGTGTTTATATGTAATGTATTTTATTATTTGCTTGCCAATAAAGTTTTCCTATCCATACTTAGATCTTGTATTTATACATATTTTGTTTTTGTGATGTCATTTTCAACGTAAATAGAGCGAAAAATTGCAACTTTTAAGAATTTTTAAAGCGGAATCTTAAGCTGGAAGGATCATTTGTTAAGCATGGTTTACGATACTCTTCGTTTGATAACTTCAAGAATTTATGACCTCAATACCTTTACATACGTCGTTTGAAATATCGCCACAGAGAAATGCTTGGCAGTGAGCGATTTTTACTTATCTTAAGATGAAAACAATTAGTATGGGTGGCTTTGTCAACAGGTGTTTCATCGTACAAAACTTCTCACACGACATGAAACATATGTATCTCTAGCTTGAGCATATTTCAACTTCGTTTGGAGTTATTTAATAAATACCTAAGTACCTCCCAAAATTAAAACTAGGGAAGGAAAAGGGAAGGCTGATAGTTTAACTAACTGAATTTTCGTTTTCACTGCTTTGGTTTAGTATCCTTTCGCGTACCGAATGGTCAAGACATATTCCGGTGGGGCTTAGCGTGTTCGAAATGTGGAACACCGAATTCTGCAATACGTTGTCGGCCTTGCCGCGTCCTAGACTTTGATTCAGGATTACGTATATTTAATGATGTTTCCCATTCCGAAAGCAGTCAGTGTTTTCACGGCGATGAGGACGTAATGAAAGTGTGACGCTTTGTGAAAAAAAAATTGCTAATCGACTCTAGGTGCAATGACTTTGGTGCAATTGTAAGTAGGGAGGTATATTTGTAAATAATTTCAACGGAAAAAGTAGGTTTTTTTTAAGATCAACAACATAGATATCGTAATCTTGTAAATTTTAAATATTTATTTAGAATATATATATATATATTGAGTGCAAATTTTACAAATTCTTTCTTCATTTGATACTGAAATTTAATCTGTTGTTTCCTAAGTTTATAAAGCAAATGAGAAATAAAGAGCAAATGAAAAATTGATAAAGATGTTAGATAATACCTCGTTTTCATATAAAAATTTGGAAAAATGGACACAACGTAGAAATGTATTTCTTCCAATAATTGAAGTATCAAACAAACTTGTAATGTCATTTTGTAAGTACTTACTTCTATAATTAGTAAATACATTTACATTTGCAAATGGAAAGCAAACTATAATTATTTGCACAGGTCGATCAAATCGTCATCATTTGTCAGTGAAGATTCTCCAAGGTAAAACTGAATAACTACCAAACCCTTTTATTTAAAATGCGGAAAACATCTGAGTCAAATTAGCTAATACAAGTAATCAACTTGTTTCTTACCTGCAAATAAATGGTAACGTGTTAATGCTGATGGTGCTGGAAAACAGAGACTATACTAATGCATTCGATTTTTCCTTTAAGAGATCAAAATCTGCTTAAGATTCAAGTAACAAAAACTTTCACTAGCGAATCCCTAAGGCACATCATTTGTGGACAAATATGTACTTAAGATTTTACCGTATATTTACTTTGCACATTTGTATTTTCTTTAGAGGTTTAAAATATGATCGATTGTATATAACCGATCTACCCTTTTAATAATTAAGAGTAAATGCTGCCATTTGAAGAACGAAAATTTGATTCATTCATAATTAGTTCGTTATAGCACGCATGCTTAAGTAAAGTCTAGACAGATAAACAGAAATTTCAGAGGAATAATCATTCATATTCTTTTCTTTTAGGCACAAGATCATATTTAATCTACTTCCACCTGGCACTTGTTGTCAATTGTTTAAACTAAACGCATTCATTAATAATAATGTCATACTGTGCCTATTTTGTGAGCTCATTCTTTAAATAATTGTTTAAGTATCCCAAATTCTGTAATCAACGACTTTAGTTCGCTTCTTTACGGAATGTACAACTTGTTTCTTAACAACTAGGACAAAAGGTGCATCTACACTTGTTTCTGAATTGATTGCTTATTATAGCTTTGCTACACATCAGAGTGGGAAAGCAACCAGTTTATGTATTTCCGTTTTACCATTCAAACAAGAGGTCAATCTATTTTTTTGCACTTTGCTTATGATATCATTATCTAGCTTAGTGTTTTCGATAAAGTGTCGTTAAATATCAGACAATGCAKCAGGTMACAATTCAAAAACCAATTAACCATTTTGCCTATTGGATAACTATGAGGGTTTTACAAATGCTATTACGAACCTTTGGTCGTTTTTTAAAGATATGAATACTAACTGTTAATAATTCTCAGCGAAACCTTGATCTTCATGTATGTATGGTTCGGAAAAATTCACCAAATTTTGCAAGGTACCGGTTCACTGTGCAAACAATGCTTTTGATTCGGAAGACCATAGTCTGTATCTATTCTAGCATGCATAGAGCATAATCCGGGGACAGAGAATACGGAAAATATTAGTTAAGGTAGGAATTAGTACTTCTCTTGTTTGGAGAATTCGAACAACTGGTTTGGTTTTACTTGATCATCAAGCATTAAACATCAAGACCCCCGTTACCTTGAAATTTTTCTGCTTATTTTCATCCATAGTATTACTGCTTTAAATATTTGACATTCTTTTTTTAATACCCTGAATAGGGTTAGCTCATACTTAATTACTTAATTACTTTAAGATAACATTTATAACCTTTTAAAAAAATACATTTTGAGATCTAGATTTAGCTACACCTTTAGGATACTTTCTCTGACGCTTTCCTCTGACACTTCCAAATCTGCACGTAGATCGGGGTTACACCAGATTACTATTAATTTTTACTAGCATTTTAAAAATCTTATCCATCTTTTACTTTTCATAAACTCAGTCCATGTACAAAAGGCTTAAAGGAAACTTCAGCATCTCTTTGTTTTACTTATGTATTGTTGATGCCGATATGATTTGTTTAAGCAAGAAGCTTTACTCATTACGTTTAGATCATTAATAATCCTACCTCATGAATAACAATTTCGCAAAATTGTATTTGCCTTTGCCAGAAGCTTAGAAACTGTTTTATTCGTGTATTTGTGGAACTTGCCTAATTAATTCATGTCTCTGCGTTGCAAAGTACAATTTACTGTCATTTAACAATATTAAAGAATTCGCAGTTTTGCAATGAACATATCAACTGATAGACGCAGTAATATGCATGCAATATTATTACCATAAATGGCACTATAGCGCAACACAAGCTAACCTGAAAAACAATGACGAAACTGAAGACTTGGCACGTCACGAAGAGCCTAAAGTTCAAACATGTAACCTGCTCACTCATCCAGAGAACATACTTATTGCACGCATAGTAATTATTGTCGCGTTAAGAACTTTTTATTATTGAGTTAGCGAAAGTTACATAATACGTTTGAAAGTGGCATATAGTTGTTTGGCATTGACCTCCGGGCTCCATGCTGAGCTCGGATACCACATATCTCTTCGTGAAATTCTTGAAGGAAATAATAGGACGTACCATCATCGCGGGTGTTGAAACGGCTTAGTGCAGCACGTATCAATTTACTTTTGGTTGATCAATCTGACACACTTTTCTTTGTAGCGTACGTTAAATGCCACAAACTTCGTTTACAGGTTGGCTGTAATTGGATTTGCGCACGTAGTGAGCCTAACGTATGTAACACACCACGGCAGGCTAGAAAACAGACTGCTTCCAGCCTACAGGGCTTACAGGCAGATGAGATTCAAGAGGCTGCATAGACAGGTCGAGAGCGATCGGAGCCACATGATACTTTACAGCAAGAATGTGAGTAAACGTAACATACTCCTATAGTCGCTTAATGTTTAATAGCTTTCCTTTTTCGGTACTGCTTCAGCAAGAATTTAAACTGTAAGTGCTACAGATCGAATTTTTAAGGATCGTAAACAAGCGTCCTACTTATAGGCGATAGAACGTGTAGTTTAGTTCTTTCTTGGACAAATTTGCTGACAAAATCTTCGTATAACTTCCTCTGTAGAGGTAGTGCTTACATGTAGAGCTTACTAAATTTCTTTTGCGCAAAACTTTGTTGTATATAACCTGCACTGCTGAATTTTCTTTTTATTTGTCTTTCATTCCTTTTCTAAATGTTTCTTGCCTTTACTGCGCCCGTCCCGTTTCATTTCCTCTACCTTGGTGTGTAAATTGCGAATATTTGTACTAATACAATTTTTGACATGTGCTATAACCACACAGTTACATAACTTACCTAGGCTAACCTATCCCATATACGAAATTTCTTCGCCACGTATGAAAGTGAATTATCAAATTACACGTAATAGTGATACCCATAAGCCAGAATTTACCTACTTCCTCGTAAATGGATTTCTCTATTAATGTAAACTAATCCCTTCACTTTGCAAAAGGAGCTACAAGAAGGTACTGGCGGTTTAATTAAATCTTTCACTTCGTTTCTGAAGAACTGGTCGAAGAATACATCCTGCTCTGTGCGTAAACGCTGCAAAAGCTGCTCATTCACTTATGGAAATCTGATTACACGTATACTTCTGCGTCTTGTATAATACTTGATTACCGGTTGTATTCCTAGGGGTAAAAAACATAAACTAAAACGTAAATTGCACTGTATGTTTCATATTTATGGCTGCTAACCAGAAGACAAGATGACCATATCATGTCGTGCCACGAAAGATGTTGCTCATTAATTGATACTATAAATAAATGATGATAATAAGCATCGGCAGGTTCCAGTAAAGGAGAGCACACATTCATAATTGCAAAAAACTCTAATAGAAATTGATTTATAACAGAATTGCCACATATACATGAAGAAAATACATTTAATTTTTTAAAGGTTAGTGGTTTTGTGTTTATTTCTAAGTATCTGAGAGCTTTTGCATTCAGTAAGTAGGTACTCATTTTAAATTGTTACTAGTATTCGTTTCTTTTTTAATTTTAAKGGAGAATAACGGCCTATATATCATAAGTAGAAAGTATAGAAGCTCTGGGGCTTTTAAATATAGCAACAATTATGTTTATAAGAAAATGGAAACAAGCAAGTCTGTAATTGCACAGAAACGTTTCATTGACAAATAATTACAACGTGTGGTGTTGCAATACAACCAACATCAGTTATAATCCACTCGAGTATATAGATCAATAATAATATCGAAACACGTTTAAACCGAGGCAGCAAAGCAAGTCAATTTAAAATTTAGGACAGCTCACTGCGCACAAGTTATTCGAGTTTGTGCAATATATTTGAACTTACCGCAATTATTAAACATTCAAAATACACATAATGCAATCTCAACGGAAGCTGTTATATAACCCCAAAGAAGTTCGGAAGTTGGCATAATCAACCGCTCTGCTTTATTTATCAGGTCACCACATCGTACGTGATTGCTTTCTCTATGCATTTTAAAATGCTAGCAAATTTCGAAATGATATCGCAGTTGCGTGCGAATGGCCAGCTCCAGTTAGTCTTATGAGTTGCTGCAATAGCTGGTCGGTTGTCCGAAACCGATGTCGCAAATCTGAAATACACCTGTATCTGCATGAGTGTTGTTGAAAAGTTACGCCTTTCACAAACTTTTACGGTCCAGTTGAGATTTAAGTTCTGTTTTGAAAGAGACTTGCTTTTTGAGGTACAAAAGTAGCATCATTTCTTGAACTCTGATGAGGAATGCAGTCCAAATACGTGGCTTTCAATCTTTGATAAAGATTTTTAGTAAATTCGAAGTGATTTGTTACGTTTTTACTGTAATATACTCGACAAGCTTATGTAGTAGTTGTAGTTATTAAGGAAACTCTTTAAAAGGTTTGTGGAAGCTTCTTTTTTATTATCCTTCCTCTTATTTCCGCCTTCTCATGTTATTAATATTCCCTGATATATGAAGCTGTCCATTTACCCTGTCTAATTCTATGTTTACTGTTTTTTGTTGGTCTCCTGTATTTATATTTGCATTTACTTTCTTCCTTTGGCTTCCAGTTTTCTTATTGCTCCTTACAACTCTATATTTGATCTTGCTAGGATTGTCACTACATTCCCAAATGCAAGACATTTATCTATTACAATTTTTTCTGATTATTTTCTCCCAAAACTGTATTACATATGATTGTTGAAAGGTGCTAAAATATCGTTATTAGTTATAAGTCTACTAACCGAATCATTCATAGCCATCTTCAATAGACGTATCATATTTCTTTCATAGTAGAAAAAACGTTCTTCCTATGGAATCATAAAACCCGTTTAAAATTAAAGAAGCAACGAGTACACAAATTTGGTCTATTAATTCCTTTTTGTGTAGTAGAATTATTATAGTTTCCTTCCATTTTGCTAGGATTTATTCTTGTTGCCATATTATTAATTGTTCTCCCACATGCTTCATTAATTCGGTTGCTACTCCATTTCCATCAGGACTTGTATTTTTCTTTAGCTGACTTATAATTTTCTCTACTTAATTTTTTGTTGACTCAGGAATGTTCTACTGGTCTTCTTCATTATATCCTTGTCTTCCTCGAAACTATCTACATTTAAGACATCTTCAAAATAGTCTTTCCACCTTCCTGCTGCTCTTTTTCCATCCCTAGTAAAACTGCATTTCTTATCTCTATAGATCAGAAATCGTTGCCTCTATTCACAATCGCTATTCTTTAATCCCTGGTACAAGTGTCTCATCTCTTTCCTCTTGACCTAGGATAATCAAAACCAATTTTCGAAAATATTTGCAAGCATAAAATAACCGATTTTATTAAAATAAGCTTTAATAAGCTATCGTTACAAATCTTATGGTTATTTGTCAATGTTTCTATGCTTACACAAGATTATTTATATGAACTGACACCGATAATAACAAATATTATTATAAGGAACAGTAATAAAAAGTTGCATGTATTCTAATTACTCATTAATTCTGCAAGTAATGTACGGTCAAGTCATTTATCGTTATAGACAGCTGACGAACATACTTGTTAGCATTGTCTTCGCTGCAAGGTATGTTGCGTAGACCAAAGCAGTAAAAGACTTATGGTCGCAGTTATGGTTTTCTACTACATTATAATACTTGCCTTCTCATTCTACTAAATTATTTTTACCAATCCGACGTTTTAGACCTTAATAGAACCCTGTTATGTTACATGTAGATTTAAAACAGAATTCGTAAAACCTCTTAAGGACATAATTTGTATTATGGATTTTGAACAGTTACTGATAGTCTTTTCAAATTTACAGAAGCTTCAGGATGTGATAGACTGTGCAGTACCATTCCCATGTCCCTTAAATAACACAAGAAGCCACACCAAGCCAAAAAGCGTCCATGAACTAAGGCCTGGGGACGTAGATGTTGTGGGTGCCATAGGTGACAGTTTAACTGCTGGTACTGGATTAAAAGCCACCAATGTTTTCCAAGTGCTTTATGAAAACAGAGGCTTGTCACCTACAGCTGGTAAGAATTTGAAATTGGCTTAGATAAGTAAGTAGGTATTTTTAACTGCAAGTTTAATTCAGAAAGTAATATCATTCTAAAATTTTATTAACTATTTTTCAGTAGCGTTATACAAATAAATATTACTTTAGGATACTTAATAATCATGTTTCTTTGATAGTTAGCAACGAATATTTTGTCCCAAGACTAGATGATTTTAAACCTTTGCATCTATTGGCAAAACATACAAGACTGACTTCGTCCTTAATTCCTTTAACACGTCACTAGGTAATCCATTATTTAAAAGCAAAATAGTTATTCATTTTCGTTCCTCTCTCTGGATTTTTGGGGTGATGAACCCAGGGAGGCTTCTTCCAATACATCTTTCGGAATGTCGCCGTTACATCGTCCATATTGAGAGAAAATCTTACCGAAATAATAATAATTGCTCCCCTTTGACATCTGTGAATGAATATTGAATTACCATCTTACAAGTAGTCTTGGGGAGCCAGTTCAATATAGGCAACCTTACAGTACTACGTTTCATATTTACTGAGTGGTTTTTACAGTATTCTACCATCCCATATTTCAGGTGGTCAAGGAACCTGGAGAGAGTATCTAACCATCCCTAACATTTTGAAAGTTTTTAACCCAGACCTGATAGGATATTCTCGAAAATCATCTCTAACCAGTCATATGGATTCCCAGTTCAATGTGGCCGAAACTGGAGCTATCTCCTCAGATATACCTTACATGGCCAGACTCCTAATAAACAGGATGAGAAGTCATCCAGAGGTGAACGTGACAGAGGACTGGAAGGTATTGTAACCTATGTAGGTATGCAAGTTTGATGTAAATGAATGCATTAACAAAGATTATATGCTAGATAAATGTAAATATGACATACTTCTAAATCCATTTAGTTTAGACAAGACTAAAATGAAAAATTTTGAGGGAACATTTTAGATTATATCCCTTATGATCGGTCCCAACGATTTCTGTACACATCTTTGCTACTCCAAAAACCTGGATGACGTAATTGAGCAGCACAGAAGAGATCTTGTAGAAACGTTTAGAATACTACGGGACAACCTTCCAAAAACTCTGTTGTACCTAGTAATTGCTCCTAGTAAGTTTCTCTTGCGAATAAATTAACACAACATAATCTCATTTTCCTCTTTATTTCAGATCTCAAAAAGCTGGTGGACTTTAAAAACAAGCCGAGACGCTGCCATGTAACGCACATCATGGAATGTCCGTGTCTATTCGGACCACGGTTTGACCATATGCAGCAACAGTTGGTAGATATAATGAACGAATGGCAGAGGGTCGAAATGGAAGTCGCCACCTATGAAGAATTCGACACGGATAACTTCACTATTGTGGCTTTGCCTTTCAGTATAAACTATAGCGTTCCTAACAAAGCGGACGGTACAACGGATTACAGCTACATGTCTGAGGATTGTTTCCATTTTAGCCAGAAAGGAAATGCAAGAAGTAATAATCATTGATGCGAATATGGGGATGCAAGTTATCAGATTGCTGGTTAAATTTTTAAACAATAGCAGAGCAATATAACGTTATTTCGATTGGAACACTATAAATTACATTATCCAAATTGCACTTTAAAATTTGATAACCAGCATCCTGCACTTGCTTATGTTTCTTTTAATCTCACGTAGCACCTTGCAGTTGTAAACGCACTTTGGAACAACCTGCTGGAACCAGTTGGACAAAAAAGTTTTGACGGTGGAGATACATTTCAAATTTTTCGATGTCCGACCTCTGAACATCCATATATATTTACCAGAAGAAACAGCGGGTACAGATGACATATCTCAGTAAAGTCGGACAAGTTTGTCTATTAAAAAGTAAGGGCAAGGAGTTATCACGAGAAAGACGACTGCTTGAGCTTTGTAGTGCCATATTGTTAGCACAGTTTTTGTAAATGTAAAGGAAATACATATGTAGTTAAAGTAACGTTTGTGGTTTACATTTTTTGTGTTTGTGTCATATTATATTTACTGTTGTTACTAAAAATTATGCCAAAAAATAGTCTTTTTTATATTTTAAAAGATGCAGGATGAAACTCCTTTAGTTGTAGACTCTAGTTGGAGAATTAAAAGTTTTGGGCGTTTTTCTTTGTTTTTTGTAGCTCAAAAAGGTTACAATACCGTCGTTTTGAGGTTTTTATATGAATTAATTTCGCGTTGATAAAGTTCTGCATTTAATGTCCCTGAAAACCAAATAAAACTGTTTAATCTCAGATTCAGGAATATATAATAATGGTTAACAAAATTTTTTGAAAAGGAACGGTAGGTACATCAATTATAACAGTAGAATTCAATCCTCTTTAATTTGATATCTGGTTATGGGTAGCTATCGTCAGTAGCTTTGAGACATTTGCCAAAAACTACCTTTGCTAGTTACTTTAATTATTCCTAAAATGTTTGTTTATGGTATTAAAAACGAAAGTGAAAAGTGGCAATATGAGGTGAACAGAACACAAAATTTTAAGAATACACCCTGCAAATAAAATTAAAAACTCTGACAAACCGTGTTACTGCTTGACGCATTTTTATGAGTTATTTAATAACTGATGTTGAATACGGCTGTCTATGTGCTTAAAAAATCAAAATAATGAACTCTGATATTCTAAATTTATTTTACATTCATGAGGAATATAGTAGAATTGTTAGCAGAGGATGTAGAACGTTTTCCAAACTTGCCAGCGATGAATGAGCAAAAGTTCAGACGAATTGAAGCAAACTTGGTGCTTAACCAGCTATGTAGCCCATTTTTTCAGATTTGATAAATAATCTTCAGTGTTTCTTTCTGTCATAGATTAATCGTTTTGGGACATTATAAAATTTTTTATTACAGGATAAGGAATGATTTATAAATTTATATTTTCCTATATACATGACTGATGATTTCATTTCATTTCCCTGTCATATCGCCGAACTGTTTCTTTACTTTATACAAAATTACTTACTCGTACACAATGTTCCAATAAACTACTGCAGTTTTCAAAACAATGACGTGTTGTTCCAGCCAAAATTTGTAGTTTTTATTCCGCTCTGGTTTCGTGTGCCTATACGTAACCCAATGGTTTTCCTTCGACAGAGAAAGTGACATGCAATCGCATTTTGTAGTCAGTTGGTGACATACCCGTTTAAGAGACCCCTCTATCAATATTAACATGATAAGCATGTAGGTGGCGAGTTTCTTCAGTCATGGAGCAGTAACTGTCAAGTGTTCCATCATTAGAGGTCACCTGTGGGTAACATCCTGCTGAAGAATATGAACATATTTCCTGTGACTGTAATTCTAATTGAGATTTCGGTTGGTTTTGCTCAAAAGGAGAGCCTTACATTTGAAGGACTTATTAGAGAAACCATAAAGGTAATGTTATTTTGTTGTTGTGTCAGTTTCACGGAAATAATTTACAATGTTACTGTATCGTAAAATAACTTGCAATACTAAGGCTTCACTGAAAATTTTGGACCATATATCCGTAGTAAAATAAAATAAATACACCCATATCTCTTGACTACTCCAGACACTAAAATTGACGTTATTCTGTAATTTGTACATTCCACCAAGGGAAACAAATAACAAAGAGGATGGTCATTTAGTGTTAGCTGGTGAAATTCCCTGTGTAAGCAAATAATCCGAGCTTTTCATCTAAAATTCTTGTCTGAAAAGTTTGGTTTATACCCAGTTCTTGTACTCTAAGGAGGGGAGCTGTATTTTCTCCAAAGACCCTTTTCGCTTTTCGTCTAGTTTCTGCAACTCAGCAATAGATGTGACATTAGTTTTTCAATTTATCCGCATTGTTCAATGGTAAAAAGGTCATTTGTTTACACAAAGAAGGTTTAGAAGAAAATCTACAAATAGCACGCAGTTTATTACCGTTTTGTTTTAATGCACAAACAAACTCATGTTAGAATGGATAGATTAATCCGATCGACCTTTATGCATAGTTCTCATGCCAACATTTTCTAAAATTTTTGCAGCAATAATGTTCCTACAATCCAGTTCATCGACTGGCTGATCACAAATTAATATAAACGTATATTTTAGTATACATGCGACACCATATTGCTTTCATTAGGAGAATACGTCAATCTATAGTATTTCTACATCAATATGTATTATTGCAACACATTAAACCACAAACTTAGCACATACAATGTATTCCTGTCACGAATTCCCTGTGCGCCTTAATTAGTGAAAATGTAACTCTCACAAGCATGTCCCGTGCTTTGCTTTCAAATAAGCTAATCATGTTATGGTTCTATAACGCTTAAAAAGAATCCTTGATAAGCTTTTTAAAATTCAGTCTAATTTTAACTTTTTTTTCTCTATACCGCGATACTAAACTAAAGACATCTGTCTGTTCTTAGTCCTGCTTTTGTTTTTACTAACTATCGGAATATTTTAGGAGAGATCCAAAGGATTCGCCATCAGATTTCCGTCTTCATCCCACAATATCCGAATGCAAAGGCCGTTTCCCAAATCTATGCCTTTCCCATGTTTAAATAGTACTGGTGTTGGGATTGGTCGATCTTCTGTTAGACCTACGAGCGTTCATAAACTTAGACCTGGTGATATAGATGTCGTTGGAGCTATGGGCGACTCGTTGATTGCTGGAAATGGTGCTATGGAGGAATGGGCCTTGGGGACCATGATAGAATATCGGGGAATATCTTGGTGTGCTGGTAATCCAAATGATAACAAATAGGGCTTCAATAAACCTTTTCTAAATGTACATATTTGAAGTGTTAATTCCTCTTAAATGAATTTAATGGTCGATATACTTTCAGCTCTCTAACAATCTTAGACTATATACGGAAAAAGCAAAAATAAATAAAGAATGTCGAATTGAGAAACAAGAAACAAGAATATAACATTTAGTATATTTCTTGTTTCACCAGTCATAGTAACCACATTATAGCAGAAACCCTTACCTGAAAGTACGAAATGTGACAGGTGGTCAAGGAACCTGGCGCGAATATCTGACTCTTCCCAACATCCTGAAGGAATTCAACTCCAACCTGACAGGCTATTCCACAGGAACCGGAGAGTTCCTCTCTCAACACTCCCAAATGAACGTCGCCTTTCCCGTATCAGCGGACGCAGATGCTTTACGCCAAGCAAAGATATTGGTGAAGAAAATGAAGAAGGACAGCAAAGTAGACATGGACAAAGATTGGAAGATGGTAACTGTCTTCTTCGGTGCCAACGATTTGTGTTCTGGCCAGTGTTTTAATAAGGAAGAAGCCTCTCCCAAGATGCACGCTAGGAAGCTTATGTTTGCCCTGGATTATTTACAGGAGCATCTCCCTAGAGCTTTCGTTAATTTGATACCTGTACTTGGTGAGTGGAGATGTTTTAAGAAAGTCTGACAAAACTACACGACAAAATTTCCTCATTCGAAAGATTTGAAGGAATTTTTTGTTCAATAATATTCCTGCTTTCAGATGTGACTGTAAGTGTTAGGGTGAAGAGGACTCTTATGTGTCGATTACTACACACCTTATTTTGTTCGTGTTTCCATCAAGGACCAAATGTAGATGAAATGGATATTTTAACTAGGCTTACTAGACAATATCAAGCAGCAGAGGAGGAACTGGTATGAAAATATACATCACAATATTGTAATTCCTTCATTGTGTGGGAACCCAAACTTTTAAATTAAGTTCTTAAAAACTTGCGTCAGTAATTAAAGATGTTCGTAGAAGCAAAAAGTAGAAGTAGTTAACTGATGCATATGTGGAACTTGCATTTACGCAAGTAGTAAATAGTAATGACCTTCGATTTGGAACAAAGAATTAATTATCGCGGTACAATTCAAGTTATTATTAAGGCTTCATTAATACTTGTGCAACCAGCATTCGTAATTCTTTAATTGAAATTAATAAACAAGCTCCAGAAGTTTCGCACAGTAAAAAACGCTTGGAAAAGTTTCCAGCCTACAGGTAGTCAAGTGTAGATAATTATAGCTGCGACAAGCTCGGAGAGAAAATTCTGGAAGGTTCAAAGTATATCATATCTTTGCTATAAGCCATACTTTTTTCTTCCTTTTTCTTGAGATTTATAAATCATGACGTTGTTAATGAACTCAAATTTTATGAGATAGCCAGTGAAGTAAAAGTATACATTCGTTTAATTTTAACGAACTATTTCTGAACTATAAACCTGATTAATATTTGATCACACGCACAACATAAGTCTTAATAGAAATTCCACGGACAATTATTTTAAATTGTTATGATTATGTGTTGCAGATTATGAACGGAAGATATGACAAAAGGGAAGACTTTACAGTGGTTTTGCAGCCATTTATGAAGCTGTTCAATGCTCCACAAGATCCAATACACCGATATGACGAGGTCATTGATAGTTCCTATATTACGTATGACTGTTTTCATTTTTCACAAAAAGGCCACGCACTGGGTAAGTTCTCATGATAAAGCGAAAACTGTATAATTTACTTATATATCATTTCCATTATGTATGTTGTCTTTAATATAGAACTCATGGATTTTGCATTTCTACTATTTAAATTTCTCTTCTCTCTTGATCTACCATTTAAGTCTCTAGTCCTCACCAATAACGATTTTATGTAACGTGAGATATAGCGTTATTGACTAGAATATACCTATATACAAGTGGTTTTTTGTATACATTCCTAAAACTCCGACGTGAGTTTTTTAAAACTTGTTACCCTGATGTATAAATATATAAAAACATATATTATACCGTTGACTTTTTCTTCGACCTCGGTAAAAATTATATGTTTTATATGTATATTTCAATACAATTCTCTAACTGTTTATTTGTATGTTCCGTATATTCAAAATTATTAACCATTTCCTTGTTAATAATAATACATAAAAGCATAGCGCACACCGGTGATTAGCGGGGTGCCTTGATGCAGGCGCTGGCTTGACAACAATGATAAAAATATTTCATATTTATGCCCAACAACACGTTATCAAAGAGCATGATGTACTGTAGACAATTTTTCTTGTCTACTTCAATTAATTTTGAAATCTAATTAATACATGCTTCAAGTAACAATGCTAATCCATTTTTTGCTTCTAAAATAGATGATGTACTATCATATCACATGAATGTAGCTCGTGGGCTTACAGACACCTGTATAAAAACGAAGCATACGAAATAGGTTTCTCAGAATGTTAAATGAACTTTGTTTTCCTGTTTGATATTAAAAAAAAGTAATATTTAGTTATTTCGCTATCTGCCTCTAGAAGTGTCAAATATCAGTAAACGTAAATTATTGCCACTGAACTAATTTCAACAGGTCATAGTTCAATCCTGATAAAATGCATAAATCGGAAAGATCATCGTGTTATCGCGTTGCAGATTGCGTCAGTTAGGATAGTCTGTTGGCTTATGTAATTCTTTGATAGCGTTCGATATTTAAAGCACTGTATCTAAATAAATTATTAATATGCAGTAGTCGAGTGTCATATTGCACGTTTCATATCTCAGTGTAATCAAGACGTTTAATTAGGTTTTTTCTTATTCCAAAATTGTAGTTTGTAACAGAAAACCTCATTTCCAACATTTAAGTGTTGTATTTCCCTATTTATTTATTTTGATGTGTTACCGGATGAATATTTGTCTTTGATGGTGTACAATCTCAATCATTGTTTCATACACTTATTCAGTTTTTTGTATTTCAAACATAATTGCCCAGAAAAAGCGCAGACGACTAATCAGTAACGAGTTTTACAGGTACAACGACCATTATAACATTTATTCTTTTCAGGTGCAAATTTACTGTGGAACAATCTACTCGAACCAGTTGGTAGAAAGAGTATGAAGAGAATGAACAACATAATGGAATCATTCTCGTGTCCTACAGCGGAAGCCCCGTACCTTTTCACGAACAAAAATTCCAAAGCTTTCCTAGAAACAGGACATCAATAAATGCATACATTCACATAATTTAAGTGCCAGTAGACTCCTAGTCCTTGCAATATAAATTCTTTACACTAAACTAAAGTTTAAGTTCTAGAGCTTAATTACAGTAGAATAACTAGTGCAAACAATACCATTTAAAATAAACAGGTATTTAAATATAAGTTGTTTATTTTTAATTAATGAACTGGTCGTAATTCACGTAACCTAAAAAGTTACTTTAGCCTTCTGAATGCCCGCCGTATATGTATTATTAATAAACCTATCAAATAACTATGCTGTCTGCAAGCACATAACGCCGTGATTATCTGGGTTAAACTGATTAAAATACACGATGTAACAGACAAAAACAAATTCATTTTAAGAGCGATGATTACACGAATTTGGTAATGCACCTAACTAATGCTAAATTAACGACGTTGAACATATAAAATTGAATGTGCAATAGAATGTGATAAGCAATATGACTACACGATTTTAATTTTGGTATAATTTTTATATATACGTTTTAGTTTAGTGCAATTTTGAGGAAACTACATCTAACACGATTTAGCATTTTCATTTCAATTTAAAATCAATCTGGAGTATTAATTATTCAAAGTTTTGAATCTGTTATAAGTTATAATAGATGTTTACCATTACTTACAGGTAAGCACAAAAGATATATTACACACGATAATTATGTTTATAGTTCTGTTTATTTCGTTTATGTGGTCCATAAAACAGGTCTGCAAATTACGAATAAATATTCTAAAACCCCACATTTTATCACTTTGTAAATGAGTTCGGTACTGTGAATATAAGCTGATTATCGAATATACTCTGTCCCACTAGTTCTGCAAACTTTTATTTTTAAAGCTTCACAAGGACTACACCTTTGAAGCCATTGAACTTTATACAATGTTAAACGATCATTTAGAAAGGGGTTACAAAAGTAAATCAAAGAGACTTTAAAGGAATTCGGTAAACATTTTCTTGCAGCCTCCTTTAAGCCATCAAATTACATCATACTAAATTGCACGATTTACTAATTAAGCGGCATTTACATCGATCTCACTAATTCGTCCATAAAATTGTTTAGGCATAAACAATGCAAACAACTTTTTTAATGAAACCTTTACTACCAAACGTACGTGCTCGGTAGACCGCAACCAAAATTTCATTAAAGCTAATTCCCCAAATTGCTTCCGATTACTATCTTAATTGCCCATCGGACACCTTTAACAGGCAATACGTGCTCGCGAGGAGCATACAATAGTTAGTAATTGCATCCAAATTCACTGTTCGTGGGAGCATAGCTTTCAACGATTAAGTCCTGTTTACAAGCTCATTGAAACGTGATATCCAGCCATTGACATAAATAGCAGAACAATGCCGATTATGCACCTGGGCTATTTTTGACAGAGGTAAACAAAAACAAAGATGGTCACGTATCTCGGTAAACGATTCAGAAAACAAATTATATGTCCGGATTATGCTAAATGTTTAATTAAAACATGTGTATCAAGTATCATATAGATCTATTTGTATCAGACTTTTATATGATTAGCTACTGCAAGCACTGAAGATATTGGCCAATGGTTGTTTAAACTATAAATGTCGTATTTTTTTAATAAACCTGCACTAATACATTTGTCGATTATTTTAGTTAAATGGTTAACATTTAACAATTACGTTTATATGCTACTTGACTATAATTGAGCTCAAACCCTAACCATCTATACTTTGGCTATTTTTCATTTGATTAATGACTTTAGCGTGGTCAAATAAAACCTTTTTAAATGGAAATTTGAATTCTGTAAATCCTCACGGGGCGGTATAGCACAATTAGAGTTAGGTTTAGGTAAATGGCAATTAAGTGAGATACTATATTACTTATTGACAAATAAATTATGTGCTACATGCCTTTTGTTTATTTGTTGCATTATAGGTACATTATGGCTGTAATTCTTTTTTTGTATTTTCCAATTTCCAATTTGTATTATTTTCTGTGGCAATTATATATCCCATTATAAATGACATTCTTTTTTAGATCAAAGAGTTGTCACACATATTTTACTTTTGAGTTAAACCAATTACCAAATTTATTTGAGGAGGCTTTTTTATCTATCATGGGATAACATGTCACATATGTCAAATCTTTGACACGACGTAAGCATTCCACGTTTTATATTGTAATGTACATAAAATGTAATTTACTTAGCACATAACAGAGCAGAAACATGTAAATAAAGAAACAAAGTAGTATTATACAAGGCAAATAATCAACAAGGAACCTGAACCAACAACAGAGTCAAAATTAGTTTTATAACGTTTAACAACATTTTTTGCTACTTGTAATTATTTACTCATTTGAATTGTCTACAATTTCGTTAACCATTCCAGGAAAATTTGGTGTTGAACTTCATTCTTAGTGTATTAGGATTACACTGCTATGCTTATATAATTTTTCATTATTTTCGTAAGTTATCCATCCTAGTAATACATCTGTATGTTTAAAATTTCACTTTTTGTGACACAGGAGCTAAATTTTTGCAGATTCAATATTTACTTTTGAGTTTCCTGGAGGACATTTTTTATGATTAACAGTGACTGTAGTCTGTAGCTAAACGGAATCTTGCTGAATGGAATAATCACGCAATTCAAAGGTAGCACGATGATTTAATTAATGCCATTTTCGTTTATAATAGCGTCAATTCCATCCAATATTAAAGACACACTCATTTTTTTTATTTTTGTTGCTTCCTCATATTCTTCATGAAATAGAGTAGGTACTAGTGCTAACCAAAAAATTACTTATAGACTTTCGTTTCCTGTCATTTAATCAATTAGCCAATAGTTTTTTATCATCACAGGGAACAGTTTTTATTAAGGCCTAATTHAAGCGGAATATAGATATAAAAATATATACACTTGAATTTAAAAAATTTTAAGAAATAAGTAGCATAGAAACTACTTACTCTTACAATACCTTAGTTGTTCTCGTACACCTCTAATATAATTAGAGTGATGGAAACTTCACAAGCGCACAAAGCGTTAATTAGATGTCAATTTCTAACCAATGACAAGAAAATTGTTCATATATATGCCTACATGCATTCTTTAATAATTTAGCTCATTTAAGCTGTTTTAATTTATTTCCTCCAAGGTTAACACTCGTCTTTTAAACTTGTGTAACTATGGGCAGAAATAGATGAACCGAAATTCTACGCACCTGGATGAATTAAATTAATCTTAATGGATTCTATACTTGTTAACGTCCTCGTCTGCATAATTTTACGACCATTGTCTTGTATAAGAATCTTTAATAACCGGCAGTATATTGTTTCCTTATGTACTGACCACCGATTGAAGCCATGAAAGGTCATTCTACTGAAGAGAGCTGTACGAAAGCTACAACGCTTCTACAGAGATCGGGGGTCAGTCACTTGTCTGCGATTTGAATGTGAAAGATAGCACTTGACGTTAGGGGACATAAATTCTCCGAACGGCTATAAGTCTCTCATTGTTTATCGGAATTCAGTATTTCGCATAAGACCGGAGTAATATACACCGTTGTACCTTTTAAGGAGTGTCCTCRCCTTCCATAAAATTAGCTTAGTAAATGTTCTGAATACCACATTTTCCAATAAACAACCATATTTTTAAAGCTATAACTCAAGTCACTACACTATTGTTATTAATAATAATAATATAATAATGTTATCAGGAATTATACTATTAACTACTGTTTCTGTGCCATAAGTATATATTTGCTCTCATCATCAATTCTACATTTTGGATCGAAAACCTACTACTAATCGTGCTATTTGCTGCTTTATTTTCGGTACCGGTCCAAAGTAAATACCAAAAATAGATCGCCATTGCACACGAAGCAAATTAAAAACAGGTGCCCCAATTTATCGCCAGGATTGACGATGCTCTATTGGAAACCTACGCATTATTTTCCCTATCAAGACCCGGTGGTGCTTCTAAGAACAAACAATTTGTGTCATTTTGTGTCGAATAATAAACAATTAGTATACAATACGCGTGTGACACATTACGCGGTTTTGTGATATGCAACGATCCATTATATATTTAAGTACCTCTCATTATCACCTACACGAGTACTGCAAGCCTGAAACATATCAACAAGAATTAGCATTTGCACTTGCATGGCTGTGGCATTTATAGTTCAGTTTAGTTTTTTTCTACCATGAAAGTATGCGATCTAAAAACGAGTTTCTTCCTTGATGACTTTAGACCTACTTTTTGCTGTATGGTACCAGATAATGCATTGATAAGTGTTTGGTAACATATCTAATGGTTAACTCGTTCAAGTATTCAGGTTTTTCTTCAAAATGGATGTAAATAATTGATGCTAAATGATGCATAGGTAAAATTGAATAATTCCAGAACTAGTAAAAATAAACCTAACAATGTATACATTTTTTAATAGAAAAAATAGGTCTCTTCGACCATATCAAAACCAACTATGGTTTCTCTTAATTAAAAATATGCAGGTTTATGTTATATCTCAAAAATGTGACCCCGTAAAAGAATTCTGAGTACGCCAGTGGATTCAGAATAAAAATATCTATAAAAGTTGTCTTTATAGTTTTTTGTATCTACATAGCCAATCGAGATATTGAGAACTGAAGAAATGTTACGTATTTCAAAAGTTGGCTATAGCTTTAAAAAGAAAGACGATACAAAAATGGCGATGGTACAGCTCAACTGACAACGAAAAACGGACATACTCTACACCGCCATACACAAAAATAATAATCTATACTTTTTTCAAATCTAAACAAAAAAGGTGAAGAAAAAGGTAATTAAAATTAAGGAAAAATGTTATATATAATGCAATACTGATAATCAAATGCGGCGGTCTATAATATCGGATACTTTTGAGTAGTCCAATAAAATTAAAATACCAACCACCTTTTTATCTAATGCAGATATTATGTCATCAATAATATAAGCAAATAACGCTGTGTCGGCCTTATAACGATGTTAAAATATCACAATCAGAAATATGTCGTCTGAGCTGCAAACCAATAACACGCTCTAGCAATTTTGAGTAAATATGGTAATTGGCCGGAAATCCTTTTTTCTGCGGGATTATTTACCTTTGGAATTTAACTAGACCAACCTTCCAAGAATAAACACTATTTTGTAAGCAATAATCAACAATATCTTCTGATATTTCTTTAATGCCTTGTTTCGTAAATTTATCATGATCTTCTAGGTATCAGTCTTTAGCAGCACATGTTTATTTAACAGCCTAGAGAGGTAGTTGTAAAGGCAACTGACTTTGTTATTTATATTATTTATACGATAAATGCTAAGAGAAGGAATAAGCGCTCTCATCATAGAAACAGTCAAAATCGAGAGCTGCAAAATCACGAAACGTTCTAAATGTATAACCCCTTTCTTTAGCCGGAATACAATGATCTGTCACATTATAAGCATCGTACACGGTACAATCGCTACTAACATTCAAACATGCATTTACAATTACTAAATCTACAGAGCAATAGAATCTTAGCAAATACGGGTCTCTATTTTTGTTGAAGCGAAAAGCGATCGATTCTTTAGCTTTATCGCAAAATTATTATATGTTTTAAGATAAATAGTAAGTACATCTTGGCTCGAAATAATTTATCTTTGATGTTAGATTTTAAACCCGTCTATTTCTTACTGCGACATAGTGACCTGCTGAGGTCAAGAACACTTCGGTCTGGTTGTAGCCCGAATCCTAAAATAAATCGTTATGTATAGTGCACTGCAAAACCGCTGAATGTAATTTTTATGTAGATAAAGGTCCACACATTTCATTGACGTGTGCACACGTGTTTATCGTTAACTGTCGCAAAATAACTTCATTCGAATAATAGGATTTCATTCCCGTCGCATGTATTGAACCGTACCGACACGTGCTTGATACCAGAGCAATGTCAATGAATTCTGATGTTATTGAAGTTATCCAAACCTGATATGGGATGAACACTATCATTTTAAAGTTGATGCAATAAGAAAAAAACAAAAAAAATCAGTTATAAAAATTTATTGCTCTACATTCAATGAAAATATTCAATGCTTTAGACTCCAGCCAGTCCAAATCCTCGACTTTTGCTGACCCTTGTAGTGCGATCCACTAGTTGTCTTCCCACATGCTTCAGCTCCGTTTTGACCGTCATCATCATCAACGGTTTTCCATAAAAATCCAGCAGCTTCTAGTGCAGATCCTCACTTCATTATTCCTAGCAGTTGGCGTTTGTAGCTTCCAAAGCTGCCACTCGAGCTATTAGAAGATGTCGAAGAACACGACTTCGAGGAAGAGTTGCTGTTCTGCCTGCTCAACCCCACGTGACGCTTGCTCTTCTTGTTGTTGTTCTTGTGCTCCACGCTCAAGAACTTGTCGATCACCTGGCGGATCACGCAATGTTTACGAACGAACGGATTGGTGTACATTTTCACTGATAGCTGTTCACTTTTGAACGTTCAGGTTTGTTATGATGCCATCCTATGGAGGCGTCTTTATATAGTCGGCCTCTGCATGCGCGTAAGACGTAAGGCCAATGCCAGTCGGTCTGCTGATATAGAATTTACGTACTTTCTAGTATATACGCCAGGTTGAATGAAGTTAGTGACAACAAGTTCCAAGTTTACGTCTTTCGGGAGTTTTTTTCTGGTTGTTCCGTTGGAGCTACGCGGTCATATACGTGCGTTGCTAAGTTATTCAATTAGAGGAACATAAACATGCAAATTAGTATTTTGTTTTGAATTTTACAGTGTAATACTTATATAATTGGAAATACCAAGATTTAAACGGTTTTAGTAAACAGAACTAAAAGTGGAAGACTATTTTTGAAATAATTTCGTATTCAACGAAGTTGCTAGAGTGACTTAAATGTTCTATAACACGGCTACTATTCCTTTTTTAAGAATAAACATCATTTGATTAAGTATTTGTAGATATATACCCTTTAAAAACGAGGAAGTGACACCAAACCAGTGAGTAGAAATTGGACCACCGCAAAGCAGAATTTAACTTAATTACAATGCTAATGCTAGATATCAAGTTAACTTGACTTGATGTAGTATAAATATTCGGTCTATAACTCGATGCGCTGCTTCTAGCACCACTTTTAAACAGTGGACAAATTTTCCAAAACTCAGGAAAGATACAAGTGTCCAATATAAGATTAAAAATGTGTCGTAGCGGTTCCACAAAACACTGAGCACAGTCTAGCAATAAATGCAGGACAACTTTTGAGATAAGTTTTTACTTACTCTCTGAGCAGGGTAGACACCCCTTTAAAATTTTTAAATGGAACTATCCATCTTGTGATACATCATTTGAAAGCTTATTTCACAAAGAGTCTGGCCATGTAATTAGTTTTACCGCGTTTAACTTATTGACGGGGTAATAGATTAATAGTGCCTACGAAACAGGTTGCTTATTAAATTGAATATTTTGGACTCTTTTCAACAAAATGTATTTTATTTTAGAGCGGAAATAAAATTTGTCCTTACGAGAACCCAAAATTTAAACAAACAACTTGTAAAAAATATGACACTTAAAAAAACTCCCAGAATACTGAAAATTTTCTTTTAACATTATTATTAACATTAAAGTATTTATCATGTAATTTTTTAGAAAGTCCATGTCCACGAAAAAGAAAAATTAGTCATTTGTAACTCCAAAAACAGTGTGAACAAAACCATAGAAATTCAAACCTTACAATAGATTCTCAAAATGTGCACCACCTCTTTCCATGCAATAATACAGACGGTTCTCGAACTCCTGCTGCACTTTTCGGAAAGTTTCAGGTGGAATCCTCCTGCACTCGTTAATAATTCTTTCTCGCAGATCGTCCAGGCTAGTAGGTTGTGTTTTGTAAACCACAGATTTTAAATGACCCCATAGAAAGAAATCTAAAGCAGCCAAATCGGGTGATCGTGGCGGCCATTCAATTGTTCCACGCCTACCAATCCAGTGAAGAGGAAATCTATGATTTAACCAATTTCGCACATTAATGGCGTAATGCGGTGGGGCTCCATCATGTTGGTAAAACAATTCGTATTCATCCAACATTGGATTTCCTTCAGGGTCACGTTGGTTTTCTAATTGCTCTGTGATTAAAGGATCAATAACGTTATCAAGTAATTCTAAATACATTCGCCCATTTAGCGTCTCATCAATAAAAATTGGACCTACAATTGCGTTGCCAAGTATTCCAGCCCAGACGTTCAGCTTCTGAGGAACTTGTGTATGACCTTCTCGAAAAATATAAGGATCTTCGTCACTCCAGTACCTCACGTTATGTTTATTTACAGAGCCGTTCAAAACAAATGTGCATTCATCACTGAAGCAGTTATTTTTTATTAGATTTGGAGTTACTATAATCTTTTCTGTCATAATTTCGCAAAATCGCAGTCTTCTATCGAAGTCATCTTCGCCAAATTCCTGGAGAGTTTTCATCTTATAGGGATGGAATTTGTGCAGTTTTGTAACTTTCCTTACAGATGAATAAGAAAGTCCAGTGGCTGTAGAAATGTTACGCAAAGAGCTAGTTGGATCCATTGCAAAATGGCCAAGTACTTCAAGTTGGGCCATTTCATCAACGACTCTATTCCCTGCCCTTTTTTGTTTACTACAGKTCCKGTGTCTTGAAATTTCTGCACGAGATCGAGAATGTACCTAGCGTCAACATTTTTATCGGGGTGCCGTTCGTTAAACACTTTTGCTGACGCACGAGCACAGCTATGCTCAGCACCGTAAATAAAAATTATTTCTACCCTTTCGGCAGTTGAATAAATCATTATCACTTGGACTTTCACGCGATTTATAAAAAGGAATGTGAACAAAAAGATGGTCGTGCCAAAGAAGTAGCCAAAAAGTTGAAACAAAAAATTGTAAACACAAAGTAGATAATTATTTAGCCAATTCAGTATAAACTGTCGAGTTGCAATATCAAGTAATGTCGAAAGAAAATTTTAAGTATTTTTGGCATTTTGCTTAGGTGAAACAATTATTTTTTAACAAGTTTTTTTAGGCTTAAGTAAGGACAATTTTTATTGTAACTGCAAGACAATAAATTTTGTTAAAAAAGGTCCAAAATATTCCATTTTATAAGCCACTTGCTACAATGCACTTTTTGACCCACTACCCCGTCAGTGGGTAAAAAATAGTAAAACTAATTACATGGCAAGACTCCTTGTGTAATAAGCTTTTAAATGATGTATCGTAAGATGGGTAGTTTCATTTAAAATTTTTGAAGGGGTATCTTCCCCGCTAAGAGGGTAAGCGCTATCCATTAAAAACTTATCTCAAAAGTTGTCCCCCTGCAAACAAAAGTTTACCTGTTTTTGCAAAATTTTAAATTTTTCCTCTATTTAAAATTATTTAAGGTGTGAAGTTTTCAAAAGATCACCCTGTATTTCTTGCGAATCTTATAACTGTTAAAAACGGCGCAAGAAGTGTGCTGTACTAGGAATATAACACCCCTGTTTATAATTCGTTGATTGCACTGCTAAAAATTGTTAAAATTGGTTTTAAATTGGTTCACCAACAACCCTTTTCTACCGATTTAGCACCATCAGACTAATATTTATTCCCAAAGCTTAAATTGGATTGTGTTGGACATTAAACAAAAAAATTGGATCTGAGGACGTAACTTTGGCTATCTCAATAGGTCTCTTTCAAAGATAGAGCTTTACTTCTATTTACTTCGAAACACCAAAAATAAGTTTATAAATCTAACATGAACTTTAGTAAATTCTTCCAAAAGCAACGTTCATTTGTTTTCAACAGCTGGTGCACTTGAAATAAAAAACTTCAATCGTTGAGGATAATTTGTAGGTAACACTGTCTGTATTTGTGCCCATTCCTTCTGTGATAACTTATAGACACACTTAGATAACCTATAGGAATTGAACTAATTTCTGTGATCTTAATTTCCGTGTATTTAATTCAATGTTTGCTCTACCCTTATACACTGAAAGTAATTAATAAAGTATTGCACACCTCTTACTTACCGTACATTTTAGTCTGTATTATTCACCACTGTTTAGATATATCTGCGATATATTAGTCAGTTTACAGTTAAAAACTGCAATGAAAAATAATCTTGGACTACCAACTATTTTATTTAGCAACTTTACACATTAAAGTAATACATCACTCGTTTTACATCAACAGCAAATATAATATTAAGCATACATAAAAGCAAGCTTAATTTTGCCCATCGCACCAATGGGTTCTCCCCCTGGGCAGGCTTCACATCTACTTCTAGTCGCCACTTCTACAGCTTCAGCTACTTCTGCTAGCTGCTAGATTCCTTTCCACAATTCACGGATGAATCCATAATACATTTAGCTTCTTCCAAGAACTGCTAAAGCTGGTCTTCACTTGTTAACCCTTAGGAAGCTGCATTGTCCAAAACTGCTTCCGGAGCTTCCGGAAGACCTGGACGACGTCGAGCTGTAGGACCTGGAGGACGAATCGCTGTTCTGCCTGCTCAGGCCGCGATGTCCCTTGCTGGTCCTGTTGTTGTTCTTCCCTTCCAGGTGAAGGAATTTGTCGATCACCTGGCGGACCACGGAATGCTTGCGAACGAACGGGTTGGTGTACATTTTCACTGATAACTTCACTACTGGTCGCTTGGTCACTCGGTTTTGTTTTGATGCGCTGCTGGTCTGCAGCCTGCCTTATATAGGCGGTTTGTGCTTACGCGGTAATGGG
Organism: Rhyzopertha dominica; assembly: GCA_025024175.1. Lineage (NCBI taxonomy): Eukaryota > Metazoa > Arthropoda > Insecta > Coleoptera > Bostrichidae > Rhyzopertha > Rhyzopertha dominica. Next base: position 81,679,544 of record QCXZ01000137.1, on the reverse strand, counting down.
GGATCTACTCTTTGGAAGGCCAATGCCAGGCTGTTCGATCATTACGGCATGGAACTTGACGTCAGACGTGGGGAGGTGCAGATAGCGCTATTTCTGTAAACAATGTTTAATTATCTTGACGTTTGCTTCTTGTTAGGTTCGATGTTTACGCAGTTTATATTTATGTGGAGTACCGGTAATTATGGAATGTTCGCAGGTGGTTTTTGTAAGTGTTCGCATATTCTTAGTAACTGTAAAAAAAGTGACGTATTATGTACCTTGGCTTTCTGACACTAAGTAGGAAACACGTCAGGTGTCTGGTAAGAAAACTTCTGTTATGCTGTACTTCCTGGATTTTTAGGGAAAGGAGTTTGATTTTTTTTTCACTCTCACTTTCTCAAAAGTATCAACATCTCGATAATTAAATGGACTTGCCGAGCTTTATTTGTACTACACCTACCTATAGTATATGAATTAATATAATACAATGTGTTGCATCTGGGACCCTTTGAACCATAGTTTCTTTGCCATAAAGGAAGCACAGTATCATTGCTTCGAACTCTTGGAAAGTGTTCCAGGAATTGTCTGTTAGCATTATGAGCCTATCCTGAGAGATATGCGGGCATAATAATAATAATAATAGGACTCTATTTAACTATACTATTGGGCGAAGTCTAGCGTAGCTATTCCACTCAACCCCAAAAAATATAAACTTAATTCAATATAAGAAATAAACAATGCTTTGACTATAATAACAAGCTGATGACTTAACCTATACATCATTCATTTTTTGAAACCTTCTACTGAGCATATTTTAGTAAACAAACCATAGTGTTCGTTATAACATTTTGCAGTGTTATAAGTAAAAGACCGCGTGTATAGGGAGATTCCGAAGCTAGGCATTGATAAATGGCGGACATATCTAAGAGATAAATCAGTGCTATGCAAGCTGCGACGACTATGAAACTTATCACTCAAGTATTTTGGCGAAGAGAATCGAAAGACACGAAACAAGAAAGTTGGCAGATAGTAATAAAAAAGTTGACCAATTCTTAACCACTTAAGTTGCCATATCACTTACTGATATGAGCATACTTTTTTTAGTCCAAATATGAATCTGCAGCAGTTATTCTGCACCTTCTGACGCCTGTATTTGTTAACGGCATCAAGACAAGGAAAGCATACCATAAAACAATAAAGGAAGTGAGGGATTATCAGAGTTTCGCATGATTTGTTTCMAAGTTTAAAGTTGAGAATAAGATGATTAGGGTACAAGAGCTTTAAAGCAACATAACATTTGTTAATAACAGAAGAGACGTGATTTTTAAAACCAAGGTCATTATCTATACTTAAACCAAGACTTTCGATGCTTTCATATACCGGCAGTTGATTATGATCTACATGTACTTTAATGTCATCCCTCACAAAACATTTTTGTGACGATTTTGACGCGAAATATACTACAGAATACTTATTGCTGTTCAACTTTAAATTAATGTTACTAGAACATTCACTAATGTTGCCTAGGTCCTCATTCATTTCTAAGCAMGCCCTCTCTAMTTTCTGTGGGTTGAAATGGTGTAAAAGGTAGGTATCGTCAGCGTATGCCACGCAAGTTGAAAATTTGGGCTTCGAGAGTAAATCAGCGGTGTAAATTAAAAACAAAATTGGTCCCAGGATAGATCCTTGAGGGACTCCCGACATCACTCTGCCGATATCAGACATTTCGCCACCCAGCAAGACTCGCTGGCGCCTATTGAGCAAATAAGAAATTAACTGAAACCTCATCAAAACCGTCAATTTACTATAAAAGCAACACATGATCCAGTGCACACTATAGTTGGGATGAAAGGTTTTGGGATTCACGTGGGAGTCCAGGAAGGTGCCAGCCGTGATCACCAGTCCTTTGACTTCTTCCTCAGGGACTACATCAAGAATGAGGACTACAGGGCGGTACCAACTGCTGCTGAGGATATACAGAAGAGTATTTTAACGAGAGAACTACTAGCGAACCGCTAAAGTTAGGAGTTAAACATGTTACATAAAAATGTAAGTACTCTTTGAGTACTTTCCAAATCTGCAAAAAATATAGCGTGTTGGAACATATACACCCACTATATCGGCTACAACATCTCATCATTAACAATGTTAACTTATTTGAGTGGCAAAAACAGAACATCCAATTCATTCCACCTGTTTATTCGTTCGCAGCTTCTGGTATGCGAACGCGTCAATCAGGTAATCGTGCTATTTAAACTGCATATTCGCATAAAATTAAGCGCAGCAGGTGTTTCGCTGGCGTCATTAAGTTTTCTTTTGCTATTTCGGGACATTAAGTGTTACCTACGGTTAGTATCAAGAAAGGAAATATACAAAACCTATTTCTTTGCAAACGTTCACAAAATCTCATGTTAGCCTAGATTTCCTAAGCTTGCGTTTGCTTTCATTTTTTTCTATCAAAAAGGTCCGCAGCGAATTCTCTTATTTATTCCTAACCATAATGTATATTTAAGCTTGTGTAGTGATTAATTTATCAAATGCTGCAGAAATTAAACAATAAATAATTTTTAGTAAAAGGTTAACCATGGTTGACGCAAAATTAACTCATTGGATTATTCAATGTCTATATATTTTATGTATACGTTTTCTTGCTAGCTACCGTGACAACATGAAAGGAGTAAGTCTAAAAAATGTATCAAGATTTATTTATTTTGGCGCATTTCATTCTAACACATTTGCACTCAACTACCTATAAGCAAGAGAAGATTTTGAAGAAAATGACGCATGTACTTAAGCTGTGATTTTGGTAAAGATTTTATTGTAAATTATATAATTACGTTTAGTTAAAAAATAATAGTAAAAACCGGAAGATTATATTGTTGTTGTATTGTGTAGGTATATCAATAGTACAAGGTCGTCGATTTACTATACCGCAAAAAATGTACAAGTACGATAACAAGTCTCACACAACTGGTTTATCCATATACAAGCATTTAAATAATCTTTTTTTTGCAGTGCTAACATGATTTTATAATTTAAGTGTTTTACCTATTAGCAATGGCGTTGAGTACCATTTTTTCTTATTTTGAATGGTTCTTTAAGACAGTTAGGTTAGACCATCAAAAATCTGTCTGTCAACAAAAAAAATAAGGAAATTAGAAAGCAAATCAACTTACCAAATTAAATGATTAGGTATTAGCAAAAATGTCAACCGGGGCATTTTCTTCTAGCCTTACGTCGAAAATTCCAAAGTAAAGGTATCCTTCTCAAAGTTTCATTGACGATAAGAGCAAATCATTCTTAGAATTATTGCATACAACTGTTTCTAAATAATTTGCTGATCGCAACTTGGTAAATCCGAAAGGCAAACAAATTAATTAAACGGACTGCGTAATTCTTATAATTAGCCAACATGTAGGTACGTCTCAATGTGTGCAATCTACATTTTTACCCTTAGGAGTAGCTTAACAATTAACTAACGATATACGCAAGCAATTTGCGTAAATCATCCAAATACAATACATTCGCAGAGGACGCCTTAATTGCAGTAAATTATTTTCACAATTTCTGAGAACAATAACTGCAGCAGCTTGTCACGCATAACATTCTTCATCATTCTCTGAAACTGACACACAACACATTTCCATTCCCTTTAACGAAAACAACTCCCTTGCTTTCGCGGTCTGGGGATTCCCCCCATTTTTCCTCAGATTTGTGCAAATCACTCTTTCACGCAAACGCCTTGGACAATTTCCCCCGACCAGTCACGCCCACCTAAATCGCCGTTATTACTAGTTGTGCTCGATGACAGTGATTAAATCACGACACCGAGAAATCCCGCGAAGGATTCCATTTGTGAATGACCGTGGCGGGGCTTCCCAGCCGCAACATAAACTTGACCTTTGGGTGCTAATTTTGGAAAATAACGATCGCAGAAGTTGATGCTCTCGGAAGGCGGTGTTGGTAAAAGTAATGGATTGCCGTCCTTGATATAATACGCCTATAGCATGTTATAGTAAAAAAATGCTATAGTAAAAAATACAGACAAACATTAAACAAAATTCTCTTGTAATAATAAATTTAAACGTTCAACATCTAAGAAACAAAACCGAAGAACTGGAGATTTTACTAAATACCAACCCGCTGAAATTAAACATTGAAAAACAAAAACACTTACTTTCTCCATCCAAACAAAAGAGCAACCTGTAAAATTCCTAGGAGTTCATGTTCAGGGTGATCTAGAATGGGATGCCTATATCTGTGAAATAGGTCATTTCCTTTTTAGTGTTGTCTGTTTTAAGGATAACTCCAGTATGATGTGGAAAACATTAAAAAAACTTGTAAATACAAAAAATCAGTGTGACTATAGTTGTGTTCGCTTCTACTGATTTTGGTAAGAGATACTGTGGAGATTGCGAATAGGTTCAATAATTATTTTATAGAAAGTATTGGTTCAATTGTCAGTGATATAGATTACAATGATTCATGTCAATTTAAAGACAGCAATATGTATCCAAATTTATCGGAATTCAGCCGAGTGGACATGAGTCAACTAAGGAAAATAGTTAACAATCTGGATAATAAATTCATTGTGAATGATTGCACTAACTCTAGAATCCTAAAAAGAATATTTCAAACTATAGGTCATGCTATTTTGAATTTCATTAACACTTCACTGTCTGGTGCTTGTGTGCCCAACTTCATTAAAATTAGTACTATATTTCCTATACCAAAGGTAGCAAACACTATTGAGTGCAGCGAATTTAGACCAATTAATACTTTGCCTGTTGTTGAGAAGATATTGGAAATGGTAGTTTACAGACAACTCTTACGACACGTAGAAAAATATGAAATATTATTGCCTTATCAATCCGGATTTAGGCAAAATCACTCTTGTGAAAGTGTCCTCCAGTTGACTCTCAGTAAATTTTATGCCGATATTAGCACTAATAAGTATATTGTGTTTTTCTCGATTTGAAGCGAGCTTTTGAGACAATTGACAGGTCGATATTGCTCAGAAAATTATTTCAATATGGTTTTCAGGAAAAGGTACACGAGTGATTAGCTAATTGTGACATTTTATAATAGCATTAAAGTCTTTAATTATTTCCTAGTTAACCTATTTGTTACATCATTCTTTAAGTTACCAAGATATTTGAAATTTGATTCTACCTCAAGGAAACCCACTTTTAATCATCAAATTAAATAATACGCTTGCTCATTAAAATGCGCATGTGGTTAAAAATAAAGTAACTGGTGGTAAATAGCAAAAAGGTATATTAATACATCAATAAATAATTGCACAACGCACACTAATGTAAATTACAACTAACGAATAAATAGAAATAAATTAATCTTAATTAAACTAGTATCAGCTATTATCACAAGAGCTTGGAACTTGTACTTTGCATGTGAGCCTCGTTGAGCGCAACAGGCGCCGACTACAACAAACTGCATGTCCTGGGTGATCGACCATCAGAGTCGCTTGCCCCAAATTATGATTCTGTAACAAAAATAAGGGGTATAAGTCATTCGCCTTTGAAGTATAGTGTAGCTTGGATTCAGGCATGTGATTAGTTATGCTTATGATTTAAATAACTATTGGACGCATGAGAACATAGATATAAATGTTTATCTTATACTAATTCCGACCATACGTTTTGCTTTATCTTAATTACATATTTATTCACAACTTCGCCTTTAGCAATCAGTAACATTATGGTAAATTATATCGGAATCTAAAAATAAATCACCTTAAGTTTTTTAAACAAATGTAGCTGTGTTATGCCAGATAACGGTTTCTAAAACCTTGACAAACCATGTGATGAATTAAGGTCTCCTTAGACTGTATACTTAATTAAACAATCTACCGGTGGAATCTATTTAAAACTTTGTATTAGATGCATCTGAAACATTACACTTCCATCTTCCTTGATTGATAAGTTCTAAAGTAAGTTCTCGTTTACTGACTGAATATTTCGATGAAAATCTTATTACTGAGACTTCTCCATCCAACAATTATTATATCTATCTGTACAAGAACCAAAAAACAGCTTATAAATTGAAATTTACTTACCAAAACTTTATCGCGATAATCCGCAACACAATTTTCACTTAGCAACGCACATTCTCGTCCCGCTATCCATGCTTCCTTTAGCTCTGAACCCCCACGAGCCAAAGGATCCAGTAGAGCTTCCTGAAGAGCTGCTGTCCATCCTCTTCAAAGACTGTTTTCTCCTGGCGCTCTGCTCGGGATGGATGATCTTGTCGATCATTTGACGGATCGAGGAATGCTTCCTGTTGAAGGGATTCGTGTACATCTTGTTTACTTGAGTGTTCGATGGCTTCTGAGCGGATGCTGCGATTTCAGTGCTCTGGCGGTTTGCGTTTTACTGGGATGACGGCCGGTCGGTGCGGTTTTTATACTTCCGCGAGGTCGTCGCAGGTCGAGATGTTGATATCACTGCCAACGGGTTAAGCATTGTCAATGCCGTGCGGATTCCTTAACGCTAGCTGAGAAATTGGAAGGAAGTCCGTATTTTGAATAATGTAAACAACGCAGATATGACTGAGTGGCTGGCTAAATATGGAATAAAATATTAATTATAATCAGATACTTATCAGATACACTCACAGAATTTTCCCTCTACGGAGACAACATCCTAGGAAGATGTAGAAGATCTGAAAGGGGTTCATCAAAGAAAACTACCTTCTTGAACAGACTAGCAGGGATAAAAAGGTCGTTCCAAATTTTCTTAACATTAAGACCATCATTAATGTAAACAACTGAAGTAAAATTATGTTTTAAACATTGCAAATTTTTTAATATGTCCACCATTGGAATCTCTAAAACGATAAGAGATACTAAGACTGTTAAATAAAAGAAAAACCACACGTTTTCGTGGAGTTTAAAGATCTGGAACGTTTTTTGCTTTCCTTGTTCTATTTCGAAACGAATTATATATATTCTATTTCACAGTGACGTTCCAATTGTATATTTAGCTGCGTCAGTAAGTCTTTTGGGAAAGTTTATACATGGTATCCCCTCTTCATATTCTTTGATTGTATGATAAATTGTCGATTTGTTTCTGCTTTAATTTCGATAAATATTGACAACGTCTCCTTTCGACATTTGCCCAACCAGATTATAAAATGCAGCCCAAAATACATTCTCATAGCCAATTTTACATAATGGTATTATTTTAAAAATACATTGGGAATCCATGACGACTATTGGCTATGATTCCTGTCACTGTATTTATTAAAAGTCAAAATGTATTCAAATGATGAAAAAACAGATATGATTTTGATTTATGGTGAATGCAAGAAAAATGCTTTCGCTGCTGCCCGTTTATACAGACAACGTTTTCCCAATAGAAGAGCTCCTGCCGATACAATTTTCAAGAAACTTGAATTAACCGACAAACTAGCAACCACTGAAAAATTCAAGAGAAAGAACAGCAACAGGCCCTAACAATTGAACTAGAGTATTGGAAATGATTGACGAAAATCCTCATATTAGTCAAAGGGTAGTCTCAAGGGCAACCGGTGTTAGTCTGTCTTCAGTACACCGTATAATTGAAGGCAATCAATTTCATCCGTATCACTTGCAATTGGTTCAGGCCTTAAAGGAGACAGATTATCCTAAAAGACTGGCTTTTTGTAACTTTTTTCGGGTACACCAAAATTTGAATGTGAGATTTTATGACAAAATTGCTTCTGAGATGAAGGAGGATTTTCTAATAATGATGGAGTTAACAAACATAACATGCATTATTAGGTGCAAGAAAATCCACATTGGATTCGAGAAGAACATTTTCAAACTATCTTCTCGACGAATGTCTGGTGCGGAATATTGATGAATTAAATTGCTAGGATATTTTAATGGGTTTACAGGCATATGAAGAAATGAAAAAGTATTGCCAGCCTTGACCGAGATTTGAACTCGGGCCTTTTGAACACTAGTCAAATTGCTAGGCCTTATTTTTTTCGCGATAGTTTAAACGGCAATACTTATCTAAATTTTTTAAGAAACATTTTACCGGTACTTCTCCAAAATATAAATTTACAAGTAAGACAAGATCTTTGGTTCTAACAAGATGGGGCACCTGCGCATTACCATAGAATAGTGCGAAACCATCTTGATTTGGGTTTGCCTAACCGATGAATAGGAAGAGGTTCAATTAATCCTTGGCCACCGAGAAGCCCGGACCTTACTCCTTTGGATTTTTTTCTGTGGGGAATGGTAAAAGAGCAAGTATACCAAACACCAATTGAAAGTGTAGAAAATTTAGAAAATAAAATAGGTGATGCATGTAGATCTATCACTCCAGAAGTGCTAATGCATGTTAAAATATCGTTTTGGGCACGAATTCAAGCTTGTGAAAACAGCGGAGGGCGATATTTTGAGCATTTATGACATTGATGTTATTGAATAAACATTTTTCAACAATACCGAATTTACTTAAAGCAAATGATTGAAGTTTATGTCAAAATTTACGAATTTATACAGCTCTCTACGATTTATATTTTTTAAGACAATGAACAATTATCAATGTTACCTCTGCAAGGGTATTTTGGATTGCATTTTTAATTTCGTCAAGGTCATTATCATTCGTGAAACATCCTGAATACCTCGACGAATATCAATTTTATAAGATATTATGCAAAGCAGACACCAAAAACTTCTGCATTGTTTATTTAAATGACATGAAGGTGACATTTTATATCCATGACATGCTTTGTTGCGAGCATTTTTGTCGCTCAATCCAACCAATAAATTTTTTCTCAAAACTTTCGATTCATATATTAGTTACTAAAGCAGATAAGGGTTCAGCCACAGTAAAGCAAATTATGAAACTGAAGTTAGCGAATTATTATACATCAAAAATTTCCAAAATTACTAATAATTTTATTAAAATTTCGAATATTTCCAGTTAGGAAAAGTCATTTTTAACTGTTTCCAACTGCAGGATACCTACACTGTACGGTTTTCCCAAAGTAGTTTCAGTATGAATGCTGAAAGCATTCGCCCTCGTATTCACTATAATTTCGACCTACTTTCTTTATTTAGTATTTCTTACTAGTACGAATCAATGTTGGTTTTGGCTGAAACTAATTTTTTTCGAGTCTTTTCGAACAAAGTACATCAGTCTATACTTACGTCTACAAATGGAAGGCATGAATGCTCAAACGTTACAACCCCACAAATGCACAATGAACAGAAGAGCAGTATCAGTATGTCTTGGTTTCATAAACCACTTATTGTCGACATAGCTTGGCTTTTAACCTTGCGCTGACGTAGTCCCATAGCAAATTCTTAGAAGTCATTTATTCATTCTGGCAGGTTAGAAGATTGCTGTTATTAAGAATGTTTTGTAGACGTTTCCTTCTTAATTCTTAAAGATGATAAAGTAATGACCAAAATCTTTGCAATTGCTCTGTTTTAACGGCATAAAAGTGTTAAACAATAGTGGATGTTAGCGTATAAAACAATACTATTGGGACCATCATATACAATTTATGACTACTAATAGCATTTCAATAAGTAAATATTCTAATGTGTTTACCCTATCAGTACACAACATACACAATAAAACCACAAACGCAGATAAATTACAGGGATACAAGTTTTAATAATGTTCCTTAATAAATCAAGTCATTCATTAATTGTGTGGCCTAACGTACTTGTTTACAATCTTAAAATATCCAGAGACAGACAAATACGGTTAGGCAGCACAATGTTACAGGTTTAACGATTACTTCTTGTTACTACAACCAAAGTGTAGATTAACGATTCTTGGTAACAATTAGCTTGAACAAACCTATAGAGACATTAAACATTTTAAAACACAATATTATATTAAAATGTTACTTAAAATGATTCATTGTTAACTTTTCTCGTCAGATTTTTGTATGCGGTATTTATATTGATTGTTGAAGCTGTTGGCTCATGGGTATTCTACATGATTTCAGTTTCAGGCATGTTCTTGTCTAATTCAGCCATTAAAATCAACAGATGAGAAAATACTGTGATAATAGTGCTGCTGAAACCGACACCCAGTACAGAATTGAGCAATGAATCTTCTAAAACTTAATCAAATATTACACAGAGCTATAAATAAATTTCTTTATTTCGCTTTTACCCAATAAAGTGTTTTATCAATATTTGCACGAGACCTTTAAACAGAAATAACAAATCGCAGACGTACACGTACATCCCATACTAAAATCAGCTCTTATTATCACTAAAATTATCACTTTATGTATCCTCACGAATGCCCTTGTCCAGATCATCCTGACACTGACATTGATTTTTGTTTTTATTTATTACAGCCAGCATCACAGTTTACTAGATTACTCCAACATCCTTGAGTGTCTGCTGAAAATAAGTACACTACAACGTACGTACGAGAAGGTGGATGTGGTTCAGCGAATGGCACACTTGAACTCAAGTGCAAAGTTGAACTTGTAGGCCAAATAGTCCACGTGGAGGCTAACTTTAGATCTCGATTGAGTAATTTGTTGGTTTCGTCCGGACTACACCAATTTATTCATTGACACTTTATTGACCCTAATAACCGTAATGACAGCGGATCACCTACACCGTTTGTTATGTGTAAATGCCTGTAGCAAGGTATCGGTACTGTTGATATCTGTTCTGGTGAAAGCGAAAGAGCAATAGATTCGTAGTACACTTTTTTGCGCCAACCTCTGTCTAAGGACCAAAAACTAATTATTTTAAACGCAGGGAACAAAAATGGATTTAATACCAAACCCTTTCCTGAGGTATTGTACACATGGTGTTATTCTGCTACCCACACATCATCAATTATATTACACTCGTTATTATTAATTCTCAATAGAACATAGTGTTTTTCCAGATACATGGAAGGTAATACTTCTTCCAAAGATGCTTAATCTAACTCGGATGTCGGATCTGCGACCTATAAGTAAGTGTCTTGCCAGTACTATCCAAAGTTCATGAAAAAATATTATTTAATAAAATTCAAAATCACGTTACAGCACACTTTATGCTACCTGATAGACTCCATCATAACTGAGCAACTGCACTTCTCGCAGTAATTAACGACATTATAATGCATGTGATGATAACTATACTAGTATTTCTAGATTATACTATCAACCTTGAATATTTATTGGGTGTGTTACGTAACATAGGCTTCAGTGAAAGTACTATTCATCTAAGGTTCAGTTATATATCTGGCATTTCAAATTGCTAAGTTTAAGAATAAAAAAATACCACCTTACAGCAACATTAAGTGGTGTTCCGTAGGAATCTATCCCAGCCCCTTTGCTATTTAGAATCTATACGGCTAACATTGTAAAATGTGTTAGCTTATTCAAAAGCCTCTCAAATCTACATTACCTCAAAGAAAAGCCCCATAATTGAGACAGTTGCCGTTGTACACAAGGAATTAGAGGCTTTGGATGATAACTCTAGAAAAGCATGTCTCATGCTGGTTCCATCCAAAAGTAATATTACCTTTGGAGATGGTGGAAACTGCTAGGATACCTGGACTCTGACCTGAGATTTACTAAGCACATTAATAATGTTATCAGAGAATCGTTCTGTAACTTAAACCGTCTTTTATTAAGTGTGAATATTAAAAAGCTATTATGCCAGTCCCTGGTTTTACCTCACCAAAATTCTACGATGCAGTATATTGTTCTTGTCTAAAACGTGATAGGTGGAAGTCCAATTCTGTGCTGCTGAGTTTTGGATTGTCTACAACTGATTCAGGACATTTTTCGACCATAATTAGTACAAACAGGTACAAACCTAACCGTTTTATGTTTCAGCTACCACCAAAGTTTTGTGGTTTTGTAAGCTACTATTCGGATATTCGGAAGTTTTCCACTCCATCAAATATCTTTCACAATATAAAAAACCTATAACATATCGGTCATTCCCTAATTGGTGTACTGTATGGCCATGACGAAAACTAGATTGTTCGACAATTAACCGGTACTTGCAAATTCTCTTTCACCATATTTCAGTGCTACTAGCAATTTAAAACAAAAAACACCGGAGAAAGGCAACAATGTACCAACAACATCAGCAAGAACACCTCTCACTATCAGAGGCCTTTTAGGAATATGACGAATTTTACCTACCAAAAGATTCATCCTATTCTGATCAAAATGTTATTTTTTAATTGGCTTTTACATGTGATTTGACCACTCAGTTAGTTTCTTACGTGATAACGCCTTGGGATTAAATTGTGGTACTTTCTTACTAGACACCAAAATTATTTTTCCCGGGGATGCAATTGCTTAAGTTGGTCTGAATAGCGTTGCTTAGAGTTTAATAATTGTTAACTTAAGCCATTAATTTTGTCAATGAACTGGAATGCTTCAAAGAACTGTTGCCTAACAGAAACTGTACCATAGCTATACGTATAAACAGGAATCAATAGTATTTCTTTGCTTTGAAAATTATACCCACTACGACGTAGTAATGCCTTATCCCTTAGCTAAATTAAATAGTGCACGAAACAGGATTTTTTTTAAATTTAGTATTTTGACCGTTTCATTCACTGAGAGATCATTACTGTCGCTTTAAGGAGTCCATGGCTCAATTTCTGTAATTACTGGAATCGTTTCATTGGAACAAAACTTACATAGAGGAAAATTACGATGGATAAACTATACCTGGATTACATTTATCTTGGTTATGTTTATAATTAGAGACATGTCCATCAAACATGCTGTTGATCTCAGTTTACGTCAAGTATTTTAACAAAAACTCGCTAATGATACATGAGGCTCATTCGTTGCCGGTTGACTTCAGACAGATCCTAAAAAAGTACTGATTGTTATTAAGGAGGTTGCGTCAAATTACCTATAAATAAATTTCCTCTTTCCCTTTGTTGTATTTACAAAATATAAACGTGAATTAGTAGTTTTTATTGTATGTGAAAACGTTTAATCAAATCTTAACCACTAAATGTCGCACTGCTAATTTGCCTAACTCTGCACGTTTGACGGTAATTTATGTTTGACGCACTTTCCTATTTTGAGAGCTGTCTTGTGCATTGAGCGTAACGACTGCCACATGCGTTTTCCGTTTCTAGAAAATGCGAATCCTACCAATTAATCGTAAGCACGTGAATCTGCGAAAATATTTATAGTAGCTGGTTGTTTATTAATTACCTGCAGTGCGCAATTGCAAATAAATCTTCGAACACTCCATTTATTAATTATTCTTCGAATCCGAGTGACATAAGCAAATTAAAGTCTAATTTTAGTTTACTATAACAAATCGTAAATATGTCCGTGAAAATGTTACACAAATAGCATAAATAGATTTTGCAAATCATTGGCGTAAATATAATTAAAAAAGACACTTCCTTATAATGGTAAGCTACAGCGCAAATTCTGTTTAAACAAAAGTCCTAGCGCTATTATTATAGCGTGTTGCTAGAATGTACACAGTATGATGACATAGAATTCTCATTTTTCTCATCACATATACTCCTTGTACTTCATATTACGTCTGATATTACAAACGTAAGAAGCAACTACGGCGCTTACTGTGGAAATCGATGATTAATGAACAAGGAACAAAAACAGACGAACATAAAGACACAAAAACATAATTATCTGTTTATTTTTTTATTTTATTTGTTGAATTGTAGAGCGCTTTCAGCTAACAAGTACCCATCGTCAGTATAATCGTTTAGAATAATAAAATTTCGGTCCCTAAGTATTTTGTGAATTTCTAAAACTTCCAATTCTAAATAGTTTTTAAGACAATTATATATCATTATTTCTTCACCTTGGGATCGTTCTAAAATAATGAATTGTCCTTGCACCTTGCACCAGTTTGTTAACAAAAATGCTCCAATTAGAAGTTTTAATAACGAAGAATCAATGTCCACTGCAATAATTATTAATCTGTTTACTTAATATATTAAACACGTAAATTAAATAGGAATACGTAAATGCTGAATTTCTGCGAATCGCTTATACCTAACAAAAATAACAATATCCAGTTTGTTTAAATAGATCTGTTTACACGTCCATCTACAAGAAATGCCATTGCAAATATTATGAAGGCATAAATCTTTAACGAAGTAAAATATTATGTTACTATCACAGCATCAATGTCGTTTCCGGAAAAATCTCCACTGCCAAATTGATTTGCACCCACCAGTCTATTAGAAAAGTCATTTCTGCTAAGTGTTATAATTTGCATATTATCTGCCCGACAACCGTTTGCAGATTTTTAACACAGCTTTTGACCTTCCATTGCTCTACAACTCATTCAATTTATCCTTAGCAAGAGAATTAAGCTATCATTAAGAAACGAACTCGTAACGTTATCACGACCGTGACCCACTTACTCCTATACTTCCGGAAGAAATTGGAAAAAATGAACCGCTTGCATAAGTAATGAGAGGAAAGATGGGGTAACGACAGGCATCTTTTTTTCCAGTAAAGAGGTGTTCAATGTTGGGTCATGACTTCCTTGACCTTTTTGGAATGTCGTGCAAGGTGTAAACAGTAATGTTTAATTGCAATATGGTTGGGGACAAATATATGCACTAACTAACCTAATCAGTTAGTTAATAACGCATGTTATTTACCGTAAAATACTATAAATTTACGTGGAAATTTAATTTCCTCGATTGTTGTAGAGTAAAAGTGGAATTTTCACTTACCTATAAAATTATTGTACACTTTGGTCTTTCAATAAAGCTGTCAAAATTTGGAACCCAAACTGTTTTTTTTAATTTATGAATGGTTTTCTAGGATATGTTCAATTATATCAATTATTTCTATCCAGTACAAATGCAATTATTTATAACAGCACCAGATTGCTGTTTTGTTATTTGGACAAATAAAAGTTTCTTTTTTCTAAGCTTGCAGAATTTTATATTGAATACTTGTTGCCTAAAATTTTAATAAATGAAATTTAACTTGTTATTTTCCCATTTAATGTAATTGCTGTTTAGATTGTTCAAAGATTATTCCAGTTAAAAATGTTGAAACTGAATTCTTTTACATATTACCCTATTGTAACTGGTTGTATAAAATGGTATTTGTTATTTAGTGTTATTTTTCTGCAACACAAACTCTGGTGGTAGGTGGTAATAAAGCAAGCTTAGGGAAATGATTGTCACTTAATCTCACCCCCTAATATATACACAAATTAGAATAAAAGGATAGACAAATGTTTGACTGTATTATCTATTACATATTTACACAGATACGTATTCTATAGTCTTTAAGTTGCTTAGAGACTAAGAACAAGGCTACCCCACCTCTAACACGCAAACCATTAATATCGGAACCTAAGTACAAAGACTTCTGGCAATCGGTTCAATATTTACGATGCATTCCTAGATATCAGCTAATAGGCTGTTCGTCATATTTCTGTCACTGCGAGCCCACGGTCACGTAAGCTTCGTAAATATTGCTATATATAAGGAAACCTATCGGAAGACCGAACGGTCACGATAGAATTATGGATTTCCATCACATTTTTGCTAAAGAGTGTGACGCATTTGCTATTTTACACACACGTATAGGGTGTTTGGGATTTCCTATCAGAAGTTGCAGAAATAGATAAATATGGAGAGCCAAGGTGAGCATGTAATCAGTTCTTTGAAGATGCAAATAATTTAAAACATTTTTGCCTGCATTATCTTTGTTCAGCAACTGATACCTTAAAACGAGGTAATTGCATCCATTGAGAAATACCCAGGTTTTTTTCAAAATAACCGATAATTGGGCAGCATCTCTCACGTAGTTGTAAAATTTTTAGAATGTCCTGGCCCAGTTGCTTACGCTGGCCATTGCTTAATCATGAAATACTGTTAAATACAGTGCTATGCAAAAGAAAATCAATGATTTTGTTTAGCAATTGCCCAAATTTTTCTAATAATATATAAAAATAGAACTACAATTTCGTAATTTTGTACTGGTACAATGTTTACTGATAAAAATAAAATAAAGAAAATTATAACATAATTTCGAAATTTTCTTCACCGTAGAAAAAGTATAGTATGCAACTTCCTTAATATACTTTTTAATCACTTGTGACTAAAATGACGTTTATAAAAAATTAATAGTAGGTCCGGTATTTTAGCAGTATCGATGTTTGTCTTGTTTTTAATATCAGCGACGTAAAATATGTTTACAACAAAATTACAAGGTCGCCTTTTGTTATTTATTTAGT
This sequence comes from Rhyzopertha dominica, assembly GCA_025024175.1. Taxonomy (NCBI): domain Eukaryota; kingdom Metazoa; phylum Arthropoda; class Insecta; order Coleoptera; family Bostrichidae; genus Rhyzopertha; species Rhyzopertha dominica. The sequence goes on along the minus strand of QCXZ01000137.1, from coordinate 81,663,358 downwards.
CAGTTTGGTTGGTGTAACCAAGATAACATGATTTTGTTTGGATATATCATGTTTTGAAAAAGTTTACTATTCCTATTCTGCATGAATTAGGAATCTAAAATGTATATTATTGTAACATCTTCTTCCAAGCTTTTTATCAAATTTGACGATTTACCATCAATAATTATGTATACGCAATTTTACAGATTAGAAAACGATAGTAAACAAAAGTATAAACACTTACCTATAATCGTAAATGCGCCATACTGGATATATTAACTTGTTTACAAAATATCTCATTTGAAAACAAAATCTCTGATTTGGAAGCATATACATTTAATCTAGATATAAAATTCAAACTATATATATTTAAAAATCACTTATAGTATCATCATTTTTAAATTAAATTAAAAAACTTCATATCTAAAGCATAAATTCAGAATCTGGATGATATTCTATACTGGCCCCACACCATTGAACTGCAAAATCTAGATTGCGGATCTTTTAGTTATTGAAATTTCTTGTCTATACTTGAATTCAAACCTGGACACTAATTTTTTTCGTATGCAAGGTCACTACAAACAAAATCAAATGTATATTCAGAAGCGGCAGGTTTCGTTGCTTGTCATCTCCCAGTTTCATAATTCACTTTCTATTATCCTCAATATAGAGACCGTTTCCCGATACCCCATGCCGCACTTAATGATATGGTATGTAATTATCAAAGCCGGCGTTTATAACACACGATTTATTAAACTATAACGTCTGAATTGAAATTCTGGCAATCAGAGAAAGTTATGGAGGTTGCACGCGGAGATACTAACCTATTTTTACATAATCTGTTTTTTAAATTTTATACGTAATCGAATTGCGATTGTGTAATAGGTGATGCTCGGCAGACAGCTACTTGTTCTGTAGCTCTACTTACTGTTAATTAGGTACTAAATTAATTAATTACCTTTCGTGTTTAGTGGGCAACTATAGGTACTGATGAAAATTAGTAGGCAATTTTCGGCTATGGTTACGAAGATTTTCTCTTGCTACAAAAACTGTCTTTACATATAAGGTTATAGTTATACTATAACGAAACAAAAAATATGTATCTTCTTTCAAACGAATCCCAATAATCAATAGCTGCTAGACGACTTCATACGACAGCGCAAGCCAACTTCAAGTACAAGTTTTATATTGGAAACATTTTTTCTCATTGAGTAGAACAAAAATTTGCCTCTTGCTTTTGAATTTCTCACACGGTCTCCAGAAACATTTTCCTGTTGTAACAGGTCCTTTCCCTCTACAAGTACGGTAATTCTGCCTGCAGGAAATTGTCGTAAAAGATTTATGTATGTATGACAGTTTTCCCTTTAAAATCAGGCGAGTTGCGTTGTTTTCACGATAATAAATTGCGATTTTAGCAAAGGGGCTACGAAATTTTTGGTAGGATATCGAGAATCTAAAGCATGGTCATAAATTATCTAATTACCAAACAAACGACAGGATTTAATTTAATAATCACTTATAGATCTTATCAAGACATACTGGAGATAACAAAACTATTCAACTAAGAAAAGTGTAGTATTTCCTAAATCTCAGCGTAAATGACGTCTCCAAATAATGCAATTTTTCCCTCTAGATTCCAAGGCGAATAGGTACCTTACCAAACTTGTAGTACGTTTCCGATTAGCATGATTTAGCAAGTATATGCAGCCGGTAATTAATATAATTAGCATGCACACACCTCTGTCATGTCAAGGTGTACTTCCGATTTCATGTGTACAACATTTTCCGTTTTCCACATTATCACGACCTTAGGCACTGTAATAAACAATTTGATACTAGCACAACAATTTATCACGCCATTAAAAACAAGTCGTGCTGAGGATGTAGAAAAAATGGAGGTTATAGAGCTGCGTAGGTAAATAAAAAAAAGGGTTAAGCGTCGACTAGTGTCGCTGCTTCTCACAGCATGCATATCGTTAGTGAAAATAAAAAGATAACTTTGTTACCAATTTTCTTATAAAAATGGTAAAGTAGGGTAAATTCAAAATCGAATCCATGGATAACGTTGTTTATTATTTAGTCTGTACATCAAGATAAGATACCCTACTTTACCATTTCTTTAAATCGAGATGCCCACCTGGAATATTAGAGATTTCTACAGAATTTTATTATATTATATCGAAATCGAGCATAACAGTTTGTACTATTACGTATTATATAAAATACTCGTGGATAAAAACAAACGCAATTGTAAAGCTAGGCGATAAATCTTAATAAGCGTCTTTGTTTAAACATTTATGTACTCTGAGGAATAACTATGTAAAAAACTTGTAAATTCTGGATTTCCCATGCAAAACCTGTTGTAAACACTTCATTTATATATTCGCAATTGTCTATAGTAAACATTCTCATTGAATGTCGCACTACATTCTAAAGTTACGTAATTTCAAGATTTTCCACTTAAAACTTCCTCTAAAAATAAAACTCGGTGATTAAAAAAACATTTATTAACAAAATAATAATTACTATATTGAATAGCTTGTAAACAAACTAAATATATACCATGTCGCAATGTTCACATCGGTATTTGTAAACGCTACTTTTTTTTCAATTTATTAATTTTGGTTTTGTTTACTTCCATTCTGTTAAAACTAAAATTTTTGATATAATCTAATGAAGTGAACATATAATCCCTTTCTTTATTGTTGCTACTATAACATGAAAGCTGTATAATGTTTTTGAAATAATTTGACTAATATCTCTGTCGTTATCATTATTAATCGCTATTTGTTTAATAGTTTTTAATTATTTGCTGAAGTTTTTGCTCTTTAAAAGTTTATTTACTAATCCATGTGTTAAACTATGAAATACAGATTGTTTAATTTGTGAGGGTTTTTTGAGGACGCTGGCATTATTGCGACTGATTGAGTAGGTTTTCTCTGTGGAATGTTATAATTTTGATTCAGATAACTGCATATAGTTTCTCTTCAAWTGGGTCATAATTGGCAAACCATAATTATATTTGAAAAATGAATTATTAGACAAAATAACATTAATTCATACAAACTCAAATTCCATTTCAAAATAAATCTGAAAAGATTCGTAACATCAGAAGATACCAACAGATTTTTTTTTGATACAGACTGATCTTTTATTCGAAAATTCTATGGAAAACAATTACGCACCTGGCTTCAGTACAGTTTTTGTACATTCTTAAGAACTTATTCGATAAATGGTGTGAAGCAAAGCAGAAGCACAAGTTTACAAGCTATTCGCTAAAGTGATTTCCAATGTTTCACAACAAACAGTGCACTTTTGAAAGTATTCAGTTTATTCGAAATAATTGTGATCGAAAAATAAAGAATATTTTATTATTATTTAAATAAAGTTCCGCAAAACAATGTATCAATGCTATTGTCTATCACAGCCTTGTTTCCTCAACATCTTTAAAATAAGATTCGCTAGCTACAGCATGTAATTGTGCCGTCATATTTTTTCCCATCTGAGCCACCATTTTATAAAAATGTCCCTCGGTATTCGCCAGTAGCTTATGCGGATGATCAAACTCGACCATCCTACCAGCTTCCATGACCATAACTTTATCAGAATCCATGATAGTATTCAGACGATGAGCAATGGTCAAGACAGTACAGTCAGCGAATTTTCTCCTAATGGTGGCTTGAATAAGCGCGTCAGTCCTAAGAAAATGATTAGTAAGTGTATAATAGAGATAAAAAAGGAAGTTGTTCGAACCTATGATCAACATTTGCAGTGGCTTCGTCTAAAACTAATATTTTGTTATTTCGAAGAATTGCCCTAGCTAGGCACAGCAACTGTCTCTGTCCTACACTGAAATTACTTCCTCCTTCTTGTACTACGAKCTGGAGGCTTTGCTCTTCTTGTTTCATTTCAACCTGTGAGCGAAGGAACAGTTACATGTAAGTATACCGAAAGTTTTGACAAATAAGTAGCAATTTAGAAAGAAATCTACCTATCTTGGTCGAAAGGTTTACAGTGTACATTAACTGTTTGTTTGATTCAAATCTTTTCCTCTAGGAACTTTTTTTTAATAAAATGAGTTAGAGACGGCCCTGTAATCAGTATTTTAGGGGCTATCTAGTTTGCTCCAAAACCGGCCAAATCCAAGCAAAATATGACGTTTTATTTTAGTATCAGTTTTAAAAAAAGACATCTCCAACGCAATTTGTAGTTCAAAAGTGGCAATCTCCATTGAGCCAATAGCGAACGTTGGTTTGAATAAAGGCCATGATCACAGGCAAGCCTTTTTAGTTTCCTAAGAGATTAAAGGGGCAGTTTATTAACTGCCTTTTGGTTGTCAAAAGAATATGTTCCCCATCAAAAGGCATACTTCAGTAGGTAATAGAGTTTCCACAATTTTACTTTTGATATTGGACCCTCACAATCATTGACAAAAATGATGTATCTGTCAGACTTCTACACCGTAATAGAAAACTCGCAATCCTCGGATATAGAAGATGTGGTATGCGAAGCGCTAGAGAAAAAGACAAATTTGTTTAATGTTGAAAAAATCTACTATTTCCATTGTTCAGATAAATKTTATCTGGTGTTCATTATTTGCCACATTTTTTCTTATCATTCTTCCAACAAAGCATGGTATTTTTGAGTGGGTTTTACAACAGGCCTAATTTTCAAACGGGGACATCTCCAAACTAAAATAGAGACGAAAAACCATGTAATTCTTAGGGCAAATTTCTTAAATAATAACTTTCACAGATAAATTATCGATCCATCTGTTGTAATCTATTTTTTTGCTTGTTTTTCAAATAAATGGTGCTTGTTTGTTTCATAACAGCATAGATTTCTTTCTGAATTTCCTACGTAGATTTACCTCTTCCAAGGCACTCCACAAAGCATCGTCGTCGAATTCATCAAACGGATCTAAATTGAATCTCAAACTGGCTGAGAACAGCACTGGTTCCTGGGGAATTATCGCGATATTACTTCTCAACAAACTTAATCCCACATCTCTAGTGTTCACATCATCAATTATTATATCTCCTTCCAATGGAGCTAAGCGGAACAGCGCAGATATCAACGATGATTTTCCAGCACCAGTACGCCCTACAATGCCCACCTAAAATAATTGTCAGTTTTAATTATTTCTTGTGTCTGTAGTGGATGTTTGCTATAGGTACCTTTTCGCCGTGTTCAATAACGAAATTTAAGTTCTTCAGGACAGGAATGTCGTTTGGAGTATAAGAAAGCGACAGGTTTGAAAAGCAAATTCGCCCTTTTCTAGGCCATTCCTTTGGGAGTACTTTGTCTAAAAATTTACGCTTTAATTCAAGAGCTATAAGTAAAAATCTTTCTACCTTTTGGTGTATCTATTGGAGATTCCTTTTCTAACTTTGAGTACTCAGTTACTCGTTCTACGCATGTCATTTGGCTAACTGCTTCCGCCATTTGTCTCATTCKATACTGAACCATACRTGTAAGTATTAGGGACTGGGATATCGCACAGGCCAGCCATGCTGTCGCTGATAGTACCGTCTGAAACATAAAAAATATATAAATATTGAGTATTAGGCAAGCTTCATTGCACTGTAAAAAGGAATATTTTGACCATGCAAATTATGAATGAACTATAGAGATGTTAGGTGCACTTGTCAAAATACAGTATAATAATACGCCTAGAAACTCAAATTGCGATTAACAGGTAATCATCAACTGAATACCAACATCTAATACAGTAGGATGAATTTGTCTATAGCCAACAAAAGAGTTTAATTTAACTCCAAATTCTTACTTTTCTGTTCAAGACGATACTCACACTGATGCATCAGAATAAATCCAGCAATGATACAGGCAATGAGCAGCCCACAAATAAGGTCTAACCACAAGCCAAACACTGAGAAGCACGCCAAAGACATGTAAAATGCAGAACTGTGAACATCCTGGAACCAGAAAGAGCTGATTAATTGTGCTATCACTAGCGTTGCATAATCTTCTCCACTACAAGTGCCATATTATCTCGAAATACTTACCTGATGAGAGTCAAATTCCGCCTTCAGGGTCACTTCCGCACCTGAAGCTCGTATTGTGGTCAGACCGTTCAAGGATGCATTTAGATGAGAAAAGACCGGGCTTTTTGCTGCAAAACAATGTTACATTAACCTTAAGGAGGAACTGGTTTTGCGGACGTTACTTATTCCTTCGAGATGTTTAACGTTTTTTGTGGTTGTCACGTAGAGGCTTCTCAGTTTGTACATAGCGTAGGCAGCGATTATGACTATGATTGCCATGTAAGGATTTGCTATGATAACCATGACTAGAATACCAAGCATTACTAGGAATACCTAAAAAAAAACAGGTGGAAGAAATTAGCCATTAAGGTCAGCATGAATATAAAGGGTAAATCAAAAGTAAGTATGAACTTTACAAGAAAAAGACCTTTTGCTGTTTTCATTTCTTCATCTTGTTTTTGAATTAGGCTGTTAGAATATTGTCCACACTATGTGTAAGGTGCTATAGTTCGACTACAACTTTGCCTATTAATATAGGTTTCTCTCATCCCATCCAGAACGGACTCGCGGGTGCACAAGCTTGATAAAAGCGAAATGAATAGTAAATATCTAATTTTGGTTGAATTACAATAGTACGGACCTGAAAATGTTGCCAGTCTGGTAAAATGTTAAAGAGCAGTTAAGTTGTAGTCGCACTAGAGCGTTGGTCAAATCTGTACCTGCAGTGTCTCTAAGATTACCCTCGGCAACACTTCATCAATGGCGCCCATGTCCCTTGAAAATCTATTTAAAATCCTTCCACTGGGATTAGTATCGAAAAATCTCATTGGTGTTCTTATCAATGTATAAAACATCCTATTGTGCAGCATCCTCGACGCTTTCATCACAATTTTCAAGCACATTATTGAGCGAAATATGGTCGTCACTATGCATCCAACCATTAGGCCACTGTAGATATAAATCGCCAGGTTCGTGTCTATAGTATCTGCACTTGTACAAATTTCGTATGTTGTATTAGTGTTTGTTGTATTCTCGAAATCCAGATAAGGAGTTGCTAAGGCGCAGTTTACKTCAATTTCGATCTTTTTAGCTTCTTCGTCAGTCCAGTATCTTAGCCATAGGTCTGCGGCATTGGTCACAACTTGCGCAAGTATCAAAAGGAAAAGTAACGTGATTAAGAGGCAAGATCCCGCTCCTGCTGTAATGTATTCCTTGTAGACCCCGAACTCTTGCTTCTCGTTGTAAGTTTCTTCGTTTTGTTCTTCGAACTCTGCGACTTCAGATCTTGCTTCCACACTTTTTAAACTCTGTAAGGCGAATAAAGAAAGATCTGGTATAAATTAAGAATGAATTGTGATACAATTATTGTGTCGAGATTTGGCTAGCATTGTTTGTTTTTTAAATCCCAAGGCTGCCTTACCTACAGATAAAACTATCTACATGGACGTTTTATATTTATATTTTTCCATAAACAGAGATAAGGGCATCCCAAATAATTTACTTCTCCTTGTACTCGTTACAGAAAAATCGGTCAAATGCGAAATTTTATGTAAACATTATCGTATGAATAAAATGATCTGTTTATGTTGCTAGACGTGTTTATCTAGTACACAAGTAATTTTAGAACACTCAATATCTAGTGACAATATTTGTTTTCGTTGAGTACCTATATTTTAATTTCCGCTAGTCGGGATTCGTGGTACATAAAATAGGTAAGATTATGTTTCCTAAATTAAAATCGTTGTTTAACTTAATATAATAAGAAAGATCAGCCAGTAGAGACCTCTGCAGCAAATTCATAAAATATCGAAAAGAAGTACACAAAGGCAATTTATAAATACATACTCATCTGGGAAGTTGTAAAGCTACAGTGGAAACAAATATGAATTTCAGCAAAGCGACTCATCGCATATACTTCACAGCAGCCTAAAATTACTAAATCTCTGCAAAAAGGAACATGTACAGGCACAATGTGGTCAGTATAGGTAATAGTATATAGTGCAACCACATTTCATTCCTACATTTTAATAACTTTTGAAAATAATGAAATACTTCAATAAATTTTAGTGGTAAATTTTATTTTTCTGGGCAATATACTTGTTCTTCCATTTTACATATTACAATTCTCTGCGATATAACCTTTTCTAGATATTTGAATTTTAGTAATGCAGTATTTTCAGTAGGCTTTGTTAAAAAAAAATAATAAACGAGAATAAGGTTCATCTCATGATAATAATCACTGCGGATAAGAAAACATATTGAAGGCTAATAATTGTAGTTTCTACTAAATGATATATTCATATTGATTCCAATAGAAAAGAAAGTTTTTCTGGTAGACTCGCAAATATGTGTATCCTTCTATTCATCAAATTATGACAAAATCATATCTACATTTGCAAAAGCAGAAGTGGACCAACATAGTACGTTTTATTGTTACATTTAATTAAATTATTATGAATAACTACCATTCATAGAAGACTAGGAAAATAATCCAAATACGAGTTTAAGATTAATTGCAAACTCACCGTAGCTGAAATGACGGAAAGCCTCCTGATATCTACTTCCTGGTGTCGCMTTTCAGTCTCTTCCTCACCAGCAGCAAGCAACAACTTGGTAAAATCAACATTACTTTTCGATAACTCATCAAAAGTTCCCTGTGCTTCTATTTCTCCCTTACTCAGAACAATAATATGATCAGCTGCTTTCAAATACTGCAACTGATGCGTCACAAGAATCCTGGTTTTTCCTTTAAGGTGATCCAGGATACAATCCTGAAACAGTTGCTTTCCTACATGGGTATCAACAGCAGACAGGGGGTCATCCAGGAGATAAACGTCCGCGTTTTTGTAAACAGCTCTAGCTAAATTTATCCTAGCCCTCTGGCCACCGCTAAGAGAAACGCCTCTCTCACCAACAAAAGTCTTGTCACCTTCGGAAAACAACTCGAAGTCGCGTTCAAGAGCACAAACTTTAACTACCGCACGATAGTGTTCTCTCTCATACTTCTCTCCGAAGAGGATGTTTCTCCGCACTGTCGACACGAACAACCAAGGCTCTTGCGATGCATATGACACTGTACCACCTACCCTAATACTACCAGATTCAGGATAAAGCTCACCAAGCAGAAGTTGAAGGAAGGAACTCTTTCCCGAGCCAACTGGTCCAATTACTGCACACAGAGTCCCGGGCTTCACATTGACGTTCAGATTGCTAAGGGTCTTAAACTGAGGAACCCACGATGCATCAACTTTACTGACAGCGATGCTTTTGTCGCTGCCTCTTTCTATAGCAAGAGGTGGTCGCTCCTCCAAAGCAAGAAACTCTTCTAGTCTTCCAATCGTTACCAAGGTTTCAGCTCCTATGTTCGCAGCCATCGGAAAGAAGATAGCGACGCTCAGCTGCAAATTGTTGAAGAACTGCACCATGGAAAACGCCTTTTCCGCTGTTATCGTGTTGCCAAGAAGCACGTAGCATACTACAGTTATGTACAACGCCAGTCTCTCAGTAAATACAGAGAAGCTCAAAAAAATTCCTTTCATATAGGCCAAATAAGTCAAAACCTTGATTTCATCAATCCTAAGCGTCTTCACTATGGCTTCAAATGGCTTTTCCCACGCGTACATTTTTATCACCTGTATACCGTTGATGATCTCATTCATCTTCTTCACGCGGTTGTCGGTTCTTAAGGCAGCTTTAAGCCGCAAAGCAGTGGTCAGTTTTGTCAGATATCCCTGGAGAGGAACCGTCAAAACTGCTAACAAAACTACTCCCGAAAGCGATGCTATCCCAACCTGCTGCCAAATGTAGTAAGTTAAGATTGCAACCTGAACCGGCGTTATCCACAAGAAGTGAAGAAATATCGCCACCATGTCGAAACGGTTGACGTCATTGGATAGCAAGTTAACGATTTGTCCGGATGCAGCTTGTTCAGAAGTTACCCTGCTTAGACGTAAAAGCTACAAAAATACAAATGTAAGCGCGAAAATATCATTGGAAGGATACATACCTTTCTGTAAACCAATGAACTGCTAGCCACTCTAATTCTCATACCAATATTTGATAAGTCGAGATTACTGTGATGATTCATGAATATTAAAATAAATGTAACTGCTACGAGAACTCCACTGGACACGTACATATCAGTAGTGGTATTCTGGACTTGAGAAGTTGACGAAAAACTATTTATTAGTTGTGCTAGAATGACAGGCTGGTACGTCCTGTAATAGTTAGTGGTATTACAAGTGAGGAAAAGACACTTTCCTAGGTGTAATAGATATAATATTTCATAAATTTCATAAATCTATATGGGACGAATAGATATTATTTTACACTCTTTAGTAAAATCAAAAAACGTGGTAAATTAAAAACTTCACTTCAATTTTATTTAAAAAAATGTTATAATTTTTCTTATAAAGCTTACCTAATTAAAGCAAATTGTATAAACTGAAGTATTCCCTGTATCATGTAGCTGACGAAAAATGTTCGAAACAACGCCTTGAACAGACTGGGTTTATATTTCTTGGTCTTAGACTTAGCAAGTTCATTCTCCCAGTGCCTTTCCAAACGATTGGCTAATTTTTCCGATTCGTCTGGTGGAAGAACTTTGTAGAGGTCGCTGATTTTCAAGGAACGTTGTGCACTTTTCTTGACGAGCTCCACTGCCCAGCTATTTAAAAAAAAGAATTGTAATACTAGTGATTATTAATTAATAAGAACACCTTCATCAAGACTAAGATATGTATTAATTGCATAAGTCAAAACTAGGAAACTGATATTTACAAGAAAACTATAAGAATATTCTTTAAAGATATTATACCTGTTTTGAATACCCAATAAGAAATTACCTATACTTATGTCTACTACGTTTTGGCTCAGTGGAAAAAGAAGCAATTTCTCTTAATTTTGAACTTTACTTTAACTTTAAAGTTTGTATCATGTAGACGGGCACAAAGCACAAAATATTTGTTATTGAAAAGCAAAGACAATTTCTGATGTACTTGTGTGTATAACTCAATTTTATGATTCTTCCTGCGTATTTACTGTACTTCTGACGATGACTACAGTCAGGAGAGTCTAGTAGAGTGTTAAATAATGTCTTTATGCATTAATTATTATATTACCTCATCGGCAGTGGCATATTGCATTATAAAATGCGATGGTTAAGTTGATTAAAATGTAGTATTAAACTTTTCATTTTAACAACTTGTCCACCAAAGTGTAGCACAAGTTTTGTTTTAGAAGATTTGGATTATTTTCACGACAAACTGGTTGCAATATATACTTATTAATGATATAATTTTTAAAGCATAGTAGAACACACCTTGAATACAAGCCAATTAATCTCACAGCATTTACAGTACGATAGATACGTAAATCCGAGAAGCTTCATCCTTAACTTACCCAAAAAGCAGCTTTGAAAACACATTCGAGGACGTTTTTGGATTCTCCTTTCCAACTTTCAATCCGTTTTCCATTTCTGAATCTCTCACCTGGCTTATACAAACTACAACTGAACTAGATTACTAAGCAGTTTTATATTTAACCAGGAAGACTCACGGCTGTTCTTATCTGAATTTATGGCACAGATGATTGTTTTTTTATAAAACCTGTGCATACAGTATTCAGGGTATCTCCCATTCAGAATGGGAGTAATTTCTTGATTCCCATTAAATCATTATATTTTTGGCAGAGCGGCACCCAAACCTCATAATGAAAAAAAAATAATATTAGTAGTAACTAAGCTGTAGAGCTAGCAATAATTCATTTCTTAGATAAAAAAGAGCTTGTAACTATTTAAACACGCTTCACTGTTTCATAACGTAAAGTGACTTGACACAATTGGAAAACCTTTATTTCCTTGATATTGTTGTTCGTTTTAGATTATTGTCTAGTATTTAAACTATTGCAACATATATCGTAAATGGTTACAATCGCATGGATACAGATCAACATTGTAAATGAATAAAATAGATAAGATTAACTGAAATGAGACGCGAATGAGATGCAACTTACCTGTTGTTTCACTAACAAGCTACACTGCTTGACAAACCTTATTTACATGTATTCTGGATTCACCTTACAGAACACATTCTTTGGTTAAACAGTTCAAATTATCTAAATAACTGAAGGTAATTAAATACCAGTTCGACAACCTGATGTCTACAAGATAGTGAGGTGGAAATGTAAATAATGCCGAAACAATGYCTTGTATATCAATACAGGTAACTTCTGTATATATTGATCATTATTCTATTTATTTTCGGGAACATAACGAATCTAAAGTGACTGTTTTATCCTATAAATTAATTAATATATGAATTTAGAATTACCACCATTGAGAGTGTGCTGGGAGGGATAATTTTGGCAGTCGTTGTAACATAGTTGCAAATACTCTAGAATTGATTTTTGTCTCGATCGATGTTTAATAATCACTAATCTGAAAATAGTTTGCCTAAGAAAAAAAACGATAAGTTGAAATTATGCTTTATTTAACTATTGCCTAGGCATCACATTTCACAGAGGTCCAAAAGAATAATCCTTATGCAAGCACTACGAAACACTAGTATAAACTTATTCTAACAGGTCCTGAGCGTACATCTGTTATCCTTTGGAACTTCTCGCCATTTTTGTCTACGTAATATTCGGTTCGTTCGGGAACCACAGGTCCTTCAGCTGCAACAAAACGATATAAACATACATACAAGGTTTACCCAAGGTTACAAGGAATATTGCAGGATAACGTACCCAATTCTCTCTCAGCTGAACTTGGTACACGATATACTACGTAATGGTCGATCTCCAAAGAACCATCTGGATAGCTTGCTTCAGAATCCAAATCGCTGAAATTTTCATAAAATAACACCCCAAGTAGGTACACATTTTCTTTGCTTACTTGATAGTAACTGATCCGTTGTTGAATTCGAAACCATAATAATTGTACACCTTATCTTGGTAGTCAAAACTTTCTCCATCGTCAATGTACAACGTTCCATAGGCATTATCCTCCTGAAATTCAGTGAAAAATTTGTACTATTTACTAATTTGATTGATGATAATAAATGTACATGTTAGAAAGAAAAAAAAAGTTAGAAAACGTGTACAGTAAAGTACCATGTAATCACATAAAAATAATAAGAGATTTCAATGGACAACTAGGGAAGGATTATATACTTTAACCAAGAGTGATAAAGTATACAAAACATTATAGCACTAACGAAAACTGTAGAATTCTGTTGGATTTTGCCAAGAGCCATGCACATACACAAGCTAGTTAACAAAGGTACGTAGTGACACCGAATGCAGAGTGTTTCTAAAATGCTACCACACATTCCAGAGTATAGAATGTGATGAACTAACTCAACTTACCTCTTTCCAAAAGTGGATGGCTTCAGAGAGAGAGAGAGAGTTTCAGAAGTTTAATTCGCTTTTAGATTGTCATAAATATGTTTTAATAACTAGTGTATTTTTACAATATTCGGCTAGTGAAAAATTGAAATTTGCTGAAATTGTATTGCAAAGCAAAATACAGAAATACAGTAGGGTTCAAAAAAGTTATTTGGTTTTAAATATGTTCAAAGTACCTGGTGGCGTCTTTCCTGCCACATATTGTGACAATACACTAAGAATTTATAAACAAAAAACAAGAGCAAATTGAACTTCTGACTATCAACGAAATCATCCAATTTTGGACAATTTTGGAAATAGTCATATGTGATAGCATTTTTTCGCACCTTTTAAAGACACTGTATATATGCCAATTTCATTTAAACGCCAACTCACCGTATCAGCGAAGACATAAACAACGTAGGCTTGTTCCTGTTGTTCAACGGTATTTCTGACATGAGTGTCCTTCCTGGCAATTATGCTGCCGCTTCGATAGAAGTATGGACTCTAAAATTATTAATTGTGAGAGAGCAGATTCCTTAATACTACTAGGAAACTTACGAATTCCTTTGAGAGCGATACATCGGTGAAACCGTTGCCGGAATACACAAGCGGACTTTCAATGTCGAACCAAAACTCGTTAGATCCACCGGGGAAGTAAACGCTAGCAGTTGTAGCTCCTTCCTCAGCGATCAAACGCGACATGATATCGCGACCTGAAGACGAATTAAAATTTAATGTGCAGCGCATTGACAAACTACCACGCTATAGGTATTCTTTCAACTTACCTACAAGGAGTTGTTCATCAATATCGAACACGTTGCTGTCCGATGGGTAGTGGTAAAACAGAGGTCTGACAACAGGTCTGGCGGTTTGGGAATGTTCAAAGAACAAGGTGTACCAGTAAGGAATATGAGCGTAACGCAGGTCAAGTGCATCCCTGATGATATCTTGGGTTTCTTCTGAGAACAGGTACGGTTCGCGTCGCTCAGTATCATTATTGGCATGGGCACGATAGAATGGTAACCAGATTCCTGCCTGAAATAAAAATAATTAATAGCTGTTTATACTAATAAATCATTACAATTTATCCATTCAAAGTTTTCAAATTTAGCGGAACAAATTAATCAAAGTCAATGATTGCGAACCAATTGTGACTACATGTTAAGCTATCTACGAATATAAGGAAGAGTGACTTCAATCCATATAAACATTGCTCAAAGTGATACAAATGCACTTTAAGAAACTGATGAATTCTATTGAAGAACGAAGAACTTTTCTTAGGACAGCGTGAGGATAAATCAGTTAACGTACCTGGTACCATCTTTGAACGAGCTCCTCCTCAGGGTTGTAGAAGAAACCTCCTACATCGGCACCACAGAAGGCGATGCTGACCAAGTTCTCTGCCAGACACATGGGATAGCTGACGGACAAGTAACCCCAGTCAGCAGAGTTATCCCCAGTCCAGACGGTGACAAAACGCTGGGAACCAGCGAAATGGGATCGGGTCAGCAAGAAGGGTCTCTTTGTACCGCTGTCCCTGGCGACGAGACCTTGATAGGTAGACCGTGTCTGGAAAGAAAAAATGTTTATGGTTACATCGTTCTCAAAACTGTTCTTTATTTTATTATGATGATGTATGCAGGTGCACTTACTTGCAAAAATCCATACATGTTATGTATCTCTCTATGCTCAACATCTCCATAATGTACGGTGTCTTTGGGCAGGGTTTTTTCTATTGAGTCGTCGAACACTGAAGGCTCATTCATGTCATTCCAAATACCAGCAAGTGTAGGTGTGGAGTAGTTGAATTTGTCATAAGAGTACAAACCACTAACGTAATCGCTAGCAGCGGGATTCAAGAAGTCAATGTAGCTGCTTAGTCCTAAAATGCAATATGAGGAATCATAAAAACTCACAAAAGTGGTGACTGTTTAACAATCAATTGTTTTGAACGTGCTTTGTTTTACGAGAGTTATCAGATAGATCTGACTCTTCTTTGACCACAACAGTCATTGTCAAAGACCGTTAAAGCTTAGATGGTATATTTACGAGTCTGTTTATTGAACTACAGAACACGAAATGCTTAATTTGTGATGATTCCTTTGAACAAACCAATTATAGCGTCCGATTGTGTCGGTTTTCTGTTTTAAATTCAATTTTGTATATGATGGGTACGATGCTTGCTTACCTGGCCAGCAATCTCCTTCATAAACATCTCCATCGGCAGTCTTCACGAAGTAATCGTTCTCGAGAGCTCCATCATAAACAAAGTAGCCTTCTTCGACCTTGATGTGCGGATCTATGATGGTTACTAGTTTCCTGTTAGTAGAGGAAAGGTTGCTTTGCATTTCTATTGGGTCTGCGAAGTTGACAGGATCCCAGGTGAAGTACTTCTTCGCATCAGTGTAGTCAATATCGAGCCAGATGACGTCAACGGAGAAATTGTAGTTGTCTAGCTGGGCAATGACGTATTTGACATCTTCTTGGTCGACGTAGTTCCATCGGCACTGGTGGTAACCCAATGTCCAGTACTAAAAGAAAAGAGATATTATTAAGTCAATCAATTAATCCTAAAACAACCGCTACTGCAGTGTGCAACAATAGAAGGGTTTTGAATATTGTGATTCTCATAAATGAGTGAAGCAAAATAAAGAGATACATGTATATGAGAAAAGTAGTATTAATTTAAATTTAAAACTTAAAAACGTGAAACACAATACTTACTTGTGGCAAATTACTAACACCAGTCAAGTTAGCATATTGCTGTACGGCCAGTTCCGGAGTTGGTCCGAGGAATACGAAGATATCTAAAGATCCGCTCTCCGCCATGAAGTAAGCAGAGTTTCCGGAAATGTCTACCCATTGCTCAGCAGCGTTGTTGAAGAAGATACCAGAAGTTCCTGATGTACCATGTCCATATAGCACAGGAATAGCTCCGTACAGTGCCATAGTTGAGTCAATTTCGTAGAAGGCAACGTCCAAGTTGTAGAGACGGTATGGGTCAATTCCTAAGTCTGTGGAGGTGTTTCTGAGGGCCAGTCTGTCGGCGTGCTCAGGGATACCATACAGTCTAGCTGCGCTTGGAAATTCGACGTCAAAAGCGATGGCTTCTTCACCCTCTTCGTTTCTCTAAAGTTTAACGGGTTTTCCATTATTTATATTTTTGCTACTTATACTATTCGAAGAAATATATTTCTGGAGCATCTATCACATATATACATGTTAGCAAAAAATGTGTAGTTTTTTCTTCTTCGGATTAAACGAAATTTTATTATTTTACAAATTTGATATCATGACATTGTTTTGACAATGAAAAGTATACAAAACTTTCACTAACGTAGGTACATCTTTTTCTTCTAAAAAAGTATATAATTTCCAAGATATCAACAAGTGAGTTATCTTTAAAATGGCCTTACTGACATGACTAATTCTCTTGGTCGATTCTAATGATGTTTCAGTTTACACTACGATTATATGGAAGAGAAATATACTTACTTCTTCGAATGTAAACCTTCCATTTCCGTTAAGTACAACGAACAAGACGTCATTCTTGTAGAATTCAATCGCCAAAGGTGAAGATCTTGCTACAGCCCTGTTACCATTTCCAAATTCGATGGAAATGTTTCCTGTTAACTGAACAGCATCAATGCTGCAAAATAACACAATGGCATCAAATAAGTGCATAAAACACATTATAAGTTAAAAAAACGCCCAAACACACAACTTAAGATACAAAAAGAGATTTATTTAGTTTGTTAATATTACGAAAATATGACGTCATCAGATGTTTTTTGGCGTTGTTTTTTTAATAATCCTTATCGACACTCAATACGCTTTTCACATTTCCAATAAGAACGAAGACTTACCTAGCCAACCTTGGCTCATCTTTCAAAGAATCTGTCACTTTGTATCTTTCGTGTTCAGTGTCTTCAAGGGTTACCCTGAACGTATCATCTTGAATGGCATATATAGTTAGGAGGTAGGTTTCATCTTCTGCAATCAAATTAACACTAACTGCACTAGCTCCAATGTTAACGCTGCTGGCATCTACGGTAAAATCATCTGAAGATTCTTTATCTCGAAGACGACTAAAAAGAAAAAAAACTAGTCAGAAATTTAAAAATAAGTTTGTTCTTAAACAACTTAAAATCTCTGCCTTTAATAACAGTTTGAGCATATAATATTTGTTGTTCATTAGGTCACATTTGGATACTATTTAGTCATCAGGACACCTGTTATCAATGCTTTAAGAATAGGTGTAGAAGGATTAAAATAGTATATGATTGGTTCTTATTACAAGTAATGTTTATCGTTATCGTCTGCTCAGCAGCTCACAAATATAATATAAAACTAAAAATCGTTTTCCAAACTCACTAAAGGTGCAAAATACTAGAAAACAATTGGTGCATTTGAAGTTACTGTTCTTACTCTGTGAAATATATTCATACTGCGTTCCTCGTCTTTATTTGTCGTTCTTCATTCATCAATATGTTCTTTCAGAACTTGCTATGTATACAATTGTACAACACGGCAATATAATATTACTGTAAGTAAAAGAACTACTATGAAAGTACTCAGTGTTATCTCCTAAAGTTTTTTTTCTTAATTCTTGGGTAAAGCTTTAAATAAATACTAAATAATGCCCTGTATCTAATACTAAGCGAGATATTGAGAACTGAGGAAGTGTTAGGTTAATTCAAAGCTGGCTATCTACTTTAAATGCCAAAGACGATATCAACATAGTTATGATGCAGCAAAGCTCGCAAAAAATAATTTAGACAGACTCTCTAGAATTAATAGATATCCTGCAATTACAACGAAAATGGCACACCCTGACACAGGGTTTCTACAAAACTAATTTTTGTTAAAAATGGATGAGTTTAAAGCATAGCATATCTGGGGCAACCTGTTTCAAAGATAAGATATAAGGACGTACCCATATCAAAACGAATTTGTATTGGATTGATTCTTTATAATTTGATAAAAAGTGCTGCATTACGTATATGCTAATAATCTTAGATTATCAGATACCTGTATTATATACTTTCACAATAGGTAATTATTTTTTTGCGGGCGATGCCTTATCACCCAATTTTGTTAATTGAAACGGTACTCAGAACGATAACATATCAGAAATCTGTTCACCTGGAACATTTTAAGTGTTTTCTACATTTCACTCATTATTAATTATTATTGGATAGTCTTATCCCGTAATAAGATATAATGAGATGGCACGCGATTGACTGCACTTGAACTGAATGGATTACTTGAAAAAACATGACCTAAATAAAAAGCAGACATGATTTTTATATAGTAACATAACTAGGTACATCTAAACATACAACCAATTAATAAAATCCATTTCGAATCGCTTGAAATATAATTTTATAACGAACCATTAGTGTTGCTAACTAAAGTAAGTATTATGAAAAAATATATTGCCTCTTAAGCAGAATGTTTGCAGATTTTTGCTTAGTGTAATTATTGCTACTTTAGATTTATATAGTAGTGGTAAATAAATCTTCTCAGTTACCAGATAATTTTGATATAGTGAATTTCATTATACCTATAAAATTTTTATATATAATTGCCACACAGTTTAAAGCACATGACTGGGAACCTACTTACCTGGATGAGACTACCAAAAAAATAAAAACTAAATAGGATTTATTTAGTTTTGATAAAGTACTAATAACTAGATTTAGATTCTATAAATGTAATGAATCATGTATTTTAACTAGAAAGTGTAAAGCTTTGAACACTCACAAAAAGCGTCCTAAAACCGAATTGAAGCAAGACTCACCTGCAGAACGGAACCTGTTCACAAGTTCTGAACGTTGAGTGATCCACAGCACTTGCCAGTGCAAGCAGACAAGTAGCAACCAACCCTAACCTAGAGTATTCTCAAGTTTAACCAAATCCACCAAAATCTTACGAACCGTCTTACCTGAGGACCATTTTGGGTGAACCAATTTGAGACTGACCCAATTTCGTCGCAGATCCAGCTTATATAGATTATGCCTGTCAGGAAGGACACCCTTAGAAACAACACTCAAAACCACTATCGAACACTTACTGATTACAGGTAAATTCGCAATCCTTAAGTGGGTAAATTAAAACTAGACTAAATCCGGTATGCCACGGGCTGGTAACCGAAAGGAATAAGCAGATTTAGCGAATATTTCAGGATTGAGTAGTAGTTTCTGCTTGCTAAACGCTTGCTTCAGATTATGCCTTTGATATAAAAAGAAAGCAACAGTGGTTTCGCTGTTGTGAAGTGTATGTCATCATTGTTTTGACTGGTACTTAAAAATAAACTCTCATAATCTTTTACACTCTATCTCTCACAAAATACGCGTTTCAAAATAATAATGTTTTAGCCAAAATGTTTCTGTTGCATATAATGTACATTTTCACAAGCTTGTCATTTGTGCCTTAATATCTTATCAGTCTTTTTTTGTTTATTCGTATCATAATAACCTTCTGTGAGTAGGTAATTACCTTTAATTAAAACGCTTGTGCAATACCGATGTATCGAACAGTTTTTCATGTTATTAAAAATTTACGGTGGTTTACTTCAGAAGACATTTCTGTATTTTGAAGCTCAAAATACATCGGTTTCTAGATTTTGTGTTCTAAATCTAAATCTTTGAAAACTGAAGGGAATCGGTGAAAATCCATGGAAGAAGTTTTTCACCTCTAATTCGGCCAAGCCTCGGTTTCTTTAGCACCTAATTCTTTAGTTTAGTAATTAAACCCTTTGTGACAAACCGCCCTTTGCACTCGCAAATAAGCTCCTTTGAATCCTCTGATATTAGACATGAAATGTATTTTATAAGATTACCAGTGAATGAATGAATATGAGCTTGCATTAATTTTGCCTGATGTCATTTGCAGCTTTTATTTTTCTTACAGATTGTTTGTGCTGCTGTTTTGGATGTTCTCAGCCTATATTTGGTAGTCTCCGTCTTCCTGGATTTTTTGTACCACGGTTACGTGATTTATTGATACACTTGAATAGATACACGGAACTACTTCACTATAACGACAATCACACAATAAAAATGTAAACGCAAGAACGTAACACTAGAACAGATTATCAACTTAAAATCTTAGAATTTTGCTTATCCATTAGCTTGCTAGATCTCTAGATGGTGTGATATTGCTCGTCTTGTGTATTAGTTTCTTCTCATTTCTATATATTAGAGCTTTTTTAGAACTATACCATTTTTTGTGGCTGGACTTGTTTCATGTTTTCCTAGTTTCTGAACAATTATTTCGCACTGGCATAGTGCTTTCTTACTTACTGCTCGTCTTTGTTCACTATGATTTCTCCTTCAAGCTTTTCTTCTTTTTTTCTTGTACGGTTTTTGTTGAGTAATGTTCTCCCGGATATTTAATGACTCAATATGTTTCGAAGGCGGTTGCCGTCTTCCGAGATTTTCTGTACCAAAATTGTGTGATTTCTTGTGTACAGTTTTTTAGACGCACGGAACTACTTCACTGTAACGGCACCAACAATAACGACAACACAAGAACCTAACACTAGGACACATTATGAAGAGAAATAACAGTTAACAAGCTATATTAATTTTTGGGCTTATATGCGTTGCCTGCATATTCCCTTTTCATTATACTCTTTCGTTGATTCATGTTCCTGTAAGAGATTTTTTTTATTTTCTGATACGTCTGAAAAAACGAAAGTCGCTTTTATTATTTTGCTGATTAGTTGTTCATTCTACTCGTTACTACTTGTATTGTACTTGATTGTATCCGTGATATACGAGGCATGTTTTTTAAGTAAGTACCGTTTTGGAATTAAAAAAAGACGCTTGTCATAACGTGGCACCAGTTTTTGAATACCGTCCTCATAAAATTCTGCCGCCTGACTTGTTAACCACTGTATCACAAATGCTTCGACTTCGTTATCGTCTTGAAGACGCTGACCACCCAGGTGTTTCTTCAAGTGCAGGAACAAATGGTAGTCGCTGGGCGCCAGATCAGGGCTGTATGGAGGATGATCTAGAGTTTCCCATTTAAAAGATTTGATGAGATCTTTGGTCCGATTAGCCACATGTGGACGGGCACTGTCATGCAGCAAAACCCTTACTCAACTTGCCATGTCTTTTGTTCTGGATTGCACGACGCAGATTGTTCAATGTCTTACAATAAGACGCTGCATTGATTGTCTCATTACGAGCCAGAAAACTGTGCACATGATTTTCCGGGCAGAAATTGTTTGCTTAAACTTCACTTTTTTGGGTGATGATGAATGTCGCCATTCCATGGATTGTTGTTTCGATTCTGGTGTGACGTAGGCCACCCATGTTTCGTCACCAGTAACAATTTGGTCTAAAAAATCTTCACCTTCGTTGTGGTACCGCTCAAGGAAGGTCAATGCACTGCCTAAACGTTGGGTTTTGTGCAAATCCGTCAACATTTTCGGAACCCAACGTGAACACAATTTCCGGTAATTCAAGTTCTCGGTCACAATGCGATACAAAACACTACGAGAATATTGAGGAAAGCAGTCGCACAATGATGAAATTGTCAAGCGTCTGTTTTCTCTCACCTTTTCGTTCACTTTCTGCACCAAATCTTCATTAACGACCGAAGGACGCCCACTCCGTTCTTCATCATGCACATTTGTGCGGCCATCTTTAAATGCTCTCACCCATTTCCTTACCATTCCATTACTCATAATGTTTTGTCCGTAAACTTCACAGATCTCACGATGAATATCGATCGGTTTTACGCCTTTAGCACTAAGAAATCGTATAACAGCCCGTACTTCACAATCGGCGGGACTCACGATTGTCGGAGGCATCTTAAACACTCAGTAAACAACGTATACAATGAAGAATCAAACTGTAATGGAGTCAGTGCATAGACAAGAGATGTAGTTAACCAGCGCGCATGCGCGGAACGCCGACCGTAGCGCTGCGGCGGCGGAATCGTAAAACGGTACTTACTTAAAAAACATGCCTCGTATATGTACGGTTTGACAGCATCAAACATTGCACAAAATTATACCAAATAATTGCGAAAAATGACGGGAAATTGGTTTTGAATTAGCTGAAGAAGAAGAAGAAGTAGCTAGGACGCTCGGTGAACTTTATTCGATTTTTTTTACCATAATAAGTAGATGTTTGGAAAGATGCTTATAGCTCCAATATCTGACGACTTAGCCCTTTAAAAATCGCTACCCCAACATAAAATTGAACGTTCTTTCTAATTCTTTTGACCACGGGTCGCCAGGATCCACCGTTAATTTTTTATGATTTTTTTAAGTAGAAATATACTATCCGGCGACCTGTTTTGTACCACACCTAAGCAAATCGCTTCATCTAGCGACCATCTGAAGCCAAATCTGGTTTCACTGGATTTTTACTATGTTGGTATTTTCTCTTACAATCAAGAGGAATAAAACTGAATTACAATTGTATAATTTCTTTATTGATCTATGATTATTAATTAACTTTTTAGACTGTAGTGCACATTGAAAAGTGACAAAATAATATAACTATTTTTATAACAGAACTTGTTTAGGAGATAAGCAGGTATCCAATCAGTCAACTTAAGGATTTAAAAATACTTACCTGTCAGTTTTTGAGCACCAACAAGGCTTCTGCTTGCGATAAGTATGAAAGCAATATAATTGTATGGTGTCTTCAAGTACCAAATTAGAAAACAATTTTTTTAATTAAGTGTTTTTTATCTTCGTAATCATTAGATGCAAAAATGTACTCTATATTTAGAAAATTAAGAAATAAACAACTGCAAATGTTGGCTAATATTTAATCTTATTTAATTACTTACCTGAGAAGCCCATAAACAGGAATTACCAAGGAACAAGGATCAATTTCAGATAAATGATAAGACACCTGATTTTTGCAATAAGGGATTTATTGAGTTGATATACAATAAATAACATTATGCATATTAAATGGATTACAATCACAGAACATTTATATTTATATTAATTTGACTCCAAGCACAATATAAAAGCACATCGAACAAATCCTTAAAGCAGTACGGGGATAATATGTGGAAAATGAAAAACAGAAGCTAATCGTTTAACTGAAAAACAGCAACATTTTTAAAACATTTATATAAACTTGAGTATAGCAAAATTTATTTATGCAGTTGCAGGTTCAACAAGCGTCCTGAAAATAATTTTTAGGTTTAAAATAATGATGTTATGGAATGTGCTTATGTATGTAAAAATTTTGGCACTTTACCATAGCAAGCAATCTTTTCCATATACTTACTGACATAAACTTTCAAAATAATAGTTTTTCTTATTAATGCACTGTACTAATTTAGCAAGTAATGGAATCTTTATAATTTTATGAAAAAATTTAATCTAGTTTCAGTTTAACTAGTGGCATTCAAGTATGTCAAAATGTGTAATCAAATGATAAGTTCCAGTACTTCACCAGACTTTAATTGTGAGCTGAGGTGTCAACAAAAATTTATAGTAGCAGTTATCTTTAAGTGTGCTGTTGGAGGGCTCTATTATTTTGTGAAGAATTCTGAAAACCAAATTCTGATCTACAAAAATAGAGTTTAACTTTATTTATAGCATTGCAAATCAGGAAATGACCATTAGAATCTGTAAATACCCCAGTACAAAATAGATCAAACAATCAGTGTTTCGAGATTCATCTGACTTAAAGACTAGCAAATCTAACAGTTTTTCTTAAGCTTCTGATGTATTAATTTCCAAATTGTCCCATACAGCTTCAAAAAAATGCTATGTAATGGTGTGGAAGGCATCACATCTTTGTTAATATTCCTTTAAGTACCTCAAATATTTAATAACGACAGGCATACGCTAGATGGCCTCATAAGCCGCGTCTATTGGCGGGCTGGCAGATCCATTCAAAAACTCCTCAAGTTCGTCCCTGTGCGAGGTCTCTTCACGAGATCGTCTCTTGTGCTTTTTCTCGGGCTTGGATGACTCCTTGTGACGGTCTTTATCTTTGGATTTTTTTGATTTGTTTTTCTTCTCAGACTAAAAGCAAGATGTAATGAACCAGATGTGTTCATGGCAATGCTATCTAATCAAGCCTTTGTGTAAATTTAAAGTTTAATCATTACCTACATATAGGACAAAAATTACACCTCTTCAAAAACTACTATGTCTGCATTTTAAAATAGATAAAATTAAAACGACGTTTCCAACAATTATTTTATCAGTGATATCTAAATGCACTTTGATAAACTATACCACAAATCTACTGCACGATACCAGAATTCATTTACTCTCTTAAATTAATTAATTAACGTCAATATTCTGCATTAATTGAGTACCTACAGTTTTGCAGCTCCAAGTGTGGTAAAAAAAAAAAACTTCTCAAACCCTACTTTAAAAATAAGAGCTACAGACAAAAAAAATTATCTTTATCATGAATGTGTACACAAAAACATTTCGAGTGTTTACACGTCTTGTACATTACCGATTTAGATTACAGTTATCTATAAACGTAAGGAAGTGTGCCCTTCTAAAATAAGTAGGAGAAACACGCGACAAATCCACCCGTATTTTTAAGCATCTCGCAGGTGACACTCTATTATCAATGGGATAAAAGCAAGTACCTGTCGAAGTCAAATAATAAAAAACTATCAATGCCAGCAACTTACCTTATCTTTCTTGCGTTTTTCTTTCTTGGATGAGCTCAAACTCTCGCTGTCGCTGTTGTTAACGCTGCCATTCATAGGACTACGACTGTATTTCGAACTCAACAGTTCCATATGAACATTCGAAGATGTTACACTTGTGCTATCATCATAAACAGTACTGCCACTGTAGTCAAATGTCTGGCTAACAACTGAGACATCCTCACCCCCTAAAAAACATACAGGATGCTGAAACTATCTAAAAGTATCTAAAAGTAAATCAGAAAACTTTAGGGGACTATGTTTTGTATGTTAACAACAAGATTACAAATTTTTTTATCAATAACATGTGATGTTAGATCAAAATTTTCAACTGTACCATGTTAGTTTTTATTGTATTTTAACTAGTGATGTACCTCAAAACCCTAAACCATTAAAAACGTAAGCAAATGCTTGCAAAATTCCTCACCTTCTGGTGATCTTCTCCACTTCGAATCTGCTCCCATCCAAGCATCAAAGGCATCAGAGGTCAACTCAGAAATCTCGGAATTGATAGTGGAATCAAATTCATCATTGGTTTGCTTCATCTCCAGGTCTTCAGGCTGTGTTTTCTCACCGTCAACCTCACTACTGCCATCCGATATCGGACGCCTTTGAGACAAARRAAGTTTGAGTTCGGATTTCTGGAAAACACTGGTGGGTTTTGTGGGTGAAACCACGTCTTCGGGATCAAAATCTTKCTGCAGCTCGGAGACCAGTGGGTTACCTGTGTCTGTGTCACTGGAAAAGAAKGATAAATCTTGCATAATCTACAGTCAAAAATCWGAAACAAAGTTTACATTCACTTCTCTTTCAATGAGTTTTTTTTGGGAAGGCAGATCTCACCTATCAGAATCATTATTAAAGTTATTCTCATTGCTCTGGGGGGTGGATTGGACATCATCCAGGAAGCTCCTGTCAATTTGACCACCATCCGGGCAAAACTCCTCGACGGAGGTAACAGGTGAGATCTCTAACCGTCTCAAATCTGGCAAGCCCGCATCACCCGCCCCTCCAGCTTTAGACACAAAACCAGAACTCTGGCTTTTCGGAACATGCGGGGTGGCCTTGGCAGCAGGAGCAGCATTGTTGCCAAAAGGAATTGGTTTTCCAGCTCCGATTACTATGGGGCCGCTCTGAGATCTAAACATGGGAAGCTCAATAAGGTAACCATTTCCGCAACAGATTACAAATTTGAGAAGTGCGAAGAATTTCTGTTTTAAGCTTCAACTAACCTTTTCACTTCACCTTGTCCAAAGCCAGCTTGCCCAGCAGGAGAAATCTGAATAGACGGTGGCAGCGGGGCAATGTTCGCATTATTGTCCGCAATTTCCCTTCTCTTCTTCACGAGATTGTCCAAGAACTTGCCGTAGTTGGCTTCGTCCGAATCACAGTAGACATCGAGCTCTTGGATGGTGGCCTTAGTTTCGGCCTCGTTGCGTTCCAGCTGCCTCAAGAGCGTCTCACGCTGGAGTTGCAAGAACGGCAGGTTGAAGAATTTGTGGAGAAGTTTGAGGCCGAAGCCGTTTCGCATGGAAGACTCGGAGTATCGTACCTGTGCCGACCTTGTCCTGAAATAGCCTAGTTTAGTGGCTGTTGCGTTGGGCATCCTGTTTTTGATGCTCATGGTATGATTTGTGTGAAACATCTTGAAGCATTCTTAAGATTTTCAGCACAATAGTACAACTTTTCAATCCATATTTTCATTTTAAAGAAATAACCGCAAATCGGGATTTACAATTTGCTTATTCAAATTTCCTGTATTTCTCATCTTACATAAGCTAACTTTCTATAAGAAAAATGTGCAAAGCTTTTCTCCCTGACTTATTGTGCCTTTCCAGCAACATGCTTGGTACCAAACTAGTGTAGAATTATCTGATATAACACATCCTGAAAACAGATTTTGAATATCTGCTTTGATAATCAAAAAAAGAAAAAAATGTTAAGTAATCTCCAGACATTAATAGTTGAAATCTTAAAATTTCCCCTTTATTACTTCTACAGGTATTTTGATGATTAACAGCCAAAGTTTAACATGTTTACTATCAGGATGGGGTAGAATTTTTTAATCAAACATAATGGCAAAAACGTAAAGTGGTATATAAACAATAACTGAAATATTAAAATTAACCATGGTACTTTTCTACTCACATTCTAATTTTAGCAGTCAAAAATACAAGCTAGAAATATGGCATATGCAAAACAAAAATTTCTGAGTATATGCAAATTATGTATTAGTAATAATAGTTCAAAATGAAGAAATTACAGAAATAGAAAATAGCAATAATATACCAAATAAATACCTTATTTCAAGGTGTTGTGATAGTTACCTACTGAGTTGATTTTAGCTAACATTAAAGTTTAACAAGGAGGAGAGAAACTGATCCAATGGTAATAAGCTATTATAAATAAAAAAAATGTATCAAATGCAAATAGGATCAAAAAAAGTAAGACAGGATTTGAAGTGATTGAATCAAATAATTTCACATAACATATATGCAAAATTGCATGATAAGAAAAGGAAATACAGTTGCAGGAAGACTGTTCAACAATAAAAAAACACCTGAAAGAAATAAAGAGCTGGGATTTTACTAAAATTATAATCATCCCTGTATTAAATTTGGTTCCAAGGCACGAGTTCTAGAGTGCATATGGGTTTTTTCAAAAAATAAAAACATGGGTCTGTACCCATTTTTGCTCTATAGCAAAATCGTACAAAAAAAATTGATTAAGTAACGAAAACAAAAAATTGTCAAATTTAAATTATTTTGGTTTTCACAAATATGTATAGCCTTTCATAAAGAGCCTTTTTAAATGAACATCAAAAGCAGTATGCCCTATGTCCCTAATTCACGAATAGTCATACCCTGCCAAAGAATCAATATAAAATATAACATGGTCAGAGGTGACGGTACGATGGTGTGCCATATCACAGTGATTCGCCAGAATAATGACTGGAATGTGCCCTGGAATCTTTGGCATTTCACGCTGAACATAATCAAATGTCCTAGAAAAAGAAATTACACACATACAACACACTTATTAAACATTTACTTACCAGCTTTTGGTAAGATCCATCATTAGAATGACACCATTGGTGCCCTTATAAACGTCTAAGAATTCTGCATCCAAAGCAGGTTCTTCCGGCATTTCTAATTGGGTGTTTTCAAGCTTCAAACCATCAAACCGCTTCTTCTTCTTTCCCCGATCGACAACGTCCCACACTTCTACTTTTACAATATCATCGGTTGCCTTATAATTCCATTGGATAGAAGTGACTTGTATCTCTTCGGTGGGGATGTATTCTTCCACAAATTTTTTGCCTTGTAGGCGATGGAACAAGCATGTCTTTCCTACATTTCTGTCGCCCTTTATGATTATTTTCACTAGAAAAAAGTATGTTAATCTGTCCGATTTGTAGTACGAAAACTTACTGTTATATTGAACCCCACGAGCAAACTTTCTTTGCAGTGAAGAAGACATGGCTTGGTGACTAGGCGGCCTAAAGGAAGGCCCTGTGGCATTTTGAGGCACATCACTCTTGCTGGCAAGTCTCTTTATAGCAGAAAACATCTTTTTTGGGAAGGTAATAAACAACTACCATATGTTATATACGAAAAATTTGCTAAAGATCCAACATGTTTGTAAATTCTCTCTCTTCCCTACCACATAACGATTACTTATCCTAATTTTCTGTCACGAAACACATTGAAAAACACAACATAAAGGCAAAATATTGACCATAAAAGACCATAACGGAATAACCAATAATTGAGAACAATTATGACAGTTATCTATTTGGCAACACTGGGACGATAGCAGGTTGACAATCATCAAATGACAGATTTGTCAAAGTGTCACTTGCTCATCTGTCATCGTGTCATCCTTTTCATTTTTTTGTCATTGCTGAATAAAAACAATACTGCACGTTTTAGTTTTGTGTATTTTAGGGATAACGTAAAAAATCGTAATTAAAACTTGATTTACATTAACAGTGAACGTCATTAAACAATTAAGTAAGTAGGTCGTATAACGGATTTTATCAAATACTTTAATTATGAATCATGCCTGCTATTGCAAAATTATAACATTACATTTTTAGGAGTATGACCCAACGTGTGTCAGCAAAAGAACGTTTCAAAAGGTTTTTATACACCAGTTCGGAGGAACCCAGATATGTAACCGGAAACCCAGAAAAACATAATTACTACAATTCAGAAGTTATTCCCTCAATACGCGAAATACTGCAATCGCAAAATCCAGAAGTATTACTGAATATAATAGAGTTGGTGAACAGTGAAAATTTGCTACCGAGACGAGAAACGATTTTCATTGCTTTAGCGTACGCAGCTGTCACAAACCAAACAGTGAAAGATGTATTTCGCCACAAGATCTATACAACGCTCCTTAACGTGTGTAGATGTGACGAGGAGTTGTTTTTGTTTGTAAAATACTATATCAAACACAAGAAGACATTTTCGAGCGCATTAAACAAAGCGGTCACTACGTATTATACGAAAAAAGATCCTCTGGACCTAGCAAAAAGAGTTTCTGCTCATAAGGGTTATCATGGATGGAAACACAAGGATTTGTTAAAACTCTCGCATTGCAAAAGTGACAATTTATGTATGTTGTAAAAGGTTAGTTCATTTGTAAAATTGTGTGGAATAATGCAGGTTAAAAATATTGAATGGCATCTTTTATGAAGAATGACGTTAAAAACCTGTAGCAAATCTAACATAATATGGGGTAAGTCGAGATTATTATCACTACTATCACTATCAGATATATTAGAGAATGTTACAGTGTTTCAAGTCAGGTCAAGCAAAACAACTAATAAAAGAATTATTTATCAATTTACCATTTAGCGTTTCAAACTTCATGTGGAATTTTAGCACTACAAAAAATCCTATCAAGAAATTAAAAAATGATGGATTTTTTTTTAATTTTGTCTGCTTACCATAAATTATACATAATGTTTTGATGCAAGCACATGAGAAATTTAATAATAAATTTACTGCTCAATAATTTCAATTTTATTTGTCATCTGCATGCAGTATGATTGCTTGTTTTGATCTCAGTGAATGGGGGAGAATCCCCAAATAAGAATTATATCTCCAACTAATAATGCTGCTGAATTAAAATAAAATCTTGTTTTTGTATTGTTACTTTGTTAATTAATTAAGTCCTTTTAGTATCTGCATTTCTGCACTGTTTAACAGATGAACTGGACACACTATATTTACTCTGATTCTTAATTAACAGTGTGTCAATGTTGTAGTGATAACGCTCGTCATATCATATATTTTGTTTGGATTGAAAAAAGCTAAGGATATTTCCGCAAGTAATCCGACATCAGAACTGATTATCACCCACCTTAGCAAAGTGGAAGATTTGAAACGATGTGAAAATGAAACGACTATAGTTAAACTAATTCCGGAAGTAGCTGCCTCTATTTCACAAGTGCCGTCATTTTTCCACAAATCAAAAAACGTAAGTTAGGGCATTTATGGCTGGATCAGAATAATTCGAATGATTTTTTAGGTGTGGGAAGCCTTAGTGCCATTCATGTCTGTTCCCGAAATCATAAATCTATTACCTACACTTCACAAATATGGTTTTTTTAAAGGGAATTGCCCAGTGCAAAGTAAAGTAGTTTCTGTACTTACAAATCCAGAAAAAGTGAGGGAATCAAAAATTTATCCATCAGAAATTTTCATTGGGATGAAAAATTTTGAAAAGGGAGGGAAGTAAGTATTTGAATTGCAAGTCGAAATCTGTTCATTATAATGTTTTACTCCAGACCAATGGATCCAAAATTGAAAAGCCACTTGGACGAAAAAGAAGCAAATTCTACATCCACAGAGACAGCCAACAAGAAAACAAAATTTATCCGTGTAGACCCTCCTAAATGTCCAGCTATAATCAGTGCCCTAAATAAAGCACTTCGTCTGTCTTATGCAAACCTGCAGCCAACAGGGAAACGCATAATGATAACGATTGAAATGTCAGACAAAATGGATAAACCATGCCTGGGAGCAAAGAACATTACTTGCTTAGAGGCAGCTGTCACCATGCTGTTGAGTATAATTCGGGTTGAACGAGAAGTGTGTGTCGCAGTCTTCAGTAACGAACGTATACATCCAGTTGTGATAGACAAAAGTAGCACAAATTTCTAAAACCAACGTTCACAAATTTACTTGCTCATTTTTTTAGGCATGCCCATCCATCAGATCATGAATAAGTTGAAACAGGCAAAGTCCGGTTATATTTTACCTTCTGCAGTATTCGAGTGGGCCATGAACAAGAAGAAAAGTATAGACGTTTTTATCAGTTTTATTGCCAACTTCGTTTTCTTCGGGTCAATACCTAAAGATGTACGCGACAAGGAGAAGCCAATGGAGGCTTTGAATAAATACAGGAAGAAGATGAATCTTCCCCATGCCAAGTAAGTTTCATGGTTGTGTTATAACTGCATGTGACTAGAGTCTCACCAGTACGCTCTAAAATATTCGTTGTACATTAATTCTGAAGAGGTGCAAAGTTATTAATGACAAAAAAAATTATTTTGTCCATATTGGATGTCCCTGAATGACTCTTAAACATGTTGGTTTACCAAGGAGTAATGTTATGTTGCCTTCAAGGAGGCACAAATGTGCTAACCATTGCCCAGTGAGGTTTCCAGATTTAACAACCATGGATTTTTATTAAAACACGAACTGTGCTATATTTTTGAAATCTGCATAAAAAAGTGCTTTGGAAATGTTTTTATACATTGAGTTTTTCAATAAAATTGACCCTCTCCTGTTTTGCTTATGAGTCAAATTGTTCTTTTTTCATCTCCTTGCAAAATTTGTCGAAGATTTCTTTTATCTTTGCAATCAAAGCAATGATTTATATAACATTTAGTAAAAATTACATTATTCTGCCTAATAATACTTGCACTTTTTTTTACTGTTTCAAGGTTTCTAAACTCAGTAATTTTAGGTGGGTATCATTTTCACTGTGTTTCCCACGACAAGCTGTGGCAGATGGTTCTTTAAACGTTATGGACATTTGTGGATTTGACAAGGAGGTACCCAAGGTACTGGAAGCCTTCTGTAGGGGTTCCTTCTCATGAATGCTTGCTATTTGCATGCAGCATTACTCTAGGACCTAACTAAAACAATAAATTAATCGAACATGTGTTCATATTTTTGCAGGAATAATCTCGTACCACTAGAAATACTTATAACATGTCTCACCGGACATTTATTATCATGTGTTGTTGATTTTGATGGCTGTAACTTACTGAATTGATTTTTTTTTCTATTTTTTATAGTTCTTGTTAGCGACCGAAGTTATTTTGAATTATCATGTTATTTGCGATTTGTATTATTTGAAGGTAGTAAATTGTTTTAAGAGTATGTTTCATTGCACGATTTTAATATTAATTGAAGTAATAAAGTGTTTACATAATATAACTGGCAAATTATTAGCACCCAGAAACTGGTTATATATAAGACGTATTGTGAAAATATTTTGGACTAGACTTACTCTTTGTGACAAAGTAAAAAAGTATATTTCTGAAACTATTGATTCTAGAGGTCAGGTAGAT
This sequence comes from Rhyzopertha dominica, assembly GCA_025024175.1. Lineage (NCBI taxonomy): Eukaryota > Metazoa > Arthropoda > Insecta > Coleoptera > Bostrichidae > Rhyzopertha > Rhyzopertha dominica. The sequence continues at coordinate 81,630,730 of QCXZ01000137.1, read as the reverse complement.
GTAAACTTTACAGACATCACCTATCTTAGACCTTCGTTATTTATATTATTTATCAATTGCCTACGCTGATGAATATTGACAAAGTGGCACTTATTTTCAGTGTGAAATTGATAATAAACAGGATGTTGAATTTAAAATAATCAAATTATTTGGTTTATGTAAAGAAACACTAGTTTATTAAAAGTGATTGTCATTTATTTTCTCAAGAACAATAGATATATAAATATTGCAAGACGTGCGCAAAACTTCTACATATACAGATCGGCTAGTTGCAAATTTGCAAAGCTTTGGAGGACCTGACAACTGCTGTCAATGTAAAAGACAAAGTAGTCTTCCTTTAAATATTAGCTGCAAGTATGACAGTCTGCTATAAATGGAAGAACTGTTCGATAATATTTACAGGGGATAATTGTTGGGACAGCTTTATACCTAATCTCTAAAAAGGAACTTGAAAAATACCTTGACATGATTAGCCGTACATTCATTATTTAGGCATTTTAGAC